>JAVJIF010004361.1:0-311279 GCA_038442645.1 Agave tequilana
CCCGGCCCGGCCCGGCGTCGGCGCCGACGCATGTGCGGACATGGTTTCCTCCCAATCGCGCGCGAAAACTCTAAGTACCCAAAGGGCACGCCCTTTATTCTCAATTTTCTCTATTTAAACACTACAAACTTCTATCCCATGGTCAATGGGGGACTAAATGCTTTTAGCTACCTTTAGTCTCATTTTGACTTTGAATTAGGCAATCTTTAGACTTGAATATCTCATTCATTCGAAGTCGGAATTGAACATGTGAATATACCATGTTCATACCCAATGGAAGGAGAACACACTCCAACCATCTTCCAATTGATTCGATCAACGGATCTCGCCGTAATTCAATTCAAAGATTCACATATATATATTCTTCATATTCCAACAAAAAGTTTGAGTGTTTATAAGCATTCTTCTCCTTTCTTGTTTCTAAACACAACTTTTCCCTTTTTCTTGATCTCTTAATCTAATTTTATTTTTATTTTAATAGCTTTAGATCCAATAATTTCCCAGCACATATGCACATCGTTCCTGCACTAATTCCTCTCCCGCTTCATTTTTCCTATACTGTTATGGATTCTAAATAACTTGCAGTCCATCATTTGATTGAAGTTAGAAAATATAGGTCTCTTAATTATAAACCAAAACTTGCGCTGATGCAATTCTAGAAAATAATGATGTTGGTTATTCTGGCGAGCTGACTGAAGAAAGTGACGTATATGCTTTTGGGTCGTTCTTCTGGAGCTCATTGATAGAGAGAAGCTTCCAGACGCAAGTGTATCGTGTGATCAGGCATGCAATGGGTCAGAATCACCTGTGCCCACTATGTGAAATTCCATTCGTTCGCGCGTGCGCCACCGCGCAAGCGTTGTGCGCGCGCCACCTAATCTTTTAAAAAAAAAAAAAAAAAACTCACCGTTGATCACTTTCTGATACATTACTTGCACGACTCGTATCAAAATGCAAGTGGTATGCCCCGTTCACTCGGGGAATGGATATTTTCGCCACAAAAACTGATGAAGCACCTATTTTGTGATAAAGACACCCTACTCGAAAATCAAAAACTTCATCTTCTTCTTCTCCTCTTCGTCTCCCTCCATGTTGGCCTCTCCCGCTCCTCCTCCCTCCCCCCCCCCTCCCCTCCCCCGGGCCTTCCTCGCTCCTCTGCCTCCGCTTCTCCCCTCCCTCGGATCTTCCCCTTCCCCGCTCCCTCCCCCTCCCTTGGATCTTCTCCTTTCCCCCTCCCAGCCCCGTCCCCGGCCCCCACCCCCCAACCCACCCCCACCCCCGTCCTCCCCGAGCCTGCTCCCCCCCCCGAGCACTGGCCAAAGCTCCAGGGGCTGCCGGGGGAAGGAGAGCGTGGGGGTGCCGAGGAGGGGGAGGAGGGGGATCAGTGGAGGGAGGGAGGAGGGGAAATGAAGAAGGGCTTTTTAGACATTTTAGTTGAAAAAAAATAATATAACACATTTGTAAATTTTTTGAGGTTTAAGTAGGATGCCCTCATTTTTTTTTTTTTAATTTTTTTAGGGGGAGATATCTCTCCCGTTCATAAACTATAAATCTCAAGAAAATATTTTTTACTACTCAAAGTGGCACTACAAATGCAGAGGAAAAGCCCCACAGTTATTGGGTAATAGCAAAACACATAAGTATTTTCACAAATTTCAATAAAGATAGATTTTGTTTTCCGCATGTGGTCCATCGACATCTCTGGGTCCTTTAAGAGCTTCGTTCACCCACGAAGTCTGCGGTTCGAATTCCATGCCACGTGAACATCGAGTCGCCTTCATGCAACGCCCTCCCTTAATTAGAAAAAAAAATAATAATAATAAAGATAGATTTTACGGGGCACTTTAGAGGTGTAAAAGAGAACCTTACTTTTATGAGTATTTTTGTGTGGGTGTTGGTGTGGGTGCTTATGTGGGGGAATATGCCGGTGCATCTAGGCATGCCATTGGCATGGGTGTCATGCACGGGGGCATGTGCATGCATGTGTGGTCTCTAAGTGAGTATGTATGTATTCAGATGGCAAAATGACATGGGAGATGAGTGACAATAGTTTTAAAAAAATGTTACACTAAGTATTCAAAACTTAATAAATTGAATTCCGATGTGCAGTGGCTCCCTAACTTCATTTAAAAAAAAAAAAACTTGTAACAATGACCAAAATTGTTCATCATGAGCTTCTCAAAATTTATTCCTCAGTAAATCACAGCTGATGGTGACAGAGAAAGGAGAGCTGAAGCAGCAGGGAAGACACCGAGTAGTGAGTAGGGTCACTGATCTTGGAAGTGCAAGTCCTATAAATTAGTTAGATAATTGCTGTGCAGCTTTATTGCATGGTGAATAGGAATGATTTTCTTCTTCCTTCAATATTTATCAACTAGATGCAATCAATATACTAAATAACCAGTTAAAGTAACATGCTAATTAAAGTAATTTTTGCCTCACAAAAAAGAAAAGATTAATGTTTATGTCATAAATGAAATGTTAATGCTCTTCTATTTCTCTGTAACTCCCCTTCTCTCTCCTCTCTTCTTTTTATTGTAATTCTTCAATGATTTTAATAAATGTGTGCTAATAAATCCTTGATTAGTTTTTCATTATTGGTTAATATAAATAATTGATTAGTTACCATACTGATTTCTCCTCTCTATCTTCTTATTTGTCTTTTTTGTCTTTTTGCCATTAATAATTTCTAATCTGTATCCAGCAGCTACCATTGCCAAATGAAGCTAGAGACCATACCTAATTTCATTATTGGAAATAGCTTATTCATATTACAACTAAATCATCTATTTCCCCATAAAAGTTTATTTATACTAACTATTTTGTCATTTTTATACATGTGCAAGAGAATATTGCCAATTCACATTTTATATTAAAATAAAAAAAATAGGAGCTGGCCAGGGCTGAAATTTGGGCCAAGCCCAACTTGGGTCAGACTGAATCCGGGCCGGTTAAAGCTGGCTTTGGGCCAAACAGTTAACATTTTATAATTATGCTTCAGTCCATGCTTTCGTTTAATTGAGCAGGGTTTGGGCTTAAGAAGTGTTGCCCGATGGACCCGAATGAAATGTGTGCTTGTGAATTTTTAACATTAATCTTCAAGAGATTTTTTTAAAAAAAATATATATTTATATTATATTCCTGTTTTTATTTTAGATTATTGTGTTATTGGCATAATATTAAAATGATTTCGTAGAGTAGTGAATCTCTTTCAGTCATGTTACTGGAGAAGTATAATCTCTCACTATTATTATAATAATAAAAAAGGTATAGTTTTAATTAAATAGTAAACAATTTTACTCGGAGACATAATTAATAATTTATTTCTAATGTATTAATAGATCATTTGTTATACATTATGCATTTGATTAAGTTTAAAAAGTATATAATTATGTTAAATATATGAGGAATATGTAAATCAGCTGATACAAGAGGCAATTTCGTCCTATGTCGCACTCAAAAATCATATCTCCTGAATTTTTTTCACGATCCGACCGTGCATTATCATCTTCATGTTTTAAGATGTACACATATAAAAAATCAAATGATTTGAAGTTCGTTTACTCATTGATCTAATCGTTCCATTTTATTCTATTGTTAAAAAACCTTTAATGTTTGAACCCAAAGAAAATGGAGTGAACAAACTCCAATCAGAACTCAAATTGAGACCCCTTCTCTTTTTTATTCACTTTAAATATGATTTTCCTAACTCATAGTTCATCACAAAATAGTAGCACAAATGGTATTTGTGGCTATTGATTTTATCACGCTATCTTGGTTCAAATCCTGGTCCTCTAGTTAATATATTTAATTTTTTTTTTCTTTTTTTTCATACTATTTTACTTTTATTTCCTGCAAAACATTTTATTAATTCTCCAACACAACTTGATATTTCCAACATAACCTTTTATTAATTATACTATACAACTTTTTTTTATAGTGAAATAGATTAATTCTCCAAAACAACCTTTTATTAATTCAAAAGGATATACTATGCCCATGGAAAGGAAATGAAGCAATAGAAAAGAAAATTTGAATATATTAAATAGATTGGTGTAACCGGAAGCGTTTAGATTGGTGTAAGAAAATACCCTATGAGATTAAAATCCTGACTACGTCATCGACGTACGAAGATGATTACAAATTTCTTAGAGTAGATTATGTCATTGATAATTTTGTGGCCTGATTTTCTGGAGATGTAATATTACTTTTAATTCTCTATTTTATTTAAAATCTTAAGATAATGCAAGAAGAATGTGACAACTTATATGTTTCTTATTGGAAAATAAAGAAATTACGCGAACTAGAAGTCTAGAATCCGAGAAATCTTGCAGCAAACAGAGATAAGATGTCCAATTTATTCTAATTAAAAATTTATACCAAGTATATAAAGGAAAAAAGAAAGTGTAAAAAATACTTGAAATCTTTAATTTATTAGGTATTACAGTAAAATAATTTTTTAAGGATTATGATTTCAAGAAATTAAACCCCAATTCGCTGTATATGTGTGTCATATTTAAAAGATTAATTATAAGATTTGGTAAAAGTGAACTGAATTGTTTAGAGAGTTTGAATGATAGTTGCAAAATGCCACACTCTCTCACATACATTAGTTGTAGAAGTTCAAGATAATTTAAAAAGTTTTTCAAACAAGTTATCTATGATTAGTATTATGATACTTTTTTATGATATTCAATTTATAATTTTTTAAGATAAAAAAATATTATTATTATGGATTTTTAAAATATAAGTCCCTAACAAATTTTATATTTTGATATTTGTCCCTAACAAATTGTTATTTAGATAAATAGTCCATAGCAATATGAAACTCATTTGTTAGGAGTTCTTAACAAATTGTTATTTTGATATTAGTCCCTAACAATGTGAGACCCATCTATTAAGAGTCCCTAATAAATTGTTATTTGGGTATTAGTCTCTTACAATATGAGACCCACTTGTTAAGAGTCCATATGATAAAAATCATTTCAAATGCTAAGAATATTATGTTAAAGTTACCTAAAATAAATACTGCACAAAAATACCCTTGAATCTACATTCGGTCTTCGTTTTCTATAAATGCCACTCAATCTTAGAGCATGACTTTTCGAGTCTCATGTCTGAATGCTCTCTCTAGCTAAATGAATGAGTAATTATCATTTTAAAATAATTTAGAGACTAATCTTAAAATATAAAATTTATTTGGAACTTGTATTTTAAAAACTCATATTTTAATTTAATTAGGGATTCTTAACAAGCGAGTCTCATATTTTTAATTGTAGAGATTCTTAACAAGTGGGTCACATATTGTTAAGGATTAACATCAAAATAAAAATTTGTTAGCGACTCTTAACAAGTGAGACTCATATTGTTAGAGACTAATATCCAAATATTGTTATGGACTATTAACAAGTGACGCTCATATTGTTAGGGACTAATATCCAAATATTGTTAGGGATCTTAACAAGTGGATCTCATGTTGGTAGGAACTAATATTCAAATAACAATTTGCTAGAGACTAATATCAAAATATAAAATTTGTTAGGGACTTATATCTTAAAAACCCTATTAATATTTTTTCTCCTGACTTAAGGTTGATCCAAAACTAAATGTGTTTCCATCTTCGATTCAACAACTATTAGTATATTGCAGATAGCGGTGGGAAACCGACCGATCAGTCACCGCCGAGCGACGAAGAAGGAGGGGGAGGAGGAAGGAGGAGAGAAAAAAAGAAGGGAAGGTGAAAGAGAAAGAAGAAGGAAGAGTCTCCCTCTTGCTGATGAAGATGGACAGACGGACAAACAAAATTTCTATAGAAGTCATGAGAGAAAATCTCTATTCGGTCGGTTTGATAACTTGATCATAAACTGAAACCCGTGATGCTAAGATGTTGCAAGAAAGATGCACAAGTTAACATTTTCACAGTGACCATAAAGTTTAAACAATAGATAATAGTAGCACAGTAGTGAAAATGATGTGTTGTCGGCGGCACTTCCTCGTTCTCCTCTGTCGTCGCCCTCGCCTCCTCCCCTTCGCCTAAATTAAATTATCAAAAAATATGCGTGAGCCCAGTTTCAAACTCGTGACCTCTAGTGTGTGAGTTTAATGTGATGACCAACAATACCCCACCCAATAATTTATTTATATAGTGTAAAGAAATTGTATTTAAGGTTTACTAATCGGGTCAAACGGGTCGGGTCGGCTCGACCCGACTAAGTTTGGGTCGGGTCTGGATCTGAATTTTTAACCCGTATAATAATCGGGTCGGGTCTACCTGACCTGATTATTATACGATTTAGTAATCGGGTCGGGTCGGGCCGACCCGACCCAATTGCCACCCCCAACACTTAATGAGGAAGGTGCTATAACGAAATTGATATACTCCAATACCAATTGTTGCGTGCATAATCTAAGATACCATACTTACTATGATACCAATAGTTGCGAGATACGGATATCCCCACTGACGAGCTCAAGCACACCATGAGATTGATTGCCTCAAGCACACAAGATGAATATTAAAAGATATAAGAAGAAGAGCACACAGTTTAACGTGGTTCAACCCACGCTTGGCCTACGTCCACGGAAGAGAACTTGAGAGAGCTTTATTAATAAATTTGATACAAAGAGATTTAACCTTTCTCTTGATGACACAAGAGTATTCAACTTCCCCTTGAATCTACGTCTAAATTATAATAGTATGTCTTTTCTCTATGCACCATCATTTTGCTCCTCTCTTTCTTGGCTTTTTAGGGCTTTCTTGACTTTTTAGGGCCTTATATTGTTGTTCGCCACAACTTTATTCTCCTCTTCTGTTCTTCTACTCCAAGTTACAATGATGAGTTACAACATTTATTTATAGGATTTTATAATACAAATCCTATTTGAACTATGAGATGATCTTGACCATTGGATGCTTGAAGAATCTTGATCAATCATATTAGGAGTTGATCTCTTTGATCTAGAAGGATTCTAAACTTTTTAATTTTTAGAAATAAATCTTCATTGAATAGGAATTGAATTCTATTCATACTCACAATCGCTTGAAAAGGAAACTGTTTCACCTTTATTCGCTTCTTCTGTTTCAAGCTTTCGTCTTTTCTAACTCAATTGGATTTTCTTGAATCATCATCTCCTCTTGAAAAATAAGAAAAAATCCTAACAGAAGGCACTTTGACGTTGACAATAGTGATAGTGAGGATGATAACGAAGAGGAGGAAGCAAGGGAAAGGGGGTAAGAGCAAGGAATTTTTAAAAAGAAAAACATTCATAAAAATTATGTCAAATGAAAATTATAATGTACACATAAACTGGAAGGACACGTCACTACAAAATTAAGAAATGTGATGCAAATGGGAATCTACTTGGTAGGCTGCTATCACAAGTAAATTCCGTATACCAAGCACATCTGAGATTATTTGGAGAGAGCAAATTTAAAGAAATTGATTTGATAGTGAAAATTGACTTAAAATTTGACTAGCAATGACATATATAAGTGAACCCAATTCATAAGTTTTTGAACAATTGGTTGTAACTTGACTTAGAATCCGAGATATTTCACAACTGACTCTCACTCTTTTATCAATAAGTTAAGTCTTACTGGCCTCAATTCAAAAGTTTTGAGAATGAACGTTGACTTGAAATTTAATTTTATATAAAATAATAAGATTCTAAATTTTCAGCCACAGATCACATGCCTCCTTTCAATTTACATAATACCAATTACATTTCTAATGAAACCTATTTTAATTAGATATTACATGATTATCTTACAAATCATACTCATTCTCTAGGAAAAAAAAGAGAGACTATCACATTCCAACAAACATAATGTCTACCATACTTAATATTTCAGGCATGTTTGTTTCGCCGCAAAACGTTGCAAGTCGTAAGTCGTAAAATGAGAACAGGAAATGTGAACTGTAGTAGGAAAAATATATTGTATTTTATGGTGTTTGGTTGATAAAGTGAAAGTGTAAATGAGAAAGTATATTGTGTTTTATGGTATTTGGTTGGTAAAATGAAAGCGTAAATGGAAAAGTATATTGTGTTTTACGGTATTTGGTTGGTAGCGTGAAAGCGTAAGTGAAAAAGTTGACCACAAAATTAACTGTAGCAATGATTTAAATATTATAAAGACTATTAAATTAAATTTACTATTGCAAATTAAATTGTATTAATAAATTTGAGATAAAAATATTAATAATCTTAATATTTTATTTATAACAATAATATTAATAAAATATTAGTATAATTAGTAAAATATATACTAAAATATTGACTAAATAAATAATATAAAAATTTAAGGAAATCTAAAGAACATTAATAAAATTTTAAGAATACTAATAAAACATAAATATTAAAAATCTTAAGAAAAATAATAAAATATATTTATAATATTATAATATTAAAAATTACTTGAAAATTATTATAATATTAAATTTTTTATAATATTATTGTAATATTATAAAAATATAAAATTAACAAAGTAAAATATAATTATAATTTAATAATAAATTAATATTATAATATTATTATAATGAATTATTATTACAACATTAACATAATAAAATATTAATATAATAATAAAGTATATTTTAATATTAATAAAGTAATTATTTATAATAAAAATATATAATTAAATATGTAGTAATTTTATATTAAATTATAATATTGTTATATTAATAAAATATTAACTCTAGATAATATAATAAAAATTGGTATAAGTATTAATAAAATAATAAAGTATTAAATAACAATATTAAATAAAAATATTAAATTAAATTAATAAAATATTAAATATTAAAATAATATTTAAAATAATAAAAACTAAAGATTAAAAATATAAAATAATTAAATAATTATATAAAAAATTGAACACTATTAAAAATATTAAAATTTAATAATATTGAATTATATATTAATTATCAAGTAACTGCTTTGAACTGCAAGTGTATTACAAGTGCGATTTACATGACCACAAAATTAACTGTAGCAATTGTAAGTGGGAAAATGTTAGTGTAAAAGTGAGATTTACATGACCACTAATTTAACTTTAGCAGCTGCAACTGGGAAAATGAGAGTTGCATTTTGCAACTTGTTTTTCAGCGAAACAAATAGCTAAAAATGGAAAAGAAGTTTTACGACTTACAATTTGCGGGGTTTTGCGGCGAAACAAACAGGCCCGATGAAAACTATCTAGACCCTTACTAGTAGGGGTGCCATCGGATCGGATACGGATCGGATATTACCTCTACCATATCCATATCCGCACCCAACCTTCGGATACGGATACGGATACGGATATTGGCGGATGTGAAAAAATGATATCCGTATCCGCCAAAATCGGATATCAGATATAAATCAGATATTAGCGGATCGGATGCGGATACTAATCGGATATGTTAAAAATGAATATGGTTAAAGATAAATTAAACATAAATACTTATATTACTTTTTATCTCATCTACTACAATATTAATGTGATACATACTATCATATTATTGTGTACATATCAATACTTTCATCGTATTCATTGTCATTTGACTTCTATAACAATAGATTACACGTCCTCCGGTGCTAAATGCCGATTCGGATGACATGGTTGATGTCGAAATACTCAAAATATCATGTGGTGCTCTTGCAAGAATCGAATACTTTTCACTATTACTTTTCACCAACTCAAAATATCAAAATTTAATACCTTATTCCATTGAAGAATAGTTTTCTCCATACCGATATCATTATGAAGCACGCAACATTCGGATATCGGATCGGATACGAATAAGATATTACTTTTACCATATCCGTATCCTCACCTACCTTTCGGATACGGATACGGATACGAATATTGACCGATGTGAAAAAATGATATCCGTATCCGGATTGGAGGCGGATTCGGATGCGGATATCCGCGGATAATCCGTATCCGGTGGCACCCCTACTTACTAGTCACCTGATAATCCGCTCTCATGTCTCTCTCTACATGTTATAACAACTAAATCAAAAGTAAAATTTAGAAGTAATATCATATTCTACATTGAAACTCTCTTATTGAGTTGTGTTAATATTATGTGAGTTGAACTATTTAATAACTTTCAATTTTTTTTCATGTCACATTTATATATCATTCAAGTTATAATTTTATTTAATTAAATAATCTTGACTATTTATTTTTATTTTGAAATATATATTAAATATTTACATCTTAATATTTTATTTAAATGGTAGCAATAATTCTCTACCTGATTATTTAACTTGTGAATTTTTACAGTCAAATGCAGGGCGCTAGTGCAGGTCGACGCCGAGGGCAAGAAAAAGGCAAAACTTTCTGACTTGTCATATCTAATCCTAATACGCGGAGGCCTTTAATAACACCTAATTTCCCTAAGTCTTCATTATCATCATTATCAGGAAATATTCCTGATAGGAAAGAATCTTCCCACTAATCTCAAACCTTCTTTCTTCACGCGTGGCATGTACCTTTAGTGATTAATAGTACAAATATTATTCCAATAATCCTAACATCTCTTAGTGGAAACGAGCAAAAAGAAATTATGCATACCCTTTGTGCTGTGAGATAATTAAATTATGATCTTTTTTATCATCTTCGAGATTAATTTTTATAATGTCCTCTTTTGGTACATAAAAGTTTTTTTTCCTTTATCTTTAATGGTTATCAAAAACAAATCTCAACGATCCATTCTTATATAAGTCCTATAATAACATTTAATGAGATTTTTAATTGATTTCTTTTATGTATCTTTTAGCCTTCTAATAAAAGAGTAAATTTATTATCAAAAGAAAAAAATTCTCTGGTTTTAAATACTTGAGATTTATTTTAATAAAGATGTTTTTTTTTGGGAAATTTCGCTACAGCCACTTTTTTGCTTCATGATTAAAAAAAAATCCAGTCTCATAATTTTATTCACTATAATCTCATCCACGTCAGCATAAATTATTTTCTCCCAATCACCATTTCTTTATATATTTTCATTTCCTCTTTTACCCTCTTCCATCGCTCCTAACGTTGCTCTCCCCTCAATCATGACCCGGACGCAGAGTAATTCACGGAACGACGCGCGATCAGGTCATCGTAGGGGTTAGAGAGGGGCAGGGAGCCCCCTTCCCGGGGGTCTCAGTGGGTAGGGCCCCAAATTATTTTTTTAGATCGACCTTTTGTAGATCTCGTTTGCTCATTCTCGCAATAAGTTTTGTTTGAGTTTGTGACGGATGTGGTATTTAGATCTGGTAAAACTTAGAGATCATTCGATGCGGTGAACATGATTTGTTGATGATGACGATGTTGATATAAAGATTGCGACTCATGATTGCAGTCCCATGTGAGGGCTGCGACTATGGTGGTAGTCATTTATTAGAAGACTGCAACTATGATCACATTCCTATTATGAATTGAATAACACATTTTGTAAGAACTGTGGTCATTGTCGCAATCTCAATATAGGCTGAAAAATTGTTTTTTTTGTAAGAACTGTGATCATAGTCGCAGTCATAATAAAGACTAAAAATAAGACATTTTTGTGAGAATTGCGATCATAGTCGCAGTCATAAAAAGACTCAGAAACATATCCTAATAAGGAGGACTGCGATCATGGTCGCATTCCTATAAAGATTAAAAAAACAAGACATTTTTGTGAGAACTACGATCATGATCGCGGTCTTATAAAGACTAAAAAATATAACATTTTTGTAAGGACCGCGGCCACTCAGAAACATGGCATTTTTGTGAGGACCGCGATAAGGACTGCGATCCGATCATAATCGCAGTCCTTAGAAATAGGACATTTTTGTGAGAACTGCGATGTCCTCAGAAATATGGTACCAATGGTCTATATTTTCGAAGCGGTCCACTTTTTTCAATGTTATTATTGCAGGACATTTGCGTCTTTCGTCGCTGAGGATCGCTTCTGCGCTTGACACGTGAGTACACCTGATTGGTTTAACAAAAGTGACTGAAGCGAATAAAATTATGAGCTTTAGTATTTTTCTAATTACGATTTGATACAAGGGAATGCAGCAAAATTCTCCCTTGTTTTTGTTTGTTGGGTAGGAGATTCAAATAATATTTGGATTTCTCAAACAGAAAAAACATTTGGATTTTCTCTTTACTTAGGGTCTGTTTGGTTGTCGTAACTGGCCGTAATTCGTAGTTGTAATTGGTAAAGTCTTTTACAATTGTAAATGAGTTACATGTATGTAAATTTTACGGTGTTTGGTTAGTAATATAAAATTGTAAAGTGAGAAAATGTATTGTACTTTACGGTGTTTGGTTGTCGTAATGTATAAGTCGTAAGTGAAAAAGTTGACCACAAAATTAACTATTTGGTGATTTTAAAGTTTTAATACTGCAAATAAATATTAAAAAAGTTAAATATTAAAATTTTTAATATTAATATAAAAAATAATATAAATTTGTATGACCACAAAATTAACTGTAACTGGGCTGTAAGTGAGTGGTAACTGGGCTGCAAGTGAGTGTTAGTTGAGTTACGTAAGTCTTTTACGAATTACGGTCCAAACAAACGCCGTAGTTATAACTGGGTAGTAAGTCATTTACGAATTACGGAGTTTTACGCGAAACAAAAGGCCCCTTAATTGCCCGAGGTTCAAAATCCAGGGTCAGATGATGCATTCACTTGTTTACATGTACTCATCCAATAACCTAAGCCTGGGCACGTGAGGGCGCACACGTGCTATAGTGACTCAAACCAATGGCGACAGTACAAACTTTTTTTTAAAAAGGAATTTGACTCTTTAATTTTATTTTTTTCTTTGTCTAGATTCCTGCAGCTTCTCTCTCCCCTTCGGGAATCTCTCACTTTCCTTAACGCGGAGGGCAAGCTCGTTCCCAGAAAGCAAGTAAAAAAAAAAAAAAACTTTCATATTGATAAAAATCAAATATTTAGAATCGACGCTCCATCGCTCTAATGAAATAAATTCGCAAGGGCCATCGGCTGCGGGCAGGTAAAGTTCACTGCCAGTTTGGTTTTTTCTTTTCTGTTCTGTAATATTTCTTTCTGAGATCATTCTCAATGCTGTTCTGTGAGTTGCACAATCTGTTCAATTTCACATTTGAGTCCTTTTCAAAAAATTTAGATTACTGCATTCTGCTGTAATTTGTTGATCATCCTTTGTGCAAAATCTTCAGCAAAAGTTATTGGATTGTATCTAGTAATTCTCGATGGTGATAATTTCATGGTTGAAAGTTATCATCAACCCACCTGAAAAAAATAAAAATAAAAAAACTTTGTGGGATGAGAAACTAGCTTCTGCTTGTTGGAATAAATTGATTCCTATCCCCACAAGTGTTCATCTCATCTCATGAGGGGCCATTTGTTTATTTGGGATTCTAGAATCTGGGGATGTTGTAGCTTTTGAAATTGGATGTTTGTTCATCTGTACCAGACCCAATTGCTGCATTTGAGGATACCTAAACTTCCTGGACCCTTTATTTGGAATTATGACTGGGGATTGTGTGGCACGATATGTGCAGTTTGTAGCTAGAGCAAACCACATTACCATGAAAGTTCTCAATCTGTACAGCTCAAAATAGTTTATTTGAATAACTCACAACCTTGGGGGAGTTAGATTGAATCTGAAATAATCTGTCCTGCTCTGCCGCTTCCCGACATTGTGCTATCCACATTGACCAGCTCCTAGCTCTGCTATCAAGCACAAGGACAGGCTCACTTCTAGTTTTTGGCGAAACTATTAATGAATTGGTCAATTATAGAGTAGAGACACAGAATGCAAAAGCAACATGTTAGCCAAAATTCTTTTGCTAAATAAGTGATGGTGAGCCTGGCTGGGTAATGGACCATGAGTTTGTGCCAAGTAAGCGGAAAAAACGTAGTAGGTTTCTGACATTTCTTCAAGCAGAAAATAAACCGAACAGACTTCTTAGCTATCCTATCAATGTAGTGGCTTGATCGTACATTAAGGAGATTGATTGTCAGTGAAAAAAGCAATATATGGGATTTAGGCTGACTCTACTTTCTCCTATTAATGTAATGGAGGGGGCTCATAATGACCCCACTCTTTTCCTTAAAAAAAAAAGGGATTTAGGCTGACTAATAGACTTTTCATGGAGGAGGAAATGTTCTTGTATGCAACAATTAAATCCCAAACAAAATCTTACTACACCAAGGAACTCTCTGAACCTATAGGCTCAATGCAGCCTGGAAGTTTCTATAGTACTTTTCCCAGGTATAGTTTTTTCATGCTCCCTTGGCTTATGATGTATTGTGAAGATGGTAGTAACTTTAGTCTTGACTGTCATGAATACGCATTTAAATGTTAGTTGTAATAGAAAACTTCAGTAGGCTTGACCAATTGAGAGGCGCTCGGGATAAAGGGGAGGACAATGGGAAAGTGATCCAGGGCTAGAATCCTGGAAGGGGCTTCAACTGTCGCACCTATTAATATAAAGAAGAGGACTGTTTGTATTTGTTACTGAGGTACTCTACTTTTCTTTTCTTTTTTGATTATTAGCATGAATTAGGTAAAAAACATGCATAGGATTTGTACAATACCTCATATACAAGCTTGACACATGAACCAAACTTGTGAGGTGTGGATTAGCTTGCCAGTTTGAGTTCCTTTTCAGAAACTTTGAAAGTGTTGGATTGTTAGTTCTAGGATCAATCTGACAACTAATCAATGTCACCGATCTAATTGGCCAGGTCGGTGAATATCAGGTGAGAGGTTTTCTGTTCAATAGAACGTTCCTTAATTACAGAACCACCTTTCAATTACCTTCCTTGGTTAAACACCAATTAGACTGGTATAAGCCAGTTTCAATATACTGAATATCAGTATAACCCCTGTATAAAGAAAATTAATTCACTTATACAGTACTTGGAGTGAGGTACGCTTATAGAGAATCTCCTTAAGACAATTACGTCCTCCGCTACGGTGCTAACGGGTTACTGGACGCTGATCTCCCAAGATACAACACTCCTTCACAGTATTTGGATAGCACTACCAAATCACCGTACGGTCAAACCGTAGTTAACCAGTACCTTCACAGGATTATCAAAGCAGCAGGACTAAGACAAATTTCAGGGAGAATATTTGTCTTTACTTTGGAGGAACACCCATTGTAGAGAAAGGAGGAAAATAGAAGAATATTCTTCTTTGTAAGTCACAGATTCAGACAACAATTCTATTAAAGAATCTGTTGAATTTTCTGAGTCTTCTTTCAGAATGAATCTTCAGAATCTGAGTTACTTCTTCTTCACTTTCACTTCGGATCTTCATTTTCACTTCGGAACCCGGAATGTAAACTTTCACTTCAAAATGCAGAAGGAAGTTCACTTCAGAACGCAGAAAAAGGATCTTTGTTTAGTGTTTCTGTGTGTTAAAATGGGAGAAAAAGAGCGCTATTTATAACGCTCCGGGAGGGGCAAATTCGTCCGAACGGTTGCAACGGTTCGGTCTGAACTGTTGCAACAGTTCGTTTCAGACAGAAACCGTCCAACCGTTGTAACGGTTCGCGGCGGTTTCCTGTCAGCCGTTGCGGGTCCGGATAGCGGAGCGGGTGCGATCCGCTGTAACCGATACCCGTGAGACCCGGTTCAAAAAGAACCAGACCGGGTACCCTACCCGAACCCGGGCCCGGCACCGGCGCCGGCGCGCGCGGGCATGGTTTCCCTCTAATCGCACGCGAAAACTCCAAGTACCCAAAGGGCAGCACCCTTTGTTCCCATTTTTCTCTATTTATACACTTCAAATTTCATCCCATGGCCAATGTGAGACTAAATGCTTTTAGCTACCTTTAGTGCCCTTTTGGCTTTTGAATTAGACAAACTTTAGACTTGAATATCTCATTCATTCGAAGTCGGAATTGAACATGTGAATATACCACGTTCATCCCCAATGGAAGGAGAACACACTCCAACCATTATCCAATTGATTCTATCAACGGATCTCGCCGTAATTCAACTCAAAGATTCACATTTAATTCTTCATATTTCCTAACAATCCCCCACAATGAATGAAGATTCAAGGAATTGACTCACAAAGAGACTGACTCTATAGTGAAAGATACTTTAGAAAAGAAACTGCATCAGGATAGGTGAACTAGGTCTTGAACCTTCCATAGTGAAAGTTTTATCGGACTTTCTAGCTAATCAGTGAACTAAGTCTTGAACTGTTAGCCGTTACTGTAAGCTAAGTCAACAAGCTTCACAAAGTAACTTTCCAAATCAACTTTGGTTCTCGGTTTGTCCATTTTGGCCCTGCACATTCTTAGTTTCAGAGAGTATCTTTAGGGAATATCAGCCTCTATAGAAATTCCCAAAAAGTCGACCCAGCTCTATACTCACATAGGTGATCGTCCTATTAAGAGAGTCTACTCTACTCTACTTGTTTTAATAACAAGATATAGACATCATTAAAAGAGTTAAGCTTATCCTTAATTCAATTGTAGAAAGCACTTGTGTACACCTTAGGAATGGATTGGAGTCAAGCTCCTAAGTGCTTACTTGTTGAGTCAATCATAACTAGTTTTTCCTCTTGAACTTAGTCCGTGGGATCTCCAGTCGCTAAGTGAGGTTTCCATTAAGCTGACTCGGTTAGGTTAGGCTTTTAGACCCATTTCCCTCTATGCGCAGTTTATACGCTCTCCACTTAAACCTTTGGTAAGCAAATTCGCTAAATTATCTTTTGACGATATAAAGTCAATAGAGATAATTCCATTTGAGAGCAACTGCTTAACGGTATTATGCCTACGACGAATATGTCTCGACTTTCCATTATATATAAAATTTTGTACCCTAGATATACCTGCTTGATTATCGCAGTGTATACATATAGCGGGCACTGGCTTTTGCCATGATGGTATATCTTTCAAAAATTGTCGAAGCCATTCTGCTTCTTCTCTGGCTTTATCTAAGGCTATGAATTCCGATTCCATAGTGGAACGGGCAATGCATGTTTGTTTGGAAGATTTTCAAGAGACCGTTGCTCCTCCTAGAGTAAATACATATTCGCTAGTTGATTTTGATTCCTCAAAATCGGCAATCCAATTAACATCACTGTATCCTTCAAGTACAGGTGAATACTGTCTATATCTCAAGGCATATTCCTTGGTATGTGATACGTAACCTAATACTCGTAGTAGAGCAGTCCAATGATCATAACTAGGGTTACTAGCGTATTTGCTTAACTTGCTTACAGCGTAAGCAATATCGGGTCTAGTGTAATTTATTAAATACATTAGACTTCCGATAATCTGAGAATACTCCAACTGGCGTACTCCAGTTCCTGTATTCTTACGAAGGTGGATGTGTAGGAGAAAAGGTTTTGTATTCTCCTTTATCTCATGATCCTTGAATCTTTCTATCATCTTATCCACGTAGTGAGATTGAGATAGACTGATTCCATCTGGTGTTCTTGTGATTTTAATTTCTAAAATTACATCAGCAACCTTCAGACCCTTCATGTCAAAACTGTTGGATAACATTCATTTAGTGGACTTAATAATTTCAATATTAGTCCTAAGAATCAACATGTCGTCTACATAAAGACAAACAATGATACATGCATTTTCAACTGTTTTAGTGTAAACGCACTTATCACATTCATTGATAGTGAATCCATTTTTGATCGTGACACTATCGAATTTCTCATACCTTTATTTTGGAGCCTGCTTTAGACTGTATAAGGATTTTACCAATTTACACACTTTATATTCTTGGCCCTTGACTATAAATCCTTCAGGTTGCTCCATATATATTTCTTCATTTAATTCACCGTTTAAGAATGCAGTCTTAACATCCATTTGATGAATATCTAAGTTATGCAATACTGCAATTACAATTAACATCCGAATGGAGGTTATTCTTGTTACTGGTGAATAAGTATCGAAGTACTCAAGTCCTTTTTGTTGATAGCCCTTGGCTACTAATTTAACCTTGTACTCATCGATAGATCCATCGGGTTTTAATTTTCTTTTAAAAATTCACTTACACCCAATTGGTTTACTGGCAGGAGGCAAGTTTGTCAATTCTCAAGTATGATATTTAGTATGGATTCTATTTCGCTATTTATAACTTCTTTTCATATTTGTACTTCTGGGGTAGACATAGCATCTTCAAATGTTTGAGGCTTGCTTTTAATAGCATATGCTATGAAATCTGGACCAAAGATTTTGAGATTCTAGATCTCTGACTTCTTAGTTCAATTCTGCATTAACAATCAGTTCCTCGGGGCTTTCGTCCCTGAACGTCATCTCATGTGTTCTTTTCCCAAAAGTCTTATATGTTTCTCGTTTGTATGGAAAGATGTCTTCAAAGAACACATCTCTAGAGTCGATAATCATGTTTACGTGAATATCTGGTATTTCTGATTTATGAACCAGAAATCTGTAGGCACTACTATTCAAGGCATAACGTATGAATATGCAGTCCATAGTTCTTACTCCCAACTTAGTCTTTTAGGTAATGGTGCTAATACCTTTCCAAGACACCCCACATTTTGAGGTAATGGTAGAAAGGTGTCCTTTCATGCCATAACTCAAATGGTACAAGACCAAGTTTCTTGTGGGGTACTCTGTTTAGAATATAATTTACAGTTAACAGAGCTTCCTCCCACAAGTTCTGCGGAGCTCCAGAACTTACGAGCATAGAATTGATCATCTCCTTCAAAGTTCTGTTCTGTTCAGCAATTCCATTTTGTTGAGGAGTATATGGTGCTGTAGTTTGATGGATTATACAAATTTAGCACATAACTCACTAAAATCATTTGATTCATATTCTCCGCCTCGATTAGATTTTAGAATCTTGATATTCTTGTTGAGTTGATTCTCAACTTCGGCTTTATATGTTATAAGCATATTCATTGCCTCATCCTTACTGTTTAGAAGATAAACATAACAGTATCTTGTACAGTCATCAATAAAAATAATAAATACTTTTTCCCGCCTCTAGTTGGCGTAAACTTCAAGTCACACAAATCACTATGAATTAACCCTAAAAGTTCTGTATTTCGATCAATTGAGTGAAGTGAATTTTTCGCGAACTTGGCCTCATTACAAATCTCACACTTGCGAATTTCTTCAAAGTTGAGTTTAGGAAATATCCTAAATTAGACAAGTTTTTTAAAGACTTGTAATTTACATGTCCTAATATAGCATGCCACAAAATAGGAGACTCGAGTAAATAAACAGAAGACTTTTCTTTATTTATAAGCTTAGGGTACAAATACTCAAATTTTTTGTCCACAACTGCAACATTGGCCTTAAAAAGGCCATCAATAAGATAACCCTTACCTACATACATCCCACCCTTAGTAAATACAAATTTATTTGATTCAAAAACCATTCTAAATCCTTTCTTATTAAGTATTGATCCAGAGATCAGATTCTTGCGGATATCTGGAACATGTAGCACATCGTTCAGAGTAAACTCTTTCCCAGATGTCCACTTCAGGATGACCTTTTCTTTTTCCTCAACCTTGGAGACGGCTGAGTTTCCCATGAAGAGTTGCTCATCTTGCTCTAGTTTTTAATATTCAGAGAATAATAATTTCTTATAGCAGATGTGCCTAATAGCCCAGTGTCTACCCACCAATCCTTATTGTTGATCGTCAGATTTACTTCTGACACCACAGCTGAAAGGCTTGGCGACGCATGGTCAGTCAGGTTTGCCTGTGGATGGTTCTTCGTTCTTTTTGAGACGACTGTGACATTCATTCACCTTATGCCCCTCTTTGTTGCAGATGTAGCAAGTTTCCTTAAAGCGAACGTTCTTGCCTTCTTGGACCTTGCCTTTGTACCCTTGGCAGTCTTCTACCGCTTTAAGCCTTTAGAAGTAGACACTTTCCCCTTTGAGTCTTCGATCACATTGGCCTTGGCTTCATAGGAGTTCTTATTTTTCCTTTTCTTGGACTTTCGGTTGTCCTCCTCAATTCGAAGCCTCACAATGAGATCTTCCAACTTCAGCTCCTTGCGTTTGTGCTTCAGGTAGTTCTTGAAATCTCTCCACGCAGGTGGGAGTTTCTCCGCAATAGTAGCAACCTGAAAAGTTTTAGGTAGATTCATACCTTCAGCCTCTATCTCGTGCAAGATAAGTTGGAACTCTTGCATCTGACTGATCACAGTCTTATTGTCCACCATCTTGTACTCCAGAAATCGTCCTACGATAAACTTCTTGGTACCGGCATCCTCAGTCTTGTACTTCTTATGAAGACTGACCCATAACTTCTTTGCCGTTGTGATTGGACTGTAGACATTGTAAAGAGAGTCATCCAGTCCATTCAAAATATAGTTTCGACAAAGGAAGTCACCTTGAGTCCATGCATCGATTGCAAGGATTGAGTCCTGATTAGTTCCAGGTTCTGGTGGATCATCTTGCAGGAATTTGGCCAAATGCAGAGTGGTCAAGTAGAAGAGCATCTTCTGTTGCCACCTCTTGAATTCTTTGCCATCGAATTTTCTTGGCTTCTTCGGCTTTGAGTTAGAAAGTGGAGCAGGCATCAAAGTTTGAATCTGCATGTTTGGTGCCTTACTTGAGATGTCTTGATTAGTCTCAGATATTTTCTGCAATTTCAAGCAGAACAGAAGTAAGCAACTTCAATAATAAGTGTCTTAAGATTGTTAGATTGTTAGTTCTAGGATCAATCTGACAGCTAATCAATGTCACCGATCTAATTGGCCAGGTCGGTGAATATCAGGCGGGAGGTTTTCTGTTCAATAGAACGTTCCTTAATTACAGAACTACCTTTCAATTACCTTCCTTAGTTAAACACCAATTAGACTGGTATAAGTCAGTCTCAATATACTGAATATCAGTATAACCTTTGTATAAAGAAAATTAATTCACTTATACAGTATTTGGAGTGAGGTACGCTTATAGCGAATCTCCTTAAGACAATTATGTCCCCAACTACGGTGCTAACGAGTTACTGGACGCTGGTCTCCAAGATACAATTCACGGTATTTGGATAGCACTACCAAATTACCGTACGGTCGAACCGTAGTTAACCAGTACCTTCACAGGATTATCAAAGCAGCAGGACCAAGACAAATTTCAGGGAGAATATTTGTCTTTACTTGGGAGGAACATTCACTGTAGAGAAAGGAGAAAAATATAAGAATATTCTTCTTTAGAAGTCACAGATTCAGACAATAATTCTATTAAAGAATCTGTTGAATTTTCTGAGCCTTCTTTCATAACGAATCTTCAGAATCCGAGTTACTTCTTCACTTTCACTTCGGATCTTCACTTTCACTTCGAAATTCGGAATGCAAACTTTCACTTCAGAATGCAGAAGAAGAAAGTTCACTTCAGAATGCAGAAGAAGGATCTTTGTTTTGTGTTTGTGTGTTAAAATGGGAGAAAAGGAGCGCTATTTATAGCGCTTCGGGAGGGGCAAATCCGTCCGAACGGTTGCAACGATTCGGTCTGAACCGTTGCAACAGCTCGTTTCAGACAGAAACTGCCCAACTGTTGTAACGGTTTGCGGCGGTTTCCTGACAGCCGTTGCGGGTTCGGATAGCGGAGCAGGTGCGATCCGCTGTAACCCATAACCGTGAGACCCAGTTCAAAAAGAACCGGACCGGGTAGGGAACCCTAACCCAGGCCCGGCGCCGGCTGGCCGCTGCCGGTGGCGGCGCGCGCACGAGCATGGTTTCCCCCTAATCGCGCGAGAAAACTCCAAGTACCTAAAGGGCACACCCTTTGTTCCCATTTTTCTCTATTTAAATACTTCAAACTTCCATCCTATGGCCAATGTGGGACAAATGCTTTTAGCTACCTTTAGTGCCCTTTTGGTTTTTGAATTAGGTAAACTTTAGACTTGAATATCTCATTCATTCGAAGTCGGAATTGAACATGTGAATATACCACGTTCATCCCCAATGGAAAGAGAACACACTTCAACCATTATCTAGTTGATTCTATCAACGGATCTCGCCGTAATTTAACTCAATCATTCACATTTAATTGTTCATATTTCCCAACAGAAAGTTCATGCCCGTGCATTATGTTATTATTGTTAGGACTCTCATGCAGTTGACATTTCTATGCATGCATCAAATTTCCTATCTTAAATATGGATATTTAAAGGAAAAAAAACTGTCCTAACTTTTTCTCGTCTGAAGTGTTTGCATAAATTAGCGCGCACACCTTTCACTTCTGGTACCTTAGTTACCACCTAACAATGTGTTGAGTTTCATATGAGAATAATCATGTGCATGCGGTTTACCCGCCTGTCCGTGTGCACACGCATGAGAAAGTACCCATACAAAGTAGATGGTGGATCATGTTTAATGCGACATGACACTATTGTGATTTACGATGTTTAAAATTTATAAAGCATGGACATGTGTCAAACACCAACACTTGGAAGACACTTGGGACACACACACCAAACCCGTGTTGGATTTAAATAAACTAAACAATTGTGTGTCTGTAGTGGTCAAAATTTAGCCATCATCAGCATGATGACAGATGTCCCTACTACCGAGAAAGAGTCCAATCCAGAGCCTCTGTCACATCCAGTTTTTCCGAAGTCAGCCTCTGCCACATCCAATGTTCCCGAAGTCAGCCTTTGCCACATCTGATCATCCCGAGGTCGTCATCCGTCCCGAAGACCCTTCCACCTCAGAGTAGCTTTCCACCGCTCTAAGGTCTTTACTTTCTCGAGGTCTTTCCCGTTCCAAAAGTCTCCGACTCTAAGTCAGAAGCCTCAAACATGAATCCACCACGATCTTTGCCTGCCATTACGCAACTCCATCATTCCCATGTTCATAACATGTAACACCCCTTTTAGCACGGACAGTGACAGATTCTCTGACATGCAAGCTCACCAGCCAGCGTCAGCAATCACAGCCGTTACAACAAATCTCGTACATGAAGATCGTGCAGTTACAACAGCCCTATAAGTTCGCCTCCACGTCCGGCATCCTTGTCAGGTTTATATGATCCTTCTTCTCCTAGGAGGAAGGGATCACTTCCTTAATTTTCGGAGCATAAACACATATGCTCACAGAGACACACTAGCAGTTTTCTTTACTAGTCCTCTACAACCAACACACATACAGTTTTCCTCTGCACGGTCTATTCCTTCCACCACATTGACAGTTTTATTTCTGCGAGTCCTCCCTACCATTTCAACTGCTGATTCTCATGCCTGAGGGTCTTAGGCCGGCACCATACCGGTGCTTCTAACCTGAAAGGTGTCTCTTCTTTCGTATGCTCTAACAGGTAACATCCCCGGGGAGCAGACAAACTTCGCTTGTGGTGTGTCAATCCACGATGAGCCGGTTTTTATCCACCACAAACTGGTGCTTTCATTGAGAGCTGAGTACACACTCAAGATTTCTATCCCACCTAACCCAAGGCTCTTCCATAGTACCTATGGCCCCAAGAAAGCATGCCGTCACTCTTAATGGTGCCACGCCAAAAAGCGTCACCGGGGGGCATGATCCCTTCGCATACTGCCTAACGATAGCATACTGCCGAAGATACAGGTTCCTCCTCATGGTAGGAGGCAGCCGCCAAAGTCTGACGAACGCTAATGTATGAAGGCCAGATCCTTCAGATGCATGCCGATGTGAAGAAACAAATGGAGGAGCAACATGCCTGATCAGACCACGAGCAGGGGATGTTAAAGAGTCACAACGACCAACTCCAGGAGCAGATCGCTACCCTCCAGAACCCCCATATGCAAACGCAATTGAAAGGCGAATCTGAAATCGTGGATACTTAGACCGATGGGCCCATTACAAATTGGAGGCTGCCCAAACCTATGTTCTCCATGCATGAAGACTACCCCCGCAACGAGGCTGACTCATCTCGTCTCCAAGCAGAAGCTGATTACTGCTAATTGTAACGCCCCGATCTTAAAGATACGGAGACGTTATGGCGACGCATATACGCGAGGTAAAATACCCCTCGTATACGCGCTAAGCCTCAATTGTAAACTGAACAAGCTATAAATCAGAAGCATAATGATCAATGAACACTGCCGTAATACATATAAGACCACACATGATAGCAATGAATAACGGGAAGGAAATGATAGCTGAATAGAAGTCAAAGGTGATATACAGGAATCAAAGAATAATAATAAGAATGAAATGCAAGTATACCAGGATCAAGAGGAGAGGACCCAAGCTCCTCGCAGGGCGTACCGTCTCATCGAACACCTGCACATTAGAACAACCGTCCAATAGCTGGACGTGCAAATCCAGGGTCGTCAGAATGCGACCATAATGAGTGTGTGTGTAAAGGGGAAAGAACTCGTGCAGAAGAAACAATGTGCATAATTAGTAGTATGAGCAACAGTAAATAGAAAAGGCTAAATAACAAGATAAAAGCTGAACAGTAATACACATATGATAAAACATGAATACAGGTAGTAAACAAATGGCACAACTGTAAATATGCAATCAATGTCAAGGCGTGTAATCTATCACATGTCACTAGGTTGGCATCCAAGTCTGGTCATAAATCTGGTCCTGGTTATAATAATCTGGTCCTGGTTACAATCATATGTCTGATATAGTGATATATAAATATACAATCAGGTAATTACAGTCAGTCACAAGGCATCAACAGTTTATTATTAATTATGTCAGCGAACACCAATTGTCACATGTAATAGACGCATCCCATACTACGCCTACCACACATGCCAATCGATGCCCTTAAGTTATTGAAACTGATCGGTTGGAGACATTGTCCATGCTTTAGGTGGGTCCCGTACATACCCGGGACCACGGCCCAGACTCCTGGCGCTGAACCAGGACCTACCGCTAGGTAGTCAGGAACATGTAAACAGGAATAAACAGGACGGGGTGCCAGTCACCCCACGGGAACCCTGCAGTGGAACCCTCTTTCGGCTGCGCAACCTAAATCCTAGGTCCACCCAAAATACGGACGCTGTCTCCTCCATCAATCTCCCCAAGCCCAGTGCAAGTTGTGTGTTATCATGTTTTAGTTTATCAAGTTTATTTAATGTGCATGTTACTTTAATTACTGGGATAACTCAGTGGTAGTCACGGTAACAATATCAGCATGTGAAAGTCAAGATACCGGTATAACAGGAGTACAACATGTCAAGTAACAGGATACGGGTAAACAGGAATATATAACAAGTGAACATGCGGGTGTTGTTACCGTGTAATAATATTTTTTCCAGCAAATTTCAGTAACATGAACATGATAGTTGTCAGGTATATATATAAAGAATAACAAGTCAGGTTCACATGTAAAACAAGATTATCCAAGGTGAGTAATAATCTAAGTTTAATCCAAGCAAAGTAATATTTTCTCAGATATCAATCAAAGTCATATCGCGTCTCATCATCCATCATCTATACATCTCTCAAGTCCACATAAAATCATCATCAAGCTTCAAGTCACCTAAAATCATCAAGTAGTATCATCTAATCCAGTCTCTAATATCATAACAAGTACACATCAACATCTGAATGAATCATCACTTAAATTATTATCAATGAAAGGATAACAAGTCCAAGAAAGTCCTCTACATGAAATATATCATCTGACCTCTATAACTCTAATTCAGTTCAAATCAGAATAAGTCCATGTACCATCCAATCGTCAAGAACACTAATCTTTTATTAAGGTAAGATCATATCTAACATGTCCTCAAATATCCACTAATAAGGTCTTTGTCTAATCTCCGATCACCATTCTATGTAAATAGCATAAGTCCCAGATCAATCCAAAGTCATCCTATCTAACTTACATTCCCAACAGTTACATGATCGTCAAGTATCAATATACATCAATGAATTTGATATAATAATTGTCATTCCAACATATATCAATGTCAGCACTAATCCTCTCACTCTAACATACAACTCTAATCTCAAATCCTCAAGAGTTCACATTTCTATTAAGATCAAACATGATATCCCAATACTCGATATCACAACATATACATGCATCTAAGTTCTATTAGATCAAGTCATTACCACCAATATCCATCTCAAATACCCTCATGCTACATCCTGATATGTCTACAACAATACTCTAGATATACATATGACAAACATGAGGGTTCTAACATGTATCAAGAATCATGCATATCATATCTATACACCCAACATGTAAAATAACAGGAGATGGCCGTCCACCTTCATGCTCGGTGATCTCTACACAATAAAACATGTATATGCCTCCTCTCTCTCACACAACAAAGTATACAAGTTCTACATTCATTCTACATACACATTAAAATACATCTATAAACCAATGCATATAATAATGAGAGAGAAAATAGAAAGAGGGAGAGAAACACTCACATTGGGAAATCTGCGCATTACCGGGAGAGTCGCCGTTACGGTCGCCGTGGTGCCGCTCTTCGCTGTCGGACCGCATGGGAAGGTAGCCAGGTTGCTGGAGAAGGCATGGCAGCAAGCTGGAGGTCTCGCGCTCGCCGGAAGGGCCTGGAATCGCCGCTCGCCCGCTGCTTGTGCTGCTGGTCTGAATCTGGATCTGCCGTGCGCGTCGTCGAGCGAGTTGCTGCCATGGTCGCTGTGGTGCGATTCCTCGCCAACGGACTGCATGGGGGGGTGGCCAAGACACTGGGGAAGGTCACCGTGCTGGTCTCCGGCGACGGGATGGCGTGGATCGGGAGAACGGCCTGCTCGCTCGCTGCCGAAGGTGCAGATCTGCTGCTGTCCAGATCTGGATTCGGCTGCCGAGTCGCTGTTGGAGGATGCCACGGGCTGTCGGTTGCTGTCCGGGTCTGCTGGGGACTTGGCTGGCCGGTTGGCGGTGTTGCCGAGTCGCCGTGGAGGGGATTTGGTGCTCGTCGGAGGTGTTGCACAGATCTGGACAAGGGCTGTCCAGATCTGCTGCTGCCGCTGGATCTTTCCCTTGCTGCTGCCATGGAGAGGGAGGAGGTGCACGGCCTGGGCTGGGCCTGCTGGTGGCGCACAAGGGGCTGTGGTGGTGCTGCTCTTGCTGCCTCTGTTGCGGCTAGATGGAGAGGGAGGAGGTCGCGGACTGCAAGTGGAGGAAGATGAAGATTGGGAGGAGGCGGCTGTGTGTGTGGGAGGAGATGAGTTTAGGGATTTGTTAATTAGGTTTAGGGTTTGGTATCAATAGGATTATATAGTAGGGTGGTATTGGGTTGGGTCTAGGCAACGGGTTAGGATCCGAATGGGCTAATGGGTATAGGATTAGGAACGGGTCATGGGTTTGGGTAATGAATTAGATAGCGGGTATGGCATCGGGTCTCATAATGGGTATAAGGATCAAGACAACAAGAGTATGGATAATGGGCTAGAATCCAAATAGTCATAGGATCATCAATGACAAATGGGAAGTAGGAGAGAGGCCAACAAGTGAAACACAACCTGAATAAATAACATAAGTACCAATGCCAATATCCAAATTAAATAAATAAAATAATAGTAACGCAAATCATAATTACTGAATGCCAACAATAGAATAATAATACATTAACAATAAATAATAATCACAATGGAGTAAAAATATTAATAAACAATAATGACCTTAATGAAACACTGGAAATAATATTTAAATATCAATCAATAATAATAATGGTAAATATAAAATGTCAAATTACTATCTACTGTCTCAAAATAATTTTCATACTTAATAATAATAATCTTAGGAAAAATAATAATTAACTTGATTAAATAAAAAATACTGGTTAACTCAAAATAAATACTTGGAGAAAATAAAAAATACAGTAGTTTAGATTAGGGATATTACATTCTACCCACCTTAATAAAAATTTCGTCCTCGAAATTCAAATAAGGTAGGGAATGGTAAAAGAATCAAAGATCAAGAGAGAACACAACAATCTTCCACGTTGCCTCGTTGGGACACCACGATTTCGCTGCGCGCTCTGATCTCTGCTACCAGCTTCAACATGGAGTAACCGATCTCAAGAGATAGAATCAGGAGGAATGAATAGGAAGGAAGGATAAAATCAAGATGGACATCCAAATCACTCTAATTGAAGTGTTGGAATCATGAATACCAACAGATCAAGAATGAAATTCCAAAGGGAGGACGATCAATTCCAAATGGAGTCAATATCATTGTATGAATAGTATATGTATTTTGCAGTGTCGACATAACTGTCTCAGGTTACAGGTAGGAACTAGGTTCTCTCTTATGTCGAACCTAGGCTCTGATACCACTGTGTAACGCCCCGATCTTAAAGATACGGAGACGTTATGGCGACGCATATACGCGAGGTAAAATACCCCTCGTATACGCGCTAAGCCTCAATTGTAAACTGAACAAGCTATAAATCAGAAGCATAATGATCAATGAACACTGCCGTAATACATATAAGACCACACATGATAGCAATGAATAACGGGAAGGAAATGATAGCTGAATAGAAGTCAAAGGTGATATACAGGAATCAAAGAATAATAATAAGAATGAAATGCAAGTATACCAGGATCAAGAGGAGAGGACCCAAGCTCCTCGCAGGGCGTACCGTCTCATCGAACACCTGCACATTAGAACAACCGTCCAATAGCTGGACGTGCAAATCCAGGGTCGTCAGAATGCGACCATAATGAGTGTGTGTGTAAAGGGGAAAGAACTCGTGCAGAAGAAACAATGTGCATAATTAGTAGTATGAGCAACAGTAAATAGAAAAGGCTAAATAACAAGATAAAAAGCTGAACAGTAATACACATATGATAAAACATGAATACAGGTAGTAAACAAATGGCACAACTGTAAATATGCAATCAATGTCAAGGCGTGTAATCTATCACATGTCACTAGGTTGGCATCCAAGTCTGGTCATAAATCTGGTCCTGGTTATAATAATCTGGTCCTGGTTACAATCATATGTCTGATATAGTGATATATAAATATACAATCAGGTAATTACAGTCAGTCACAAGGCATCAACAGTTTATTATTAATTATGTCAGCGAACACCAATTGTCACATGTAATAGACGCATCCCATACTACGCCTACCACACATGCCAATCGATGCCCTTAAGTTATTGAAACTGATCGGTTGGAGACATTGTCCATGCTTTAGGTGGGTCCCGTACATACCCGGGACCACGGCCCAGACTCCTGGCGCTGAACCAGGACCTACCGCTAGGTAGTCAGGAACATGTAAACAGGAATAAACAGGACGGGGTGCCAGTCACCCCACGGGAACCCTGCAGTGGAACCCTCTTTCGGCTGCGCAACCTAAATCCTAGGTCCACCCAAAATACGGACGCTGTCTCCTCCATCAATCTCCCCAAGCCCAGTGCAAGTTGTGTGTTATCATGTTTTAGTTTATCAAGTTTATTTAATGTGCATGTTACTTTAATTACTGGGATAACTCAGTGGTAGTCACGGTAACAATATCAGCATGTGAAAGTCAAGATACCGGTATAACAGGAGTACAACATGTCAAGTAACAGGATACGGGTATAACAGGAATATATAACAAGTGAACATGCGGGTGTTGTTACCGTGTAATAATATTTTTTCCAGCAAATTTCAGTAACATGAACATGATAGTTGTCAGGTATATATTAAAGAATAACAAGTCAGGTTTCACATGTAAAACAAGATTATCCAAGGTGAGTAATAATCTACTGGTCATGAACAGACTAATCCAAGCAAAGTACTATAAAACTCAGGTTCTCAAGACCATCCATACATCACTCTCAAAGTCACCAATAAGTAAAGTCGATCAATAGCTATCAAGTAATCCAGTCTCTAATATCATAACAAGTACACATCAACATCTGAATGAATCATCACTTAAATTATTATCAATGAAAGGATAACAAGTCCAAGAAAGTCCTCTACATGAAATATATCATCTGACCTCTATAACTCTAATTCAGTTCAAATCAGAATAAGTCCATGTACCATCCAATCGTCAAGAACACTAATCTTTTATTAAGGTAAGATCATATCTAACATGTCCTCAAATATCCACTAATAAGGTCTTTGTCTAATCTCCGATCACCATTCTATGTAAATAGCATAAGTCCCAGATCAATCCAAAGTCATCCTATCTAACTTACATTCCCAACAGTTACATGATCGTCAAGTATCAATATACATCAATGAATTTGATATAATAATTGTCATTCCAACATATATCAATGTCAGCACTAATCCTCTCACTCTAACATACAACTCTAAATCTCAAATCCTCAAGAGTTCACATTTCTATTAAGATCAAACATGATATCCCAATACTCGATATCACAACATATACATGCATCTAAGTTCTATTAGATCAAGTCATTACCACCAATATCCATCTCAAATACCCTCATGCTACATCCTGATATGTCTACAACAATACTCTAGATATACATATGACAAACATGAGGGTTCTAACATGTATCAAGAATCATGCATATCATATCTCTATACACCCAACATGTAAAATAACAGGAGATGGCCGTCCACCTTCATGCTCGGTGATCTCTACACAATAAAACATGTATATGCCTCCCTCTCTCACACAACAAAGTATACAAGTTCTACATTCATTCTACATACACATTAAAATACATCTATAAACCAATGCATATAATAATGAGAGAGAAAATAGAAAGAGGGAGAGAAACACTCACATTGGAAATCTGCGCATTACCGGGAGAGTCGCCGTTACGGTCGCCGTGGTGCCGCTCTTCGCTGTCGGACCGCATGGGAAGGTAGCCAGGTTGCTGGAGAAGGCATGGCAGCAAGCTGGAGGTCTCGCGCTCGCCGGAAGGGCCTGGAATCGCCGCTCGCCCGCTGCTTGTGCTGCTGGTCTGAATCTGGATCTGCCGTGCGCGTCGTCGAGCGAGTTGCTGCCATGGTCGCTGTGGTGCGATTCCTCGCCAACGGACTGCATGGGGGGGTGGCCAAGACACTGGGGAAGGTCACCGTGCTGGTCTCCGGCGACGGGATGGCGTGGATCGGGAGAACGGCCTGCTCGCTCGCTGCCGAAGGTGCAGATCTGCTGCTGTCCAGATCTGGATTCGGCTGCCGAGTCGCTGTTGGAGGATGCCACGGGCTGTCGGTTGCTGTCCGGGTCTGCTGGGGACTTGGCTGGCCGGTTGGCGGTGTTGCCGAGTCGCCGTGGAGGGGATTTGGTGCTCGTCGGAGGTGTTGCACAGATCTGGACAAGGGCTGTCCAGATCTGCTGCTGCCGCTGGATCTTTCCCTTGCTGTGCCATGGTGGAGAAGGGAGGAGGGCACGGCCTGGGCTGGGCCTGCTGGTGGCGCACAAGGGGCTGTGGTGGTGCTGCTCTTGCTGCCTGTTGCTGCTGATGCGGAGATGGAGAGGGGAGGTCGCGGACTGCAAGTGGAGGAAGATGAAGATTGGGAGGAGGCGGCTGTGTGTGTGGGAGGAGATGAGTTTAGGGATTTGTTAATTAGGTTTAGGGTTTGGTATCAATAGGATTATATAGTAGGGTGGTATTGGGTTGGGTCTAGGCAACCGGGTTAGGATCCGAATGGGCTAATGGGTATAGGATTAGGAACGGGTCATGGGTTTGGGTAATGAATTAGATAGCGGGTATGGCATCGGGTCTCATAATGGGTATAAGGATCAAGACAACAAGAGTATGGATAATGGGCTAGAATCCAAATAGTCATAGGATCATCAATGACAAATGGGAAGTAGGGAGAGAGGCCAACAAGTGAAACACAACCTGAATAAATAACATAAGTACCAATGCCAATATCCAAATTAAATAAATAAAATAATAGTAACGCAAATCATAATTACTGAATGCCAACAATAGAATAATAATACATTAACAATAAATAATAATCACAATGGAGTAAAAATATTAATAAACAATAATGACCTTAATGAAACACTGGAAATAATATTTAAATATCAATCAATAATAATAATGGTAAATATAAAATGTCAAATTACTATCTACTGTCTCAAAATAATTTTCATACTTAATAATAATAATCTTAGGAAAAATAATAATTTAACTTGATTAAATAAAAATACTGGTTAACTCAAAATAAATACTGGAGAAAATAAAAAATACAGTAGTTTAGATTAGGGATATTACACTAATCCCAGAGGAGAATTAAAGAATCTCCCGACATTAGAGCCCTCAGCAAATTGTTCCAAAGACGAATCGAGGAGGCTAAACTGCAGTTTTGGAGCGGACTAAAACCGGCCGCCGCCAGAATCTCTGACTCCCCTCTCTCCGAAGAGATTCTAGATTGCGAGTTTTCAAAGAAGTTCGCTACCCTGTTTTTTGATTACTACTCCTGAATCAATGACCTGGTTCAACACACCAGGCACTTTCGGGACAAGATGGTGGTATATTCCCGCAACAATCCACTAATGTGCCTAAATTTTCTGTCCAGTCTGAAAGGTGTAGCCTCACATTGGTTTTATTTCTTGCCGCCATATTCTCTCCACAACTTCGAGGAGAAAACCGAAGCATTCCTCACTTAGTACACCTCTCGTCGGGAGGCCAAAAGGAACAACACCACCTTCTCACCGTCAAGATGAGACGGGGCGATAGCCTCAAATCCTACATTGGTTACTTCCAGAGTCAGCTAGCCAAAGTCCCCAACTGTGGTGAGGATGTCTCTGCGCTCGCATTCATCAGCGGGCTGTATGTTTCTCATCTCCTATACAAACATCTTCTGAAGCCCAACGTCACTTGGATGAGTGAGGTCCTATTTCGAGCTCAGCTCTACATCCAGTTGGAGGAAGCGATAGAAAGCTCTGCTAACCATTTCACCAAGCGTGGCGACGGTGGAGAAAAGTCGAAGCCGCAACATGGAGTTACTGCCTGTGTCGGAGATCGAAGATGAGATCAAGCAACCTTCAAGAAGCAGGTGTTCTGATTCTCTCATCAAATCCGCTCCAAGCCTACAAGCTGACAAAGCACTTCACACCGCTGAGGCACCCCATCAACGAGGTCTTCAACACCATCAATGACCAACTATGAGTCAGACGTCTGAAACTAATTAAGTACGATCTCACACTCCCCGGAGCAGAAGAATACTGCTTACGATACGATAAGAGGCACAAGACCATCCACTGCCGAAGCCTATGAAAGAACCTGAAAGAGTTCTTCTGTCAGGGCATTCTCAAATAATACATCCTCACTCTTAAAGCAGCCGCCGGATTTGGACAGTCGAGCGCTCCGCCTCCTACTCAACTACAACACGCAATCACTCAGTACAAAGCGATTGAGTGACCTGATCCTACCTACATAGACATGGCAATACCTCCATCCTTGATTTCCCCTGTATCTTAATTCCAGGTATTTTATTTCAATGTTGAATAAAAAATTATATTGTGTCCCTAACCATTGCAGCCTTACCAAGTTCACTGCTCCGCTGATGGGATTTTTCCTACTTGGAGACGATCGCGAACCCAGCTCTGTTGATGTGATTTTCCCACTCGGAGTCAGTTCTTCCGCTGTTGGGATTTCCTTCACTCGGAAGCCCAAGCTTGCACGTTCCATGGGATTATCCCTACTCGAAAATGGCAACGTAGGCTACAGCCTACGGGCTCCCTCTCTATTAGCTTACGAGCAGTTAAAATCCTCCGCTGTGGGTTCTACCCTTGATCGGAGTCTCTACTATGCTGCAGGGATTTCCTCCTTTCAGAGTCCCCATTTAATGTTCTGTTGATGGATCACACCCTCACTCGGAAATACAATCATTAACCTATGGGCTCCCCTTATCTGACCGCGGGCAGATAACCCCGGACAGTTTTTCTCTGCCAGTGCCAACTCCGCTGCTGGGATTTCTCTCATTCGGAGACTCGGATCGCCCTTCTGCTGATGGGCTTTATCCTCACTCGGAGTCGCGACGCATCCAATCTATCGATGGGTCACATCCCCACTTTAGATCTCTTCAAGTTCACAACTCTGTTGATGAGATTTCTCCCACTCGGAAGCAACCGTGAAGCCAACTCAGCTGCCGGAATTTCTCCCTCTCGAAGGTCTGGATCGCCACTCTGCTGATGGGTTCCACCCCCCACTCAGAGTTGACACATCCAAATTTGTCGATGAGTCACACCCCCACTTTAAATCCCTATCAAGTTCACAGCTCAATTGATGAGATTTTCCCTTCTCGAAAGCAACCGTGAATCCAACTCTGCTGCTGGAATTTTTCTCACTCGGAGGTCCGGATTGCCACTTCGCTGATGGGTTCCACCCCCACTCGGAGTCATGGTTCAAAGTCTCGGTCTCGGCCACCGACTCGGCCGGCACCGAGATGGATCGGTCTTGGCGACTCGGATCAGACTCGGACGATACGCGCAAAACGCTACATAGAACGCAAAAAAAATTATGAAAAAATTATGACAAATCGTAAAAAAATGTAGACATTAAAATTCATGTATCACATATTCAAAATATATCACCTAACACTCAAAACATAACGCGAAAGTATAAATACAAGCGTCGTCGGTAGAAAGATATCTAAATACATGCATAATATAGTAAATTGCACAAAATAATTCATAAATACCTGTTAATATAGTCATTTCCACATTGAATTACGAGGAGGCACATCGTCCCCGCGATAAGTATAGAAATCAGGTATATAGTTTCCATAAGGATAATAATATGTTTGTGGGTGAGATCCTGTAGGCTGAGATGATTGGCCAGAGGATCCAGCATCAGAGTAATATGGCGGCAGGGGTTGTGCAATATCATCTTCATGGTGATAATACCCAAAACCTCGATATTCAGTGCTGCTAGCAGAATATTCACCAGTGTTAGAATAATCAGTGCTAGAATATTGACCAGATATCAACCCAACCCCTGTAAATAACCTTCAAGACTATGATGACCATGTGAGTAGTTATCATGTCCACTCGAATAATCATCGCTAGAACTGAAATCGACTAACCGATCTAAATGCTTATGCTGTTGCGAAATCCCCGCCCGGGCTCCATGATCTGTATCTTGTGTGGCATAATATTCTGAATCCCATGAGTCTCTTCATCATTACCGCCATCACCTCTATAACTGTCGTCGTCGTCATCATCACCACCACCATCACCGCCATTACCGCCGTCATCATTACCGCCATTACCATCGTCGTCGCCATCACTGCCACTTTCGTCACTATGACGAATACCTTCATCCAACCAACCTAAGTCATCTGGTGGTGACATCAGTTGTTCTCCCTCACGAATCCACTCATCCAAGATATCATCATCATTGAAAATATTTTTCAGATCAATTGGGTTGTAATAATTATCAGTGTCGCTTTTGCATGTCAAGTTTCTTACTCGCAACCGCATATTGTAATGCACAAATACTAGTTTATGCAACTTGTTCATTGCCAACTGGTTGCGCAATTTTGTATGAATCAGCGACCACGTACTCTAATTTCATTCACAACCCGATGAATAACATGTTTGGCTTAAAACTTTGATGACAATTTTCTGTAGATTGGGAGCTTCTTCGGCATAATTAATCCACCAATCAGCTGGAAGATATTGTTGCACTGCTCTTCTAGTCAGTGACCTTCCAAATTCTCCAACTCCATCCACAAATAATTTTATCTGTGAGAATACACATCATAAGTGTTAATATTTGCATAACATTATATCGATGAAATAGATAAATTATTATTACCTCATTAATAGCTCTTTCTTGTTTATTCAAATCTGGCTCCAATCTTTTAATGACCTCCTTTAATCCATTTCTCACTTCTGGGTGTGCAGAAATTTTTTTTGAATATTGAAGTGCTGGATTTAAAAAATATGCTGCATTAATGTAAGCACATGATTGTTATGATATGACAGTTTCAATTTCTAGTCAACAAATATGATTTCTAGGCAAATGAATTACCAGCAACATGCAAGTGTTTATGTAATTGTCCCTCCCATCTTCTATCAATGATATCCCAGTATTTCTTCCAGTTCTTATTTGATGCATTTATAACCAATTTTGCTCTATCCATAACTTCATATATAATAGATAATATAGGTTTCTTGTCATGGTCCACTATCTTCAAGACTCTAACAAAAGGATCCATAATGTTTTGAACCTCTCTTACCTTCTTCCAAAATTGGTCAGTAAGAATGAGATTAAAAACCTTATCTCGCACATTTCTTCTGCTCATTTCCTTGTTGAATTTACGCCATTCGGTAGTCGTACACATTTTTTTCAAATCTTTCTCATAGCGAATTAGTCTTTCAATAGAAATAAACTCGGTGGCAAACCGTGTTATACCTGGTCTCAACAAATCTCTATCTCTGGTAAATAGCTTCATTAAATTCACCACTTTGAGGCTATTGTAAATGAATGATGTGATTATCTTAGCATCATCTAATGTCTCTTTGACTGATTTCACAGAGCTAATATCTTTAAGCATCAAATCAATGCAATGTGCTGCACAGGGAGACCAAAACAAATGTTTTCTCTTCTCCATCAACATGTGACCAGCTGCTTTGAAACTTGTCTCATTATCTGTTACAACCTGCACGATATTTTCTTCACCAATTTCATCAACAACTTTATCCATTAGCGAGAATATATAATCAGCAGTCTTCGAGATATTAGTAGTATTAACAGAAGTATGGTAGATCATGCTTCTATCACAATAAATTATGAAATTAACAATAAGCTTTATATTCCGTGAACTCCAGCCATCACACATGATCGTGCAACCATACTGCGGCCATTTTGTTTTTATTGAAGCAATATACACTTCAATTTCTTTCATTTCCTCCTCTAAATATAGATTGTCAATCTGGTACCCTGTAGGGCCTTTTACACCTGGGCCTGCCTCCGCAATAGTATTAATCATGGCTTGGTAGTAAGGACCACTATCAGCTGTATTGAATGGTATTGCATTGTAGTGAGAATTTTGCCGTGGATTTTTCAACCTTTTTAATATTCTCAGTTGAGAACATGCTTTTGATTGATTTTGTTTTGTTGGGAACATGTAAGGATCAATACCGCGAGCTGAAATTTCAGCTTCTTTCAAGTCATACTCCGACGCAATCCACGGTTAATCCCTGATCCTGAAGGCTGCGAACTACTGCCTCCAATATCAACTTTTCTGCCGATCTCCAAGCCATTTCACGACTTTCTTTCATAGCTTGTTTTAGTTGTCTTCTTTCAACTCCTTCTAAACTATCAACTTCTTCAATTTTATTATCAGAATCTTCATCGGTCACATCATAAAAATCTTTCTCACTTAAAGATCTCATAAGTCGCTCTTTCTTGGATTTTATGGCCGCTCTTTCTTTGCTACCTTCAGAAAGATGTTGTCTCATTACTTGAGATACCTCTTTTGATACTCGCAAGTATCCTTCCACCTGACCGGTACATGTGCTATACGTTGCTTCAATCTAGTGATACCACCATGAACTTGTTTCCCACAATAATTACAGTTTACAAGTTTTCTACTTCTACCAATAAGGGTACCATGTTCCTATCCAATATCGTGTTGCTTTGGAGCCATACTGAAATTTAATAAATTATCTGTTAAATTAAATTAAAACTAAAATTAACTAAATTAACTAAATTAAAATAAAATAAAATAAAACTCAATTAAATTAAACTAAACTAGTTTATATTAGATTAAGCTAAACTAACTTAATTACCTAACTTCAATAAAATTATTAAATTACCTAACTTAGTTATAATTACAAATTTTTATTAATTAAATTAACCTAAATTAAGTTTAACTAAACTAAACTAATTTAAATTAAATTAAACTCAATTAAATTAAACTAAATTAAACTAGTTTATACTAGATTAAGCTAAACTAACTTAATTACCGCACTTTAATAAAATTATTAAATTACCTAACTTAATTATAATTACAAAATTTTATTAAATTAAATTAACCTAAATTAAGTTTAACTAAAATAAATTAATTTAAATTACATTAAACTCAAATAATTAAAACCAGAGAGAGGAACAGAAGGAGGAGAGAGGGACTGAGGGATATAGAGAGGAACAAAGGAGAGGAACAGAGGGGAAAGAGACAGAGGGAGAGAGAGGGACTTAGGGGAGAGAGGGAGGGACTGAGGGGAGGGGAGAGAGAGACTGAGGGATAAAGAGAGGAACATAGAGGAGAGGAACAGAGGGAAGAGAGAGAGGAACAGAGAGAGACGGAGACAGAGAGGGAGAGAGAGATAGGGACTGAGGGATAGAGAGAGGAACAGAGGAGAGGAACAGAGGGGGGAGAGAGAGGGAGGGAGGGATAGAGAGACGGAGACAGAGAGGGAGATAGAGAGGGACTGAGGGATAGAGAGGAACAGAGAGGAGAGGAACAGAAGGGAGAGAGGGAGGAACAGAGAGAGGGGGGAGAGAGACGAAGATGGAGAGGGAGAGAGAGGGAGAAACAGAAGGGAGAGAGAGGGACTGAGGGATAAAGAGATGGAGAGAGAGGATAAGAACAGAGGGGGGAGAGAGGAACAGAGAGAGGGAGAGGGAGAGAGACGGAGACAGAGAGAGGGAGAGAGGGACAGAGAGAGACACAAATGGGGAGAGAGAGATCGACGGAGACAGAGTGGGGGAGAGAGACGGAGACAGAGAGAGACAAATAGATCGACGGAGAGAGGGAGAGAGATTGACGGCGAAAACGACGCAGAGGAAGAGAGAGGGAGAGAGTCGACGGAGAGAGAAAGGGAGAGAGATCGACGGAGAGAGAGACGCAGAGGGAGAGAGGGAGAGAGATCGACGAAGAGAGGGGGGAGAGAGAGGTACCTGCGAGGGGGAGAGATCGACAGCGATGGCGACGGGGGCGTGGATTTTTTTTCTTTCTGATTCAGAAATATAGAGAGGGGGCAGCGTGAGAGAGAGATCGATCTCTCTCTCTCCCCCTTTATGTTCGCGGATTCAAGGGTGCCGAGTTGACCTGGGTCGGGTCCGACTCGGAGTCGACTCGGTCAACTCGGCACCGACCCGGGAACGGAACCGTCCCGGGTCGACTCGGCCGACGCCCTTCGCCTTGGGCCTCCGAGTCGTATCGTTGGTCGCCAAGTCGGATACGACTCGGCCGAGTCCTCGATCACTGCTCGGAGTCGGCGCATCAAATCTGTCGATGTGTTAACCCCCACTTCAGAAGAACCCTACCAAGTTTGTAGGTATCATTGATAGGATTACCCCCACTCGGAGATAACACTATAGGCTTGTGAAAACACTCCAAACTAACCGACCCTATATGATATACAGATTAAACACTCTGGAAAGGTATGATCATCCGGTATTATCCAAACATAAACCGCTTTTATTCCAATAACGCAGTCTTTACATATGCCTGCACATGTTTATCTCGGATTAACATGGATTACGTATATTTAGCCTATAATCACACAAGACATATGATATATACAGAGGGTTTTCTTGTTTGGATTATTCCCTCGATGTATTAGTTTCGTGCGATTGGGAGCTAAGTATATATAATTTTGTTAATCCACTCTGTTAGATTTATATTGACTTAATTTTATTGTGCTATATCTAATAATTGATTTAAAATATTTTGTTGCATGCTTATGTTCGCATTCTCCTTCGCCTCGCTTACGAGAATGTCCTCCATCAGGATCTTAAAGCTTGCATGTCCCACTGATGGGATCTCTCCCACTCGGAGACGACAACGCGAGCACCTACCTACGAGCTTTCTCTCGGTTATCCCACGGGCAGTCGAAACCCTCTACTGTGAGTCCTACCCCCGCTCGGAGTCCCTACTATGCTGCAGAAATTTTTCCCTCTCAGAGTTCAAGTTCACAGCTCCGTTGATGGAATTTCTCTTACTTGGAAGCAACCATGAATCCAACTCCGCTGCTGGGATTTTCCCCACTCCGAGGCTTAAAGTTTGCAGGTGCCGCTGATGGGATCTCCCCTACTCGAAAACAACAGCGTAAATTTGCCAAAGCACTCCATATCGAGCATCATACCAGAGATAGAGATCAGCACTCCGAAGAGGTATGGTCATATCAATTCCAAAAAAATTAATGGTAAAAACAAACCAGGCAAGATCCAGACAACCATTTTAATTCCAAAAAATATATGTATTTTTATTTCAAAGATCTTTTCATTCTGAATACATTCTATTAAATATATTTGATTACATCTGAAAAGAGTAACACAAATCTCTTTCGCATCTCTGTATTTACAACTTTTTGAAAAAAATACAGCAGATCCAAGTTCGAATTTTCCTGTGTTGCCCCATTAATATGCTCCCAATGTTGAAGCAACAAAGACTTGCTCATCTGAGAATGCCTCTCAGGAGTAGTCGTTTATCTTCATTCACGCCATGGCTCCAAAACGGGCAATCCTATGCCTCCACCTCCGCGTCTCTCCAAGACAGAAAAATGAGAACTCCTAGAAAACCCTGCGAGATGTCCGATGAGACGGGCTCCGACAAGACATATAAGACAATGATGAAATCACGTCTGCACACCAATACCGCCCATGAGAAGTATCACTATCAAACGGAGAGACTCCAGATCACCAGCGAGAGACTCGGGCCAACTAAGGAGAAAAACAATATCCTTCGGCTTGGATTAACTTAAGCCCTATCCGTCCTGCGCTCCCCCCTGACGGCGGCGCCCCTTGTTATGACGACTAATGCACCGTAACAACCCCTTCATGACGCTAATGTGATGCGCCATCTAGACTCCCCATAAGAGAGAGCTCGGTCGCTACTTCCTCATCCTCCTCTCTCCTTCCTCTATTGGATGAAAGAAGTAAGGACGACATGACGACGCAACAAGTAAAGAAATTAGGGTTTTAAAGAGTTTTTGTGAAGAGAAAAGAAGATGATTTCCTTCCACATATCTCCTTCTATTTATAGACGGACGAAAAACTCAACCACCTCCAATTCAAATTCTTAATCCTTGAAGAGTCGGCCCATGATCCCGAGATTTTCAACAATAAAGGTAGAAAATCAACCGTCGCCGTCAAACCATAAAACCCCACAATCCCAGTCTTAATGGCGCCATGATTCGAAGAGATGCACGACTCATCCTTTAGGAGATCCAACCGCCCGATGTGATAGTTGTCAGCCAGCTGTACAACCAACAATTAATTTCAAAAGATCCACAATGATACAAAGAGATTCGCTGCATAAGTGTCATTGTGAGTTCTAAAGTATCCACCTCAAGTGTCTTCGCTTCTCCGACTTCTCTTTCGCAGACTCCGGCAAGTGGGGAAGCGGGGCAGGCTGTGGTGGTTAAATCTTGATCCTCATCAGGATGATGACACGTTTTCCTGCTACCGAGAACTTTCCTCAAGAAGACCACAACTCCCAGAGTCCAATCCGGAGAATGGTTCAAGGTATCGGCCGAGTCGGATACGACTCGGCCGATGTGACTCGGAAGCCCTAGTCGACCAACGGGCGCTGAGTCAACCCGGATCGGGTCCGACTCGGTCAACTCGGCCGAGTCGTGGACGACTCGGCCGAGTTGACCGAGTCGAGTCCGAGTCGGACCCGATCCGGGTCGACTCGGCGCCCGTGAACCCTCCTTTAAAGGGGCTGAGTGAGAGAGAGAGATCTGATCTCTCTCTCTCTCTCTCACGCTGCCCCCTCCCTCTCGCGTCCCCCCGCGTCGCCGTCGCCCTCGCAGGTACCTCTCCCTCTCTCTCCCTCTCTGCCTCCGTCTCTCTCTCCCGCTGTGTCTCTCTCTCTCTGTCGGACTCTCTCCCTCTCCCTCTCAGTCTCTCTCCCCTCTCCCTCTCTCTGTGCCTCTCTCTCCCTATCTGTCTCCGTCTCTCTCCTCCTCTGTGTCTCCCTTTCTCTCCCTCTCTGTCTCCGTCTTTCTCTCCCTCTCCCTCTCCCTCCCTCTATGTCCCTCTCTCCCTCTGTCTCCGTCTCTCTCTCCCTCTGTGTCTCTCTCTCTCTATCGGACTCTCTCTCCCTCTCTCCCCCTCTCAGTCTCTCCTTCTCCCTCTCTCTGTGCCTCTCTCTCTCTGTCCCTCTCTCTCTCTGTCCCTCTCTCTCCCCTTCGTCTCCGTCTCTCTCTCTCTCTCCCTCTCCCTCTCTGTCGGACTCTCCCTCCCTCTCCCTCTCAGTCTCTCCCCCCTCTCCCTCTCTCTGTGTCTCTCTCTGTGTCCCTCTCTCTCCTCTCTGTCTCCGTCTCTCTCTCCTCCTCTGTGTCTCCCCCCTCTCTCTCCTCCGTCTCCGTCTCTCTCCCTCTCTCTGTTCCTCTCTCTCTCCCCCTCAGTCCCTCTCCCCTCAGTCCCTCTCTCCCCCTTCTGTTTCTCTCTCCCCTCAGTCCCTCTCTCTCCCTCTGTTTTTCTCTCTTTCTCTCCCCTCAGTCCCTCCCTCCCTCTCTCCCTCAGTTTAATTTATTTGAGTTTAATGTAATTTAGTTTAGTTTAGTTTAGTTAAACTTAATTTAAGTTAATTTAATTTAATAAAATTTTGTAATTATAATTAAGTTAGGTAATTTAATAATTTTATTGAAGTTAGGTAATTAAGTTAGTGTAGGTTAATCTAGTATAAACTAGTTTAGTTTAATTTAATTTAGTTTCATTTAAATGAGTTTAATTTAATTTAAATTAGTTTAGTTAACCTAATTTAGGTTAATTTAATTTAATAAAGTTTTGTAATTAAGTTAGGTTATTTAATAATTTTATTGAAGTTAGGTAATTAAGTTAGTGTTGCTTAATCTAGTATAAACTAGTTTAGTTTAATTTAATTTAGTTTAATTTAATTGAGTTTAATTTAATGTTGTTTTAATTTAGTTAATTTTAGTTTTAATTTAATTTAACAGATAATTTTTTAAAATTTCAGTATGGCTCCAAAGCAACACGATATTGGATGGGAACATGGTACCCCTGTTGGTGGAAGTAGAAAACTTGTGAAATATAATTATTGTGGGAAACAAGTCCATGGTGGTATCACTAGATTGAAGCAACATATAGCACATGTACCCGGTCAGGTGGAAGGATGCTTGCGAGTATCAAAAGAGGTATCTCAAATAATGAGACGACATCTTTCTGAAGGTAGCAAAGAAAGAGCGACCATAAAATCCAAAAAAGAGCGACTTATGAGATCTTTAAGTGAGGAAGATTTTTATGATGTGACCGAAGAAGATTCTGATAATAAAATTGAAGAAGTTGGTGGTTTAGGAGCTGAAAGAAGACAACTAAAACAAGTTATGAAAGAAAGTCGTGAAATAGTTTGGAGATCGGCAGAAGGAGTTGATATTGGTGGCAGTAGTTCGCAACATTCAGGATCAGGGAGTAACCGTGGATTGCGTCGGAGTATGTCTATGAGAGAAGCTGAAATTCCAGCTCGTGATATTGATCCTTATATGTTTCCAATAAAACAAAAATCAATCAAAAACATGTTCTCAACTGAGAACATTAAAAAGGTTGGAAAATCCGTGGCGAAATTCTTTCACTACAATGCAATACCATTCAATGCAGCTGATAGTGGTCCTTACTACCAAGCCATGATTAATACTATTGAGGAGGCAGGCCCAGGTGTAAAAGGCCCTACAGGGTACCAGATTGACAATCTATATTTAGAGGAGGAAATGAAAGAAATTGAAGTATATATTGCTTCAATAAAAACAAAATGGCCGCAGTATGGTTGCACGATCATGTGTGATGGATGGAGTTCTCATAATAGAAAGCCTATTGTTAATTTCATGATTTATTGTGATAGAAGCATGATCTACCATACTTTTGTTGATACCACTAATATCTCGAAGACTGCTGATTATATATTCTCGCTAATGGATAAAGTTGTTGATGAAGTTGGTGAAGAAAATATCGTGCAGGTTGTAACAGATAATGAGGTAAGTTTCAAAGCAGCTGAGTCACATGTTGATGGAGAAGAGAAAACATTTATTTTGGTCTCCCTGTGCAACACATTGTATTGATTTGATGATTGAAGATATTGGCTCTTTGAAATCAGTCAAGGAGATATTAGATGATGCTAAGATGATCACATCATTCATTTACAATAGCCTCAAAGTGGTGAATTTAATGAAGCTATTTACCAGAGATAGAGATTTGTTGAGATCAGGTATAACACGGATTGTTACCGAGTTTATTTCTATTGAAAGCCTTATTCGCTATGAAAAAGATTTGAAAAGAATGTGTACGACTACCGAATGACGTGAATTCAATAAGGAAAGGAGTATAAGAAGTGTGCGAGATAAGGTTTCTAATCTCATTCTGACTGACCGGTTTTGGAAGAAGGCAAGAGAGGTCCAAAACATTATAGATCCTCTTGTTAAAGTCTTGAAGATAGTGGACCAGGACAAGAAACCTACACTATCTATTATATATGAAGTTATGGATAGAGCAAAATTGGGTATAAAGGCATCAAATAAGAACTGGAAGAAGTACTAGGATATCATTGATAGAAGATGGGAAAGACAATTGCATAGACACTTGCATGCTGCTAGTAATTCATTTGCCTAGAAATCATATTTGTTGACTAGAAATTGAAACTGTCATATCATAACAATCATATGCTTACATTATTGCAGCATATTTTTTAAATCCAGCACTCCAATATTCAAAAAACTTTTCTATACATCCAGAAGTGAGAAATGGATTAAAGGAGGTCATTAAAAGATTGGAGCCAGATTTGAATAAACAAGCAAGAGCAATTAATGAGGTAATAATAATTTATTTATTTCATCGATATAATGTTATGCAAATATTAACACTTGTGATGTGTATTCTCACAGATAAAATTATTTGTAGATGGAGTTGGAGAATTTGAAAACTCACTAACTAGAAGAGCAGTGTAACAATCTCTTCCAGCTGAATGGTGGATTAATTATGGCGAAGAAGCTCCCAATCTGTAGACAATTGCCATCAAAATTTTAAGCCAAACATGTTCTTCATCGGGTTGTGAAAGAAATTGGAGCATGTGATCGCTGATTCATACAAAATTGCGCAACCGGTTGGCAATGAACAAGTTGCATAAATTAGTATTTGTGCATTACAATATGCGGTTGCGAGTAAGAAACTTGACATGCAAAAGCGACACTGATGATTATTACAACCCAATATCTGAACAATATTTTCAATGATGATATTTTGGATGAGTGGATTCGTAAGGGAGAACAACCGATGTTACCACCAGATGACTTAGATTGGTTGGATGAAGGTATTCGTCGTACTGACGAAAGTGGCGGCGATGGCGGTGATGATGGTGATGGCGGTATGATGACAGCGGTGATGATGATGGCGGTGATGGTGGTGAGGGTGATGGCGACGGTGATGGTGGTGATGGTGGTAATGGTGAAGAGACTCATGGTGTTGGTGGAAGCCAACGAGGTGGTGCTTTAACATGGGATTCAGAATATTATGCCACACAAGATACATATCATGGAGGCCGGGCGGGGATTTCGCAACAGCGTAGGCATTTGGATCGGTTGGTCGAATTCAGTTCTAGCGATGATTATTCGAGTGGACATGATAACTACTCACATGGTCATCATAGTCTTGAAGGCCATTTACAGGGGTTGGGTTTGACATCTGGCCAATATTCTGGCACTGATTATTCTAGCACTGGTGAATATTCTACTAGCAGCACTGAATATCGAGGTTTTGGGTATTATCACCATGGAGCTGATATTGCACAACCCCTACCGCCATATTACTCTGATAGTGGATCCTCTGGCCAATCATCTCAGCCTACAGGATCTCACCCACAAACATATTATTATCCTTATGGAAACTATATGCCTGGTTTCTATACTTATCGCGGGGATGATGATAATGATGATTTTGTGCCTCCTCGTAATTCAATGTGGAAATGACTATATTAGCAGGTACTTATGAATTATTTTGTGCAATTTACTATATTATGAATGTATTTGATATTTTTCTACCGACGACGCTTGTATTTATGCTTTCACGTTATGTTTTGAGTGTTAGGTGATATGTTTTGAATATGTGATGCATGAATTTTGATGTTTACATTTTTTTATGATTTGTCATGATTTTTCATAATTTTTTGGCGTTCTATGTAGCGTTTTGCGCGTATCGTCCGAGTCCGATCCGAGTCGCTGAGACCGATCCGTCTCGGTGCTGGCTGAGTCGGCGGCCGAGACCGAGACTTTGAACCATGATCCAGAGCTTCCGCCACATCCAGTTTTCCCGAAATCAGCCTCCGCTACATTCAACTTGTCCAAAGTCGATCTCCGCCACATTCGACCTTTCCGAGGTCATCCTCCATCCCGAAGACCCTTCCATCCCGGAGCCGCCTTCCACCACCCAAGGTCTTTACTTTTTCGAGGTCTTTCCCGTGCCGAAAGTCTTCGACCACAAGTGAGAAGCCATAAACATCAGTCCATCGAGATCTCTGCCCGCCGTTACGCAGCTCCATTCTCCCTACGCTCATAACATGTAACGCTCTTTTCAGCGCGGGCAATTATGGACAGTGGCAGATTCCCCAACATACAATCTCATCAGCCAGCGTCAGCAATCACAATTGTTATAACAAATCCAGCACGTGAAGATCTTACAGTTACAATATCCCTACAATTTCGCCTCCACGATCGACATCCTTGTATGGTATATATGATCCTTCTTCTCCTAGGAGGAGGGGATTGCTTCCCTAATTCTCGGAGCATACACATATACACTCACAGAGGCACACTAGTAGTTTCTCTCCGTTAGTTCTCTACCCCCAACACATCTGCAGTTTCTCTCTGCACGGTCCATTCCTTCCACCACACCGGCAGTTCTCCTCGTTGGTCCTCCCTACCATTCCACCTACTGATTCTCACGCCCGAGAGTTTTAGGTCGACATCACACTGGTGCTTCTAACTTGAAAGATGTCTCTTCTTCCGTGTGCTCTGACAGGTAACATTCCCGGGGAGCACACAAACTTCGCTTGTGGTGGGTCGATCCACGGTGAGCCGGTTTTTATCCACCATAGTGTCATAGCTGTGTCCGCTTAAAAAAGAAAATCTGAAGGTTGTGTGTCAGGCTCTTGAAACCATATGTTGCTTAAGCATACATAAAAAAAAAAAGACTTTTAACGTGAGTAGGATACTATTCTGGCATAATGTAGAAACCTTACAAACATGAGGAGCATCACAAGCTCATAGATAGCTCCAAGTCAGGTATTAGATTGGAATTGAAGATTTCTTTGTTTGATCCATAATTTGTTTGGAAGCATCGATTTATTCATTAAAGCTTCATTTTGTTTTTCTTTTTACTTTCAGTAAAACATGTCCGAGTCACTAGAAGTTTGAGGTTTATTATAAATAGGCACGTAGACACACACAAACATACACAGTCACTTCCATATCCACATATCCTACTTTTTCAGGATTTTCCATATCATAATGTCAATGTCATGTCGTATGTATCCAGTTACCATGTCCATGCTTCTTAGTTTAAATTCTGGAATTCAATAGATGTTTGGAAGAAAGGAAGTTCTTAAAATTTAATCATGTTGTCAGAATCAGATAAGTTTTCTAAAAGTTGCACTGCTGACAAATTATTTCTGGATATTTCCCCCTATCGAACTTGATTGAAACCATTTATATGTTTACCAAAGATTTTTCTTGTTTTCTTTTCTCTTTCTTTTTGTCTTTCTCTGAACATGTGTTTGCATATCCTTATTATCTACTCCTAGTCCTATGCTACTTCATAGACTTACAAGCAATTTGTCCATTTGACGACAAAGGCTGAAGAGCTGCATGCAATGGAACTGAATGTGCTGGGTGCTTTGTCAGATCACCTTTTGCCTGGTACAAGTAATGGAGCTGCACATAGCATTGAAGGTTCAGTCATTCACTGATCCCCACTGTTAAGAGTTTCAGTACTACATTACTCTTGGTTACTTTGTTTTATCTAATCTTAATATAATTTGTCTCTCAGATGAATATCTACGAAAAGAACTCCATGAAACTTTAGTCCCCTCTGCACTTAGAGTACCATGGACTGATTCCAAGTTTCCAGTATCTCTTCATTTCTATTATATAAGATTTGTTCCCATTCCAGATGACAGACAATACAGGATGTTTGGTCTTTTTCTCAAAAACCCTCTTCCCAAAGAAGCTGAATCTATGGAAATAGATCTCCATCTTCATCATAGTAGAATTGTTAAAACAGCACTTATACCTTCAGGAGTGATAACATTTGACAGAGATGAGGTGAACAGGCTTGAGAACTTTTCTATATATACACATACTCATCATATTTTTTTACCATCTAAAATTAGATTAATCCTCTCTTTTTGAGTTTGATTCTCACCTAGCATAAGCATGCTCCTCTCTTTTTCAGATTATGCTTGCAGAAATGTTTCAGGAAATGTCCCTGAAAGTCATTCTTGACAGATCAGTATTTTCTTCTGACTTTGTTCCTCTTGGAGAGATAGATGACTCTTATAATACTTCATCAACCTTTTACCTGTTGCTTCCGGTCATTATGAAAAACTACAGTGATAACAAGACTGTTGACTGGGGAACTGTGCGCCGCTGTTTAGCATCACCTATTTTTAGAAATTCAGCAGATCCTTTTGAAGGTCTTCATCCCATGAGCAATACTTTGGAACTTCGTAATGGTACCTTCAAGATATCTGACGTCATGAACAGCTTTGTATATACTCCTCATAATAAGAAGTATTTCTTTATTCATGACATAAATCATGGAAAAAGTGCCTACAGCTATAAGAATGGCAAAGATGCAACCTATGAAGCTTACTACAAAAAAAGGCAAGTGATTGAGGTGCATCTTTTATTAGCATGTTCAGACATTTAGCTGAGCACTTTGTCTCTTCTGTTGCTTAGAGTTGAATTTAATTTGTTATAGAAATTTTATCATGTTTCCCCTTCTACCAGACTCTTTGTAAAGGAGAATATTTGAGGATTGCTCCTTTTTTGCACAACCCTAAACTGTATGATCAGTAAGTTAGCTTCTCCCTATCTGTGTTGCACAACTCTAAAAAATTGTAATATGTGTATCACATTATTATTTTTCATCCAAACCCATTTTAATTAGCTAACACATTGTTTAATTAAATTTTAAAACTCAGTTATGACATGTCGACTATCACATTACTCGATATTATGTTGTGGAGACGAAGAACATTGAGACTAGATATGTGGAGCCTATTTATGAGTTAAGAGTATTATTTACCAACTCTCTGGAGAAGTCACATGTTGATTCATTTGTAACAAGCTCGGCATGAATGATATACACGCTGCAGCTTAAGGGAGAGTGTTAGAAAATAATGTGTATGGGGTGTTGTATGTAGAAGTCCTATGGGGTATTTTATGGGAAGGTCCAAATCTATTATAAATAGAATCCAAGAGATGAGATTGATTGATCTCTTCGATTCCAAAAAACCTAATCTTCTTCAGTTTCCAACTTCAGTAATATATGTTATTTTTCTTGACGCTGATGCTTATGCTTTTTATATCCCTAAATAGCACTATATTTGAGATGAAGTCATCTAGTTCTAGCATCATTTTGATAATTCTTTCATTGGAATCCAAATTGGGGTTGGTAGACTGGAGACGCCCAAACTAAGCTTTGAAAAGGATATCTGGTAGACCCGGCCTGTCACATTCCTTAAGTGCACAGTAATGCCACGGCACCTTGTGTTCACCACATGTGCTATGTTTAACATCTCGTCACCGTGTCACTATGTTGAACATCTTTTTTTGGCCCTTGATTCAGTTCATGTATTAGTGGTCTATGCGTAACCATCTAAGCGATCTTTTTTTTGTTCATTCCTTTCTTACCATTTGATAAACACCTGCACCTAACTAGTATCCACCCATTCTCTACAACGTACTGACTTCTACTCTTTTACAGCACATCCTTCAAGGATTATGTATATATGAGTACTCTGGCATCTTCTCTATGTTGGTCCTGTGCTTTGGACTTACTCTCCTGATGTTCTTGATTGCTCTCAGATGAGTGTTTCTTTAGATTAAACACAAATCAAAAACCTGTAAAACCTTAACGATCAAAAGATTTCCAAATGTCAATGCAGTTGTTAGTGGAAGCTCATTCGATAGTTTGTTTACAATACTATGTGTATTGGCATGTTGCCAAATTCACTTGAGATCTTAAATGAATCGGCATGTTGCTATTTCTCTAGGTACTCTACTCAGTTTCTTTTGAAATTCATTTTTTTTTGTTCTTTTAGCATGTGCTGTACTTTCATTTATAAACAATGTTCTTTCCAAAATTGAGAATTTTGATTATATTTTAGAAAAATCCATGATTTTTTAAGTATTGTACTTTAGATTTTTACTTTCATCATTATCCAAATCAGGGGTGTTCTACTTTTACATCCAGAACAACCATTTTTGGTTGCTAAACGACTTCCTGATATGCACGACTTACTAAGTGATCGGGTACAGACAAACAAAGGTGAGTGCTTGTACATTAAAAATACTATTCTGTTAAAATTTTGTTTTGACTTTAATTTTCATTAAATGATATTTGCAGTATTCTGATGTATTTTATGACAGTTTACATCCTGACTGTGACTGTGGAAGAATACTTATAATATTTTATATTTATGCAATATTCTTTTCCTTGTTAAAATTCAAGATGATGTGAATGCTCTCTTTGCTAAGAACTGACTCCAGAGTATATGCTTAGAATTGAGACAGACATCAAGTAACTTAAGGAACTGAATGTCACTAACATTATGTCAACATGTGGGAAACATAATTATGTTAGACTGTGTTAGGGAGTTAAACTGTAGACTGACAATGGGTGGGCTCCATAAGATAAAGATTTTTCATTCTAAGATCAAAGGTTTTTCTTAGTCCAGAAAGATTAAAAAAAAAAAAATGTGATAGAGATGAAATAATGGCTACCTTAAGGATGTAACTTGCTTGCTCCAGAACAGTTTATTGTCGCTTATAGGGACATGTCAGTTGAACAAGACTTCCATCCAAAAGGAGGGAAGAGAACATACTTTGACAAATATTTGCATACGAAGACAGAATGGGGACCTTCAGAATTGCATCAAATGAATAAGATGGCGGTCATGCATTTGGAGAACAACTGCCTTGTGTGGTAACAAGATCTTAAAGAAAATCAACATATCTGATACTGGTTGTGCATAATGAATGATCAAGTATAACCTGAGATATCACAAACAAGGAAACATTACCATGGGATGTGTGAACATCATCCGTAGATTCTGTACCTTATCACAAGGGTGATGATAAACAACTAGCATTAATGGTTAATTGATTAGCTTGTAAACTGCCCATACAAGGAAGGTAGATGAACCAAGGGTAGAATCATGAACAAAATCATGAGTCATGAACAAAATAGTTTAGTGTATCACTAGATGAAGGGCCTAAACTCTTTCAAAAAAGGTAAAATGTGAAGCAGGAACATTCAGAGAGATGCAGTTGAATCAAAAGTTTTATGGTCAGTCATTGCTTCTTAGTATGAAGAACTAATTAAAAACGTTGATGATTAATAAGCTGGCTGATAGAACAAACAATTTTCCCCAGAAAAGGATAAAATAAATAATAAAGTTACATGCATGAATTCAAGGAGAAATGCATGTGGTTTCTTAATGTGATCAGACTGAAAGTAATTTCCTGAAGAGAATTGGAAGAGAATGTCTAATGATATGATATAAATACAGTTGGGAGCATTCAAGGAATTTGAGGAGCTTATTGCTAAAATCACGAGTCATATAATATGCCCTGGAATCTTATATCAACCTTTATCAAATAAATATTATATGGAGAAGGTTGATGCAAAGATAACTAGACAGAGAGCAGATTAATGCTTCTTGAAAAAGCATCTCCAATTAGGAAATGCGTAGCGAACATATTTTGTGAAGCTTTGTCGAATTGAAGGGTTGAAAGTTTTTTAGTCTTTGATATATTTTAAAACAGATGGGTTTACGACAAAAGTGTTGGGATGATGTGGGACGGAAGGAAAATAGGGTTTATGGTGGGGGATTTGGTGGAATTGAGGAAGAACAAGAGAGGGATATGATCATGTATTGTAACTCAGATTTTAGCTTCACTGTCTGATTCGATTCAATGTATGAGATCAAAACAACACAAATTTTCATAAGAAAATAAATTTTTTAGTCAATTCATCATTACTTTCAAAATTCAATACATGGCTATAAATAGCCTACAACACGTACACCATACGTGCAATTATTGATAAACTCAAATCTACCCAAATCTAATTCAAATAAATCCTAAATGCCAACCAAATTTACTCAAATTTAAATCCAAATAAAATTTTAAATCTACTAAATCTGAACCGTTTGATTCCCCTATCATTCTCTCCGGCTTGAAAATATTCTGATGGGGGCATCACACCGGTTCCTTTGCGTACATGAACGTCATCGCCGTCGTATTACATCAGTACCACTTTGGCTCTGGTTTTGAGCCCTAGTTGTTTATGAGTCAGTTGATATTATTGGAGGAACGTGTAGTCCATATTTTGTTCTGTTCAATGTCTTTCGCTTGTGTCCAATTAGATATCGTTTGAGTCAGTGTGAGGAGTCCTGATTAGGTCTAGCTGATCAAGTCTTCTTTTATTTCGTATTTCTTTATTGAGTCCAGTATGTTTAGTACCACATCGTTATGTGGTGAAATTATTCTTTGTAAAGGTCTATTTAAGAGATTCAATTTGATGAATAAAGGTATTGAATATTTTGGATATAAGCTTTGCTTAAGTTTTTTGATTCGGTCTATTTTTAATTGATTTAACTGGTGGTGAAGCCAAATCTATGTTGCAACTTGTGATCATATTCAAAACCCTAGATTCCCTAATTTGGTATTTGATTATGCATCATTTTGATATCAGAGCTAAAGTTTCTGTTCCCCTCCACAAATTTCCAAAGCCTTTTTTGAAAAAAATTACTGTTATGAAATTCAACTGAAATCTCAATTGAAAATTCCAAAAAAAAAATAAATCTGGTACTGTTCATCTCCCCCAACCTCCAGCACCTGACCCCAATCCACTTTCATCCTCAAGACCTCAGATCCACGCCATCTCCACTACCATCGTGCCTCCGCCGCCTCCACCCACTGCTCGCCGGAGCTCCATCACCAATCTCTCGCTCTACTTGACACGACGACATCACCTCGCCGCCCTCACATTTGTCCAGTCATCGCCGTGACGCCCCTCCCCACCGTGACGCCCCTCCAACGAGCCTCATCGTCGATCCTCCATCAGCATCACTTCCCTCACTACCGAATTCCCTTCTTTTCGCCGGAGCGCGGCCACCACTCCTCTACAACTCTACACCCACAAAACCTCATCAACTTCGTCCACGACCTCTGCCACAACTCCTCACCTGCGATCGGACGACCTCAAGGCTCAACGACACCATCCCGTGCTTTCGCTTCCACCACTGGCTCCACCGCTGCTTCCCTCCTTCACCAAAGATCCTCTCTGCCACCGCTAAGACCCTCACTAGAGCCCGCTGGAGAAATTTTGCCGCCACTAGAGCTCTAGATCAGCTCCGCCTCTTATGCTTCGCCGCCGTCGAATGCCGCGTGCCCTAGCTGGGGAGGGAGAAGATCAGGAGAGAGAGGGAAGTGGGTGATCCGGTTGATTTCTTTTCAACCCGATCCCTTTAAAGCCCAATCCATCACGAGTTTGAGCCAAGCGGGTTTTCCAAACCCGGATCCGACCCGATCCACCTGATTGAGTCACTCAGTCGATCCAACTAAGCGAGCTGACTCACTAAGCAGCACAACAATGAGTCTTCACCGAGTCAACTCAGTGAACAGCAGCAGCACAATCACATTCTGGAAGCCGTTTCTTGTTCGATTCGTGTCGGATTTGCGCCGTTCTCCAGACAGCGGGTTCGCAACTCATAGCACTACCGCTCAGAGTTGTGGTGGGTGAATTCTTTTCTCCTCGGTGCAGATAATTTTGAGGTAATTCTTAACTCATTCAGTTCTACTACTTTTTTTAATAATATTAGATACCCAGTTGCACTCATTTGTTCATCCTCTGTGCTATCGATTTGTCTCTGTCCACTAAATAGTTTGTGAGCGAGTGAATCTGCTGATTTTATTTGCTACATCTTAGTATTACATTAGAACTATTCCTGATTCTAGGCACGAAATGATTTATTTTGGAATTTAAAGTGGTTAACATTAACGCAGACTTTCTATTACCTGATCGCTTTAATTAAATTTTATTGCCTAGATGAAAATGAGTAGTGGGATGCTTACGACATACTAGAACTGAATTACTTGCTGATTTATTATTTATTTGATCATTCTGTATCAGGTTTTATAGTTGATATTTCTTTGATCATTTTAGTTTAATTTAGCATTGTGTCTTAGATCTTACATCCAGACACCCTGTTGCATGACCACCTGTAGCAGAATACAGTATCACTCCAACGACCCAACTCCTAAAATGGAATCCGCACTAGACAATTTTGCTAAGCTCCTACAAAAGTTAACCACTCGGATGGAGAACGTTGAGTAAGAATTGAGAAACTCTAGGAGACGAGAGATTACCGACAATGTTAATGATAGTGGACCTCATGTTGGACCTTGCCATTCTAGGAATAATGACCAAAATGATTTTGCGGGAATGAACTTTAAGAATATATAACTTGAAGCACCGACCATTGATGGTCAGATCCCCAAATCTTTCTCGATTGGATTTCTGATGTGGACTTTTACTTTGATTGGTGTATGATATGTCTGATGAAAGAAGGATTCGATTTGTTAAGATGAAATTGGTGGGTTAGGCTAGACAATATTGGACGAATATTGAGAAACTGATGAGGCTCAGATATTTGAAAACTATTCAAACTTGAGATAAGATGAAACTGAAGCGCCAAGAGAAATACTTGCCCACGTCATACAAACATCTACTTGACCAATGACAACGTTTGACTCAAGGCAATCAGCCAGTATCGGAGTTTATCAAAAAGTTTGATCAATTTTTAGTGAGATGTGGTGAAGACGAGTTTGATGCCATAGTCTTATTTAGATTTCATTCAGGACTTAAGAATGAGCTTAGACGTGAGCTAATCGTTAGAAATATCTCTACTCTAGAGCAAGCTATTCAAGTTGTTCAGGAGTTAGATCAATTTTAGGCTTCCTCATTCCCTAGATGCACCGACCATAGGGACAATCCCAACAGTAATACTGTTGAATATCAATTAATCCATCCCAATTTCATTCTTATTTTGGACCTAGTAACTCCAATCGTAGGCGTGAAGACAGAGGCAAAGGAATCGCATGTGAGTCATTTAGATCCATTCAACAGACTCAATATTTCAAATGCCAAGGGTATGGTCACGTTTCAGCACAATGTCCGAGTAAGTCAAGGATGTTGATTATTGAAACTCAATCGGACAGTGACCATGATGATTTAGACGAAATCGTCCATGACCCTGAAGGAGATGCTTGGGAAGATGATCTTGAGGTTGTTCAGGCCGCCATCTTGAGTTGTGTTTTGAGCATGCATTCACTATTGGTTGACGATGTAGATAAAATTACCCATCACCTAAGTGTAGTAAGATGCGCCCTGGCTCAACCCAAGGAAAATGATGATTGACATAGAACTTTAATTTTTCAAAATCTCACAAAAATTGTTGGAAAAAATTGTCAGGTTATAATTGATAGTGGGAATTGCGTCAACATCGTCGCTTCCGTTATGGTAACTAAATTTGGGTTAATGGTTCTCCACCCTTAATCATACAAAGTGTCATGGGTAAATTTTGCGTCAATTGATGTGAAAGATGTCTTATCCCGATCTTATTTGCCACATATTCGGACAAAATGTGGTGTGATGTAGTCACCATAGATGTGGGCCATATCATTTTGGGACGATCTTGGTTATATAACCGAGATATCACTATCTATGGACGTCCAAACTTATGCTCATTTGTTCATGAGGGGAAGATTAAATTGACCCTGTTGCGACCAACTCAACTTATATCTGAGACTAAGCAGACTGAGGCATCTAGCAGTAAGAAGGCGTCAATGCTGATTAGTCCCAACTTATTGATAAGGAGATCTCTAACGGGTTCACAGTTGTTGCACTTATTGCTAGAGATATCACTAATGAATCTCAGAAACAAATTTCTCCTGCAGCAATACCCATATTAAAGGAATTTGCTGGTGTTTTTCTCGAGGTGCTCCCAGGTAGTCTACCTCCTATGCGTGACATCCAACACATTATCGATTTGGTCCCATAATCTTCTCTCCCCAAACTGCCTCACTATAGAATGAACTTGACGGAACACGTCAAACTCAAACGGCAAGTTGACGAATTATTGAGTAAGGGGTTCATCAAAGAAAGTGAGTCTGTGTGCTGTGTGGGCATTGCTAACCCTTAAGAAAGACGGTTCATGAAGAATGTGCGTGGATAGTCGCGCCATCAACAAGATTATCATCAAATATTGATTCCCTATCTCCAGACTGGATGACATGTTAGACATGATGTCTGGAGCCATTATCTTCTAAAAAATTGATTTGAGAAGTGGTTATCATTAAATTCAGATTCGTCTAGGTGATGAGTGTAAAACCGCTTTCAAGACCAAAGATGGTCTATATGAGTGGATGGTCATGCCTTTTGGCTTGACAAATGCTCCCAGCACTTTCATGCGGGTGGTGACGCACGTATTGTGACCCTCTATGAGTAAATTTTTGGTCGTCTACTTTGATGATATTTTGATTTACAATAAGACACTGGAGCACCATGTGAGTCATCTTAAACAAGTTTGCCATGCTTTATGAAAAGAACAACTATACACAAACCCTAAGAAGTACGTGTTCATGACTGACAGAGTCGTATTCTTGGGGTTTGTTGTATCAGCTCAAGGGGTTCAGCTGATCCTCAGAAAATTCAGGCGATTATGGACTGGCCGGAGCCCAAAAATATCCGAGAAGTAAGAAGTTTTCATGGGCTGGCGGTATTTTATAGACGATTTATAAAGGGATTCAGTACTATCATGACCCCAATTGCAGTTTGCCAGAAGAAAGAAGAGTTTCAATGGTCCGAAATCGCTGCTAAGATGTTCAAGGAAATTAAGCAACGAATGACCGAAGCACCTGTAATGATACTTCCTGATTTCTCTAAGGTATTCGAAGTTATGTGTGACGCCTCAGGTATTGGCATAAGCGGATTACTCAGTCAAGAAAAGCACTCAATTGCCTTCTTCAGTGAGAAGTTGAGCGGAGCTAAGCTAAATTACTCCACCTACGATAAAGAATTCTATGCGGTTTGTGAAATCGTTACGTCATTGGCGACTTTTATCTCTTATCACAAGAATTTGTTCTTTATTCAGACCACGAAGCCCTAAGGTACCTTAACTCGCAGAAGAAGCTTAGTGATAGACATGGTAGATGGATTGAGTTTATGCAAGACTACTTTTATATCTTGAAGCATACATCTGGGGTTGAGAATAAAGTAACGGATGCGTTTAGTTGACGCACCTGTGTGCTTAAACAACTGAATGCTGAGGTAGTGGGTTTCGAGCGAATCAAGGAAGAGCACGTGTCATGCCCTGATTTGGAGATATTTTTGAAGCTTTAAAGTAAGGAATGACACAGAAGATAGATGGTTTTCTACTCCAGGATGACTATCTATTTCGATTTCGCACGTTATGCATTCCCTGTACATCACTACGAGACTATCTTATTTGGGAACTGCATGTTTGGGGTCTTGTGGTCACTTCAAACGAGAAAAGACCAAAGATGCGGTAGATAGTTTGTTTTACTAGCCAAGCCTAAAACGAGATATTATGAGGCTAATTGGGCAATATCGCACCTGCCAATTGGCCAAACAACAAAAACAAAACACTGACTTGTATATTGCTCTACCGTGCCAGATCGCTCTGACAAGCCGTGAGTATGGATTTCGTGTTTGGACTTCCAAAGACTATCAGGAAGCACGATTCTATATTTGTGATTGTGGACTCTTTTCAAAGATGGCCCACTTCTACTATACAATAAGACTTCTGATGCTTTCAAAATTGCTCTGATTTACTTTGACGAAGTAGTTAAACTGCATGATTTACCCAAAATCATTGTGTCGGATAGAGATGTCAAATTCATGAGTTACTTTTGAAAAACTCTATGGCACAAGATGGGGATTAAGCTCAAATTTTTCATAGACGGTTAAACCGAAGTAGTTAACAATAACCTAGGAAATCTTTTGCGATGTTTAGTCTGTGAATATTTGCGGAATTGGGATCTCATCTTAACTACTGTCGAATTTTCATATAATAGTTCATGTAATAGGTCAATAGGCGTGAGTCCATTTGAGGTAGTGCACGGTTACAAACCTAGTAAGCTTATAGATCTTATTCCCATGACACAACATCCTAGAGTGTCTGAGTCAGCATCTGCATTTACATTGCATATACATGATTTTCATTAAGAAATCAGCAAGAAAATTCAGAAAAGTAACGCTCTGTATAAATCCTATGCTGATTTGCATCGTAGGCACCTTGAATTTAATGAGGGTGATTATGTAATGATTCGGATTCGTCCGAAGCAGTTTGTCACGCCCCGCTTCCCAAAATACGTAGAAACAGAGTCGCGACGAGAGTCGGCGACATATATTTGCGAGGAAATAACCCACGTATACACGCTAAGCCTAAAGTAACCTGAACAAACTATAAAAAGTCTACTACAATAAATTAATATCACTGAAATACTACATATGGATGTCCACACATGATATCATATGAATACAAGGGAAGAATTGCAATGAGTCTGATATGTATATGGAATCATAAAGACTATAAAGACATGAATAAAAAGAAAGACAATAATACCAGAGTGAATAGAGAAAAACTCCAGCTCCTCGCAACATGTCCGGTCTCAATCGAACACCTGATCAATAACATGAAACATTCAGTATCTGGACGTGCAAATTCAGGGTCATCAGAAGCGACCTAATAAGTGTGTAAGAAAAAGGAAAGGTGCTCGTGCATATAAATAATGTGTATATAATGATACAGTACTGGAATAAGACAGAAATAATATATGAAATATGAATAGAAAGTAATAAAGTCAGTCAGTACAGAAATCAAATGTTCAATTAGGTCAAGTGTCTATCACAACCTATATATATATATATATCATGTAGGTAGAATAAATCATGCTGGAGTCTAGTGTACAATCAGGTGTCTATTATAACATGTATATATTCATGTTCAGTCTGTAATGTCAATGTAAGATTTCAGTTTTGTCATTAATTATATCAGCGAACACCAATTGCAACATGTAGTAGACACATCCTATACTACGCGTACCATACGTGTCAATCAGGGTCCTAAGTTATTGAAACTGATTGGTTGGAGATATTGTCCATACTTTAGGTGGGTCCCGTACATATCCGGGACCACGGCCCTAAGTGCCTGGCGCTGAACCAGGTCTGTATCGCTAGGTACTCAGTAACCGTAACGATAACAGTAGTAATATCAGATGGATGTCAGTCATCTCCGAGAACCCTGCAGTGGGACCCTCATTTCGATTGCACAACCTGTATCCTAGGTCCACCCAAAATACAGAATTTGTCTCCTCCATCAATTTTAGTGTAAGTTGTCTTTTTTACATTATTATTTAATTCAGTTAAATCAGTCAATATTCATGTTACCTAGAATACTGGGACGATGCGGTGACAGTAACAGTAACAGTACAGTAACAATAATCATATACATGGTGAACAGTAATAAGAACAGTGAACAATAACAATAACTGTGCATGCGATGAATAGAGCTGTACCGATTGTTACGGTCTAATACTTTCCTAGTAACTTTCAGTAACAAGTCTAGACACTGATCCTCAAGTCATCGATATATCCATCCTCTAAGTCACCGATATATCTGAATCTTAATAACTGAAATAACTACATGTTCTGAAACATCTAATTAAATCCCCACACTCTAATCAGATCAAGATCATCACATACTCTCACTCTATCCAGGTCAATCACAAGATCCCAAAACTCAAGTAATATATCAAGTATATATATCTCTAAAATCCACCAGGTCAGGCCTACCCAATCAACGTCTATTCCTCAACCCCCAAGTCAACTCAATCCAATTGAGTCTACTTGACTTGTCCAAAATCTCAGTCTTTTAATAAGAATCTCTTATTTAATTACTCATCAATATCCAACTAAACCTTCACCTGTTTTACCATCAATAAGAATAATCAAATCTACTGATAATGTCACCCAGATATCCACTCATATAACTACCATCGTGAACCAGTTAAATCCGAGATCTAAATCTGATTATCGTCTAAGTTACATTACCAATAGTTCCAATCTCAATCAAGGTCATAACTAGGGAGTTAGACATCCTCAAGCTACATGAAATCTAGAAATGTCTACTTCTAATACTCAACATCAACAAAACATTATCTGTACTTAACGATATAATATGTACATAATTCAAATACTCACAATTATCAATCCAACTACTGTACTACATCAATCCTATCAAAACATTATTCAAAATCCTCTGTAACAAATATAGGCCTCAAGCCAACTCTAACTCTCACTAAGTCCAATTAAATTCTTATCTGAGTAATCACCAAATAAATAATTAACAAGTCTGATAAATACTCCACAAAAAATATACATTTAATCACAATCACGAACAAACATCTCAAGATCAATCCCATAGACAGACTAACGTACATCATAACTAGATCAGAATCCGAAAATGGTAATCATCTATACATTAAGCGGTACAAGTCTAATATCTCAATATCAAAATACAAGGTCCATATACGTATGATGCTCAAATATAAACTTGGTCAGTCAGTTAATAGATCGAATCAAGTCACAGTCTAGGGTATCAATACTAGGTCTAAGCCAATAGCGACAAACTACCAACACATGAAATGACGCTGATAATCACTCAAATCAACTAAATAAATAAAGTGAACACTCACTGATGTCTCATGAAGTGATGCAGGTAATCAAACTGATAAAATAAAGCAGATGGTCACATGTAATAATACAAGTAACATATAAACACTACTGACAACGGTAAATTGAGAAAATGATACAAGAGCAAACACACATCAAAATGACGCGGTTTTGGACACTCCACGAACTGGTACTGATCTACAGATCATCCATGGCTCTGTCTTCGAATCGTCATTGTGTCGGGTCCATATCGAACACCAATCCGAATCTCCTGTAACGGGTTCGAATTGTACGAACGAGTTCAAAACGCTATAGCACGTAACCAAGCACAGAGAGGGAGGGGAATTAACACATACACATAACACACTCACACATGTACCCATACACGCACGTCACACGTGCATACATACACGAGTACACCCGCATACATACATATATACGAGTATACACACACATATACATACATACACTTGTACTCACACATAAATACATGCATTCATAACTATACACACACATGTAACCACGTATTAATATACACACCCTATACTTAAATAAACACCTGCATATATATTATACGCATCAAACATATAATTACATGCATTCACACTCATTTATAATACAAAGAGAGGAAGGAGGAATTTGAGAAATGGAAAGAGGAAGCACGGCCAAAGTAGGGTGGCACATGGCCGCGCGGCGGCTCGACGGAGGCCACGACGGAAATCGGTGGCTCGCTGGTGCTCCAACGATGAGGAGGGAAGGTGGAAGTTGTGTAGGGGGCTTGCGGCCAGTGCTACGCTATGGGGCTGCTATGGAGGAAGTCTCACAGCCAGGAGGATCTGCGGCAAGAGCAGATCTGCAGGCGCTGGGGCAGGGGAGGATCTGCTGGTGGTGAAGTCAGGTGTGGCAGCAAGCGGAGTGGGGGGCTGACCTGGAGAAGGAGTAGACACTGGTGGGTTGTTGGCTTGTGCAGGGAGGCAGCCAAGGAGGTGAGGGTGCTCTTGGCCTGCTCAAGGAGGAAGAGGGTTGTTGCGTTGATGCAAGGCGGCATGGTGTTGTGGGCGCAGAACAGAGGGGGAGGCGGCTGTCGAGGTGCTCGGGGTAGGGTGCTGCCGCTGCTATGGGGCTTGGGCTGTTGCTGGTGCGGCTCCGAGCCTGGGATAGTGCGGCAGATCAGAGGGGGGTTGCCGGTCAGATCTGGAGAAGATAAAGGAGGAAAAGCACCAGGGGAAGATGTGGACTCGTCCATGAATCTGGGCTGTGGAGGTCTGTGCGGGGGCTCGGGGGTGTGCAGGTGCGGCTCGCAGGAGAGCTGCGCAAGGGGATTGGTGGGGCTGCAACAGGAGTTGGGTGACGTGGTGGTGGGGTGTAGGAGAGAGATGTTGATTATGATCCAAAGGGGAGGCACAATGGTGTTTGCGCGCGCGAATGGTGGTGTTTGGTGGCACGTGGAGGAAAAGAAGGATAAGAAATGGAGGAAGAGATGGATGCGGATGTGCTCGAAGTTGGGTGTTGGGGAGGCGGCATGGCGAGCTTACGGGGGGTTGCTCGGCGGAGATGGGTTGCAGGTAGTGAGATGGAGAGGATGGAGAAGAAGGAGATGATGGCGTGGTGATGGCGGAGTGGTGAACGTGGGAAGAAGTAGGGGTTTGGGTGCAGGATGGGGGAGACGTGGGTGAAATTGGTGGGAAAAAGGTGAAATAAAGTGATGTTTAAATATATTTGGTTTCTCTCCTTAACAAATGCCAAGAAGGCATGGTGGTTGGTTCGTTCAAAGTCTTGCTGGGGTCATGTGGTGGGTCAAGGGTTCGAAACTGTGATGCTATGATCACAAAAAAAAGGGTTTTCTTTTTTATTTTTATTTTATTTTTATTTAAATTTCATTCTTTTTCTTTTTATTGAATTAATATTTAAGCATTATTTTATTGGATTAAACTCTATTAATTCAGAAAAAACTTAAAAATTCTCAAAAATAGAAAAAGTCATCTTGAACATTGTTGTGAAGTCGGATCTCTAAAATTCATCCCCGAGTGTTAATTAAAAATCCCAAAGTTAGTCTGTGATACTGATCGACCCTGAATTGAGATTCTTCTCCAATAATTCTCAAAAGTTTCAGAAAACTAGAAAAATTCAAAATATTGGGAAATAATATTTTAAGCTGAAATAGTCTCAATCTAGCCATCAGGATAATTAAATTGTGTATCGGATACCAGTATTGACATACATATATTGGGAACCGAGGGTTACACGGTTCCCACCTAGAGGTGTTAAGAAATTATCTACTTGTAGTGCTGACCCTTTTAAAATACAACAACAACTAAGCCATTTGTCCCAAGTATTTGGGGTAGGCTACATGCACCAAAAGAGAATTACGCCAGATCGGGCACATGGGTGCTTTCTCCACTCATTCCTATCGAGCAATATGCCTTCACTAAGACCTTTAGCCTCTATATCTTGTCGTATTACCGCCATCCATATTTTCTTCGGTCTCCTTTGCGCTCTTTTAACTTGCCCTAATTTGATACACTCTACTTGCCGGACTGACACATCTGTAGGTCTACGTCGCACATGACCAAACTATCGTAGGCGGTTTCCCTCATCTTCTCTTCTATAGAGGCTACGCCTATCTTAATGCGAATATCCTCATTTCTCACCTTATCTCTCCTCGTGTTACCAAACATCCAACGAAGCATGCGCATCTCTGCTACACTCATTTTCTGGGCATGATATCTCTTTATAGCCAAACATTCTGTGCCATATAACAAAGCTGACCTAATAACAGTCCGATAAAACTTCCCTTCAGTCATAACAGAATATTACGATCACATAAAACTCTTATTGCGCTCCTCCATTTCAACTAGCCGGCTTGGATCCTATAGTTGACATCACTATTGATCTCCCAATTGTTTTGAATAATAGAACCCAAATACTTAAAATGTCTGCTCATCGGTATTTCAGATGGTCACAATACTATAATCTCGGATTCTCTGTTTACTGAGTTTACACTCCATATACTCTGTTTTGGTCCTACTTAATCTAAAACCTAGAGATTCTACAATTTGCCTCCATAACTCCAATTTTGTATTTACCCCAACTCTCGTTTCATCGACTAAGACAATATCATCAACAAATAGCATACATCATGGTATCTCATCTTGAATAGTTCTAGTAAGCTCATCTATCACTATGGCAAATAAAAATGGACTCAATGCAGATCTTTGATGCAATTCAATTGTGATAGAAAAATCACTTGTTATGCCTCCACAAGTTCTGACATTTGCCACTACTCCATCGTACATGTCCCTAATTATGTCAACATATTTGAAGGGGACTCCCTTTTTTATTAATGTCCATCATAATACTTCTCTTGGCACCTTATCATAAGCCTTTTCTAAATCAATAAAGACCATATGCAAATTTCTCTTCCTCTCTCGAAATTGCTCTATAAGTTGTCGAAGCAAATGAATAGCCTCTGTCATCGATCGCCTCAGCATGAATCCAAACTGGTCTCTGATATTTTAACATTATGCCTTAACTTGTGTTCAATTACTCTTTTTCAAAGCTTTATGGTGTGACACATGAGTTTTATTCCACGATAGTTTGAACAATTCTGAATATCACCCTTGTTCTTATAGAGAGATACTGGGGTACTTTTTCTCCACTCATTTGGCATCTTTTTAGTTAGCCAGATCTTATTAAAGAGGTTTGTCAGCCATCTCACGCCCACCTCTCCTAAGCATCTCCATATCTCAATAGGAATTCCATCCGAGCCAACAGCTATCCTTAGCTTCATCCTTTTCAAGGTCTCTTTAACTTCATATTCGCTAATTCTGCGCATATAATTACGGTTCATATCTTGGCACTGAATGATAAGCTCATCCAAATCTTGAGTAGAACTACTATTGAATAATTTGTCAAAATACTCTCTCTATCTTTCTTTAATTTCTTCATCTCGAACTAAAACCTTCTGATCCTCATCTTTGAGACACCTCACAGTATATAAGTCTCTAGTTTTTCTCTCCCTTATTCGAGCAATTCTATATATATGCTTTTCAACCGCTTTGGTGTCTAACTTCTCATACACTTCTTTATACACTTTAGCTCTTGTATTTTGAACAGCTTTCTTAGCCTCCTTCTTGGCTAGCTTATACCTCTCAAAACTCACTTCATCACAATTTTTTTTGAATTTCTGTAAGAGTTTTGTTTGATCTTAATGGCAGCTTTTACCTCTTCATTCCACCATGATGTATGCTTACATGGTGGAGCACCTCCCCGTGACTCACCAAGTACATATTTAGCTACTCTTTTAATGCAGCTAGCAATTTTGTTTCATGTTGTATTAGGTTCATCTTGGGCTTTCCAATCTGCTTCATGTATTATCGATCTACAAAAACTCTTTGGTTGCCTTCTTTTAGCTGCCACTACTTAATCTTAGGATCTAACTTACGTTTAATCTTTCTAAATCTCCTTCTAATCCGGATATCTAAAATTAAGATTCTATGTTGGGTTACTACTCTCTCACCCGGTACTACCTTACAATTCATACAACAACCTCTATCACTTTTCTAGTTAAAAAGAAATCTATTTGGCTCGCACTTGATCTACTTCTAAAAGTGATCAAGTGAGACTCTCTCTTCCTAAACCAAGTATTTGCTAAAGATCAAATCATAGGACAAAGAAAAATTTAGAATCGAGCTACCTGGTTTATTTCTTTCCTCAAAATCAAATCCTCCATGTACACTATCAAACCTATAACGACTAGTTCCTATATGCCCATTGAGGTCACCGTCTATGAAAAGATTTTCTCTAATGGGTATGCCTTACACTATCTCATCTAAATCCTTCCAAAATTGACGCTTACTAGACTCATCAAGTCCTACTTGTTGTGTATAGGCACTAATAACATTGAAAATCTCCCTACCTAAAATAAGTTTAACTAGTAAAATCCTATCACCCTTTCTCCTAACCTCCACTACATTTTCAAGTAATTATTTATCGATGATCATACTCACCCAATTACGATTTTTATCTCTACCAGTATATCAAAGTTTATAACCCCAAGACTCTATAATTCTAGCTTTTTCACCTACCCACTTAGTTTTCTGCATACACAAAATACTAACATTCCGTCTAGTCATACCATCAACTAACTCTGTTAATCTACCTGTAAGAGAACCTATGTTTCATGATACTAACCTAATCTTATATTCATAAGCTAACTTCTTTATCCTCACCCGCTTATAAAAGTATAGGAACCCTTGCTCATTTGACACCACATCCGGGCGCCGATGTGGCGCGCCATTTCTGGACGCGACCTAGCAACCCTTGCGCACTTTCCACTACATCCGGGCTCTGATGCAGCTCGTCGCTCAGTAGGAAACGCCTTAACGAAATTTAGTTCTCTGTTCATGTTCATAGTATGTGACAATGTTTTACGTTGGCCGTCGCAGGTCTACCACAACCCTCCTCCTTTATCCTGGCTTGGGATAAGCAGTGAACGGTGTACTGGCGGAGTTTACTGACCCTTTTAAAATTCTTAAGAAAATTAATCCAACTGCCTATGTAATTGATTTACCTCCGGACTTCGGGATTAGTTCGACATTTAATATATTAGACTTGGTAGATTATAAAAGTTTAACCCTGATAATTTACTTGTGGATCTTGACGAGTCTACCTCGAGCCTTTATTTGAGGGACCCATTTTTCCCCATTGCCAACAACAATTGACCCATTTACAGCAGAACAAATTGATAGCATAAAAAATGATCAGATCATCTTTACTAGGGATGACGGTTGCAGACGGTACTGGTACATTGAAAAGGTCGTCCAGAATCTGATGATACATGGATTATCCTAGAAGACCTGCAGCGCTTAGCCCCAATTTTGTTCGAGTTCTATGACAGTCATTTAGAGTCATACTCAACGGGGTCGAGTTCTTTTCACCCTGGGAGTACTGATGGGGGCATCATACTGGTTCCTTTACGTACATATCAGCGTCGTTGCCGGCGTATCACATCGGCACCACTTTGGCTCTGGTTTTGAACCCTAGTTGTTTATGAGTCAATTGATATTATTGAACATGTAGTCCATATTTTGTTCTGTTCGTTGTCTTTTATTTGAGTCCAATCAGACTTCATTTGAGTCAGTTTGAGGAGTCCCGATTAGGTCTAGTTGATCGAGTCTTCTTTTATTTCGTATTGCTTTATTAAGTTCAATATGTTTAGTACCACATCAATTATGTGGAGAAACTATTCTTTGTAAAGGTCTATTTAAGAGATTCAATTTAATGAATAAATATATTGAATATTTTGGATATAAGATTTGCTTAAGCATTTTGATTCGGTCTATTTTTAATTGATTCAACTAGTGGTGAAGCCTAGATCCAGGTTGCGACCTGTGATCATATCTAAAATCCTAAATTTCCTAATTTGGTATTTGATTTTAGCCTCGATGAATGTAATGGTAGGTACAAGGTAAGCACAATCGGGTTGAACTGAAGCACATCATGAATTCTCAATCAGGTCAAGGTGGTGATCAAAAAATCAGCACTGAAGCATCATGGCTGAACCAAGATGGTGGAGGTGGAACTGGTTTCCGTAACAAACGGCTGCAGTCGATGGTAACTCGAACAAGACACGTGCAATATAACAAGACAACTTAGCTCCACTGAAAATTAATCCACATACCAAGGAAATATCTGAAAAGGATCGTACACATCAGGCGACCTCAGGGATAAGAGAAAATCACAGCTGGCGAAAATGACAATATCTTCATAGTAGGCTCGGTTGGAAGATGTACAAAAGTTTCAATAAGAGTCTCTTTCACTTCTGGCTCTGGTTCTGGCTTATCAATAACTTCTGGCTCTGGCTTATCAACAAATTTTGGATCTGGCTCTGGCTAATCAACAGCTTTTGACTCTAGCTTATCAACAACTTTTACTTCGGCAAGGATTAAAGGTTCTGAATCTATGTTAACTTTTGCTGTCACGCCTTCTAGAATCTTTCAGGTGTCATCTATAGACTCTCAAAACTCAGTGAAGAGAAGGTGCAGAGCATACCGAGTACGAAGTAGGTCTTACAAGATAAACCAACATCGACAGAAATTACGGCTGTTTTTCCATTACCAATAAGCTTCTCCAACCAGTCTCATTTGGGCATAATGACACTTTTGTTCAGATGTGAGGGAGAAATAACTGAAGAATTCTTCAAGATGATTTTCACACTTCTTATATTCATAATGATCATGAGAACACCGAAAATACGGGATAGCGACATACATATCCCATTCAACTTCCTTTTCATCACCATCAGTGTGTATGTGTCTATATATATTTTTTTGAAATCCGTCAGGGCATCCAGGGCCCACAATGCGGACAATAAGTGTGAACCCTGACTAATTCCACGGGTCTCATAGCCCCCGCCCTGGGATATATATATATATATATATATATATATATATATATATATATATATATATATAGGGGGGGAGAGAAGACTTGTGTAGCTCTAGAAGGATTCGAGCTCGAATCTTTCTCACTCAAATACCAACATCTGACATTCTAACACAAGATCCATGAGTTGATCTATATTATTTAAAGTAACTAAATATAAAAAATCAAGTGTTTTAAATACTTTTTGTCCATCCATCAAGCAACGCAAAATGGATGGCTGAAAATAGTGAGTTAGTTAGATTTATGTCTTTAGACATACAAATTCTCAATCCGGCTATTTGATCATGATCTAAACATTTAAAATCCCAACAAACCAATTTTTGTTAGATTTCAAATGTTCTGCATCGTTAAACTAACTCACTATGTAGGCCGTCCATTTTCCCCCTAATTGATGCATGGGAAAAAAGTATTTAAAATACTTGATTTCTTTTGGTTTTTAGTTACTTGAAATAATATAGATCAACTTCAACGGAATGGATCTTGTATTCGGATGATATATGGTTGTATTTGAGTAAGAAGGATTCGGGTTTAAATCCTTCCGGAACTACACAAGTATATATATATATATATATATATATATATATATATATATCGGCCATAAAAGTAAAAGCTCATGAAGAAGTAACTTAAAAATTCAGTGCATAAAGTTCAGAAATTACCCAAGAATCTCAACGGCTCAAACCGGGCTCAAATCAGGCTGAAAATGAGGACCTGAAACACTACGCTTATGCTACACGAACGATACCGACACCAAATATGGGCTTAAAAAGGCAAATCTATTGTTCAAAAGCTGTGAAATCTCCTCAGTGTCTCTGCAACACAGCTACGATTACAATGCTTCAATCAGAACTCGAATCAGACTCCGAACGGGCTTGAAACAGACTCCAGAACATCAATGTACTGCTGCTGGACTGAGTTAGTTCAGTGAGTTGACTCAGACTGAGTTGACTAAGTGCCCAACTCGGCTCTAACTCGATCCGAGTTCAGTTGGGCCGGTATGGCTCAACCTGATTTGGATCAGGTCCAATCTAGTTCAAGTGAACAGGGCTTGGTTGATTAAAAAAGGGCCGGGTTCGGGTCGCGTGGCTAGATCTGATCTGAACAATTTTACTTAGACCCAAACAGTTCGGGTTCGGGTTGTGGATTAAATCAAACCGACAAACCCGGTTCTCTTCTCCTTTTCGACGGGTGGAGCTTGCAGCGACGAAAAGGCGGCAGCGAGAAGCAGATACCGATGAAGATCTCCAGCGAGGAGCGAATGCAGAGGTTGGTTCTACGTCGGCGAGGAGATCACAATGGTGGGGAGATGACGTTGGTGAAGACAGAGAGGAGATGAAGTTGCGGTGATGTTGGAGGTGTTGGCGGAAGCTGTGGCGTCCGCCAGTGGAGGTGGATGTCGTCGTTGGCGCTGAAGGATGACGACGATGAAAGTGATGACGGCTCAGATCTGAGAGATCGCGGTCTGCTCGGGTGCTGGACAATCATCGTCGGTCGGTGAAGTGGTTTGGCGAGGATGGCGCAATCTCCAGTCGACGGCGGTGGCGTGACTGCAGTGGCAAAGACGAGGTCTGGGGAAGGTGGCGGCGAAGGCAAGGTTGAAGATGCAAGGTTGCGGTAAGGTTGAAGATGTAGAGGTTGCGGCAAGGTGGGGGTGATGTTGGGGAGTCGTCGACAGAGGAGGAAGAGGAGGTCGAAGGAGTCAGGGTGTTGGCGAAGAAGATTGCAGCGGTGGAGTGCGGATCTGTTGTTGTCGATCTGATGAAGATGAAGGAACAATGTTTGACTCGAATTTTTTTTTCCTTTTACTGTTTCCTTCCTTTCCCCTCTTTTTTCTTTTTTTGAATTTGTGGAAATGAAGACTATGGTTTTGTGGAGAGGGAAGCTAGGGTTTTTTTTTTGGAAAAGGGATTTTTTTAATTAAGAACTAAAAGAAGAAGAAGAAGCTAATTTAGATATTTGGGAAATTTGTGGATAATTTTTGAAGTGGATTTTGTGAAAGAAAAAGAGTAGAAATTCAGCCCTGATACCAAATTGATGCGGGATAGAAGGAAATTAGGGTTTGTGGTGGGGGAGGGGAAGAACAAGAGAGGAAAGAAAAGATATGATCATGGATCACAACCCGGATCTTGGCTTCACCGTCTGATTTGATTTAATACATGAGATCAAATCAAAACAACACAAATTTGCATAGGGAAGTAATTTTTTAATCAGTTCATCATTACTTGTAAAATTCAATACATGGCTATATATAGCACAACATATGCGCCATAAGTGTAATTATTGATAAACTCAATCTACTCAAATCTAATTCAAGTAAATCCTAAATCTCAAGCAGATCTACTCAAATCTAAATCTAAATAAATCTTAAATCCACTAAATCTGAATTGTTTGATTCCCTCATCATAAGGTGTCTCACTACCAATCGTGTAGAAAACCAGGGCATAAGATGGGTTTAGTTCCACACGGAATAAAAAAAGATAGTTAAGGTGTTAAATATATTTAGACCCGAGACTCGGTCAAGGGTTTCCCCTTTTGGGTCATACGGGTTCTAAGCCTATTGGCCACTCCTTCACCTCAAATGAGATTATTCTTGTAAAGAAAAGAGTATCCAACCATGGTTCACAGTCGCGGTCTCGGCCGCCGACTCGGCAGACACTGAGACGGATCGGTCTCGGTGACTCGGATCGGTATTGGGCGATACGCGCAAAACGCTACATAGAAAGCTAAAAAATTCTGAAAAAATCACGATAAATCTTAAAAAAAATGTAGATATTCATATTCATGATCACATGTCCAAAATATATCACCTAGCACACTAAACATAAAGCGAAAGTATAAATACACGCGTTGTCGGTAGAAGCATATCAAAATACATGCACAATATAGTAAATTGAACAAACTACATTCATAAATACATGCTAATATAGTTATTTCCACATTGAATTGCGATGAGGCACAAAATTATCATCATAATGCCGAATCGACCGAGTCAATTCCGATTCTCGGCCTGGTCAGTCTCCTCTGAGTTGAGTCGACCGACTCGTGACTCGGACTCGTCTCGGAGTGGGCCGAGACGGATACGACTCGGCCGACTCGTCTCCGACTCGGCCGAGTCTTTGAACCATGTATCCAACTGTTAGGATTTTTCTTTATTTTCAAGAGGAGATGATGGTCCGAGAAAATCCAATTGAGTTGGAGAAAATGATGGCTTAAAGTTGGAGAAGCAAATCAAGGTGAAGCAGTTTCCTTTTCAGGCGATTGCAAGTTTTTTTATTCTGCTAGGATACGAATTGGATTAAATTCTTGTTCAATGAAGGTTTATTTCTAAAGATTAATGGGTATAGAATTCTTCTAGATCAAAGAGATCAACTCCTAAAAGTATTGATTAAGATTCTTCAACCATGCAAAGGCCAAGATCATCTAACAATCCAAATAAGAGTTGTATTATAAATCTTATATATAAAGGTTATAACCAAGCATTGTAATTACCTTAACCACGCTGATCTCAAGGAGAAAAAAAGGTGGAGAATACCGAGGAGATCAGAAGAAAGCTAAACAAAGAGAGGAGCAAGGTGAAGGTGCATAGAGATAAGGTAATACTCTTGTAATCTAAGATATAGATTCAAAGGGAAGGTGAATACTCTTGTTGCATGAAAAGGAAAGTTAGATCTTTTTGTACCAAGTTATTAACAAAGCTCTCTCAAGTTCTCTCCCCTTGGATGTAGGACAAGATTGGGCCGAACCACGTTAAATCTTCGTGTGCTTTCTTTTTACTCTTTTGTTTAAGTATTGCTAGTTTGTTTTACAATAATTTTCTTTTGCAAGTACTGATCATATTGTCAAGTTTTGCAAACGTCGATCCTGGGAGTAACAATTGGTATCTTAGAATATCAATTTCATCACAACAATTGGTATCAGAGCTAAAGGTTGACGAAGGGCGATATGTCGAAAATATGAAGTTCTACGACAAAGTTCGAGATCGAGAAGTTCAATGGTAAAGGAAACTTCGGCTTATGGTAAAAGAAGATGAATGTATTGCTGGTGTAATAAGGTCTTCACAAGACCTTACAGGGTAAGCCAACAAAACTTGCAGGTACGTCAAACGAGGATTGGGAGTAGATGGATCTAAAGGCGGACAAGCACGATCCAATTATGTCTCACAGACGAGGTGATGTACAACGTGATGGATGAAGAAATGACTATAGGATTGTGGTCAAGGTTAGAAATATTATACATGACGAAAAGCCTCTCCAACAAGTTGTATCTCAAGAAACAACTATATTGGTTACGCATGAACGAAGGGACATCAGTGTTGGAGCATCTAAACTTCTTCAACAAGGTCATCAGTAAGCTTCTAGCTGTTGATGTCAAGATCGACGAGGAGGACAAGACGTTGATACTTCTCAGTTCGCTTCCAGAGTCATATGATCACATTTTCACCTTTATGCTCTACGGTAAGGAAACTCTTATCTTGGAGGAAGTCACGTCAACTCTCTTATCTAATGGGATTAGGAAAAAGCCAAATCAAGAGGAGCAGACAGGATCGGGTTTAGTGGTCACGAGAAGGAAAAGAAGAGAAGAAAAGAAAGGTCCAGACTCGTCAAATGCGTGTCACTTTTGTCACAAAGAAGGTCATTGAAAGAATGACTGTAAGCATCAGTAAGAGTGGTTGAAGAAAAAGGGGCAAGCTGCGGAGGCAAGCGTAGCATTAAGCAGTTTAAAGGAAATTGAAGTATTAATGGCTTCCTACAAAGATAACACTTCTCAAGATAAATGTTAGATATTTGATTCGGGTAGTACGGTTTATGTATGTTCCAAAAAAAGAGCTGTCCAACTCCTTAGTTGTAAAAGAGGAAGAAATTGTCAAGATAGTGGATGGCTCGGCTTGCGAGGTCATTGATACTGAGACAGTCAAGATTACAGAAAGAGATGGGACAGTGCGTGCTCTGGAGGCGGTCTGGTATGTCTCAGAGGCACGTTACAATCTAATATTCATAAGGGTGCTCGACGAAAAAGGATGTCGGATCCAAGTGCAACAAGGCGTTGTCACAATTAGCCAAGGAGACATGGTAATCCTGAAAGGAGAGGTGTGGAGGGTTATACAAGCTGAAGGAAGGAAACTCAGTCCGAGGTGAAGTTTCAAGGATAAGCTTGGAAAGGAGTCCATCCCGAGGTGGAGCTTCAAGGAAGATTGCAATAGGACGTGAACCGGGTCAAAGTGTTGCGGAAGGAGAAAGGGTGCATTGGGCAAGGCCCGAGATGGCCCAAGTCATGGCAGTAAATAAGCCAAAGGCCCCGGGGAGAGGGGGCAAGAATTAAAGGCTTCACAGTACGATTACAATTAAGAAAAGAATCAAGGTATTAATCTGAAATCTCAAGTTGTTTTACTAAAGGCTTGAAAAGCAAGTCAAGGTGGAGATTGTTAGGATTTTTTCTTATTTTCAAGAGGAGATGATGGTCCAAGAAAATCTAATTGAGTTGGAGAAAAAGATGGCTTGAAGCAGAAGAAGCAAATCATGGTGAAACAGTTTCCTTTTCAGGCGATTGCAAGTTTTCTTATTCTGATAGGATACAAATTGGATTAAGTTCCTATTCAATGAAGATTTATTTTTAAACATTAAAGGGTCTAGAATCTTTCTATATCAAGGAGATCAACTCCTAAAAGGATTGATCAAAATTCTTCAACCATCCAAAAGCCAAGATCATCTCATAGTCCAAATAGGAGTTATATTATAAAATTCTATAAATAAAGGTTATAAATAAGCATTGTAATTGTTTCAACCAAACTGATCTCAAGGAGAAAAAAAGGTGGAGAACACCAAGGAGATCAGAAGGAAGCCAAGCAAAGAGAAGAGTAAGGTAAAGGTGCATAGAGATAAGTTAATACTCTTGTAATCTAAAGCATAGATTTAAGGGGAAGGTGAATACTCTTGTTGTATCAAGAGGAAGATTAAATATCTTTGTACCAAGTTATTAATAAAGCTCTCTCAAGTTTTCTCCCCGTGGACGTAGACCAAGTTTGGGCCGAACCACGTTAAATTCTCGTGTGCTTTCTTTTTACTCTTTTGTCTAGGTATTGCTAGTTTGCTTTACAATAGTTTTCTTTTGCAAGTACTGAACATATTGTCAAGTTCCGCAAACGTCGATCCTGGGAGTAACAATTGAAATCTTAGAATATCAATTTCGTCACAACACCGACATCTATGTACCAGGTATTGGAATATACAAGTACCCGATAGTGGAGTACCCGGGCTTCACAGATTATTGGGCTTTGATGTCTAACCATTGAACTATATGCAACTTTTCCTAACATGAGAATGATATGGTTTCTTTTGGACAAGTTTTTAATAGCCAACAGCATGCAAACCTTATATCATGTGTTAGTCATTCTAAGTGACTGTTAGTTTACATAGCTAACTGGATGAATTCTCCCAAATTATGATTTGTGACTGTGACTCATTTGTGTAAGGTAATTAGGGTTTAGTTCTTCCGGCATTTTATCCCTTCATCATCCGATAATCATCGGTAACATTCTATGGTTCTATAATATCCCATATCTATTCAACTATCACATGATAAATTAATGTTACCTAATAAATGTCACATAATTATATAGTTATGACTGGACATGTTACTAACTGTTTGTGGTTTCCTTTTTTGATATGTTAATAAGATCTCAATTTGAATGGATCTCTCAGAGACACTTTAAGCTCGGATCATGGGATAAACAGTCCAGCTGATTCAGTCTTCCATAAATAATGGGTTACTGAACTACACTTGGCTTATTGAGACTTGCTTCTCAAATTTCAGTTTAGCATCTTCTAATAGTTAAAACACCAGGTTGAGATGGACTCATTTTACACAAACGCATTGACCTTGATCTCGATATCAAACCAAGCATATTGTCCCCAAGATCTGAACTTAGATGTGCCAACCTGCAAACAGAAGATGATCTGATATCCTGAATAGATATATAGTGAATCACATGGCCGAGGTATATTAAAGAAAGGAAAAAGTTCTTGCTGCTCGTCCTAACTGTAGATTTGATAGCTCTTTGATTAATGGTTACTCTACTAACAATATTGATGTTGCTCCATCTGCCTGCCTTGTTTATTATAATATGCTTTTCTGGGTCTAATTAATGTAAACGACTTCCAGATGTAGTTAATTCTTATAGTGATAGTAGGCAGATTAGTTGCAGGAAGTGGGATAGCTTCTTATACAATGTTGTTTTCTTTATGCGGTTTTCTTAACTGAAGATATGATCAGTATCTGCATGTACATGTCACCCATAAATGCATGTGATGTGCTGTTATTATGTTTTGCGTTAACTTGTTGCTTGTGAAAAGCAGAAGTCCGAGAATTTAAGGAGTATTTTGAAGAGTTTCCTCCTGAACTCTGTGTGCTAAAAATAATGGGGTTCTCTAAAGATATTGGAAGTTCCTTGACTTTGTTGCCTTCTCTAATGCATCACATGGAAAATTTTCTTGTTGCTGTCGAGCTAAAGGATATGTTGTCAACATTTATACCAGAGATCTCAGAAATAAGGGCTGATGCAGTAAGGTCCTTCAGCCATTTATTATTATTTATTCATGTTATTCATGTTGCATAGTACATGTCATATTAAACATCTAATTAATAACTTGAAGAGACCAGTCATTTGAGCCAATTATTATAGCTTATATTTTGAGGTCATGTAAGCATTAGTGTTAAGTTTGCTGATACATTGTTAATCACGACCTCTCAGCTTAAGCTTTTAGCTACAGTGGTTAAGTTATGAGGGCACGTGCTTTCTGGAGACTTGGGTTCATTCCCTTAGCAATTTAAAAATATGTTTTCTCTCTGTTTACCCTGCCTTTCTGAATTAATTGTGTTTATGCTTCGAACTAGTCATGTTTATGCTGGAGGGCTTTCTGCGTGTCCCAAAGTCTTACATGAGGGAAATTGTTAGGTGTTAAGTTTGCTTGATTTACATTATTAGCTAAAAAAAATATCAGCTTAAGCTTTCGTGTAAAATGGCTACCTGACACATGTTATGTCCAATTCAGGTTCTGCAAGCACTCACTACACAGAAATGCTCGGCGCGGCATTCTCTTGAGCGGTTTGAGGTGCTTGGTGATGCTTTCTTGAAATATGTAGTCGGACGCCGCAGTTTTCTTTCATACGCAACCCTTGATGAGGGGCAGTTAACTATGAAACGTGCTAGTATTGTCAACAATTTAAATCTATATGAGCTAGCAATAAAAAATAATTTACAGGTAATCCTCCCACATGTTCTTTAATATGCTTATTCCTTTTTCTTTCTTATTGTGAGATATATGTGCTTATTAACTTCTCTCTCTCTCTCTCTCTCTCTCTAAATACACACACACACAAATACATATATGTATTTGTGTGTGTGTGTGTGTGTGTGTCTCTGTTTATGTATATATATGTATGTATGTGTGTGTGTGTGTGACGTTTATAGTGAAATTAATGTTTGCTATTCTTTGGTGTGGTTTTGTGATGGAACAGTTCGAGTAAGATGGAATTATTTAAAATTATGTGGAGTTGTCTTTCAAGAGAGCTATGTTATTTCCCCAAGTGAAGTTTCTCCATGTTTTGTTCATTAGTGATACTGCTGATCTATGTGTAGGATCCTGTATATGACAAGTAAAACACTAGAGATGGTGAATAGTGTATATAAAAAATTTTAACAAGAAATGTTAGTAACTTGAAAAGTAAATATGCACAGAAATAAAATAAAAAATACAATCGTAAACTTAATGATTTTATTCTGATTCGGTTCTTTTGACCTACATTCAATCCCCAAGCAAACTGCTGGAGATTTTTACTTTGATTTTGAGAACTACAAAATCAAAACATATACACTAATTGACAAAATCCTATGTCAATTATGTATATCTCTTTTCTACACTGAGAAGACCCTTTGCACTGATTACAATTTGCAAACTATAAGTCTTGAATGTGGAATACACGTGGTACTATGCAGTGACTTATAGGTTACCTCTATTATTTTTGCCTAACATGTCATTTGATAATGGAACTAGGTAAAATTAGAGAGTAGAAAGTGTCCTTGACAGAATTCTGAATTTTAGAAGTTAAGAACTTGAATTGAATATCCAGAGATGAGAGGGTTACCTATCTATTTATAGGTGTTTTGGTAACTGTAAACCAGTTATAGGATAATTCAAAAATCAAATATATAGTTGTTAGATTGGAGGGAATATGATTAAAAAATTTCAGAACTTAACAGTTATAAAACTGTTAGATTAGTCGATTAGATAAGTGTTTGTTCAAAAACATTAGTCGATTAGTCTAGTGATTTTAGTTGACTGGTCAAAAGCTATAGTCGACCCGTCAAGCTGATCAGAAAATAGCAATGTTCTTTTAGATCTCAATAGTTGACTATACAAATGGATCGAGTTTAGACTGGGTTCTGTTGCATTTCAGTGGTCGACTACCCTGAGTATTAGTCGACTAGCCAGATGTTATTAGTCGACTAATTGTGCATGTTTTGTGTAAATGATACTTTAACTTAGTTTTCTGAGTCTGATATTTCTTTAGCATATATAGGTTAACTAGTAGAGGATATTGGTCAACTACTAGGGTGTGTTGTGTTTTCAAGGATTTTACAATATATCTAATAAAAGTATAACATATTACAGAATTTTCAATAATAAATGTCTTAAAAATAAAGTTCTTGACTTATATCTTGTATCTTCTAGTTGAAGCTGGTAGAAGCCTCTGATATCAGTATTCAGCTTAATTTACATTGAATAACCTTATATACTACATAAAAATTGTTAGCACACACACTATATTGTTATCATCTAAACAAAAAAACTAACATTCTTCCCCTTTTTGATGATGACAAACAAAAAAATGAGTGAAGCAATATAGGAGATGACTGTTAGCAATGTTTTAATTATCAGATATCGGCGATATATCAGTCGACAAAATTATATATCAGATACCGGATATCGGGTGATATATCGCGATATGATACTAAATATTGAACGTCATTTCGAACGTAATATCGGATGAAGAATGTACATGTGATTGCCTAAATAAACCATATAAAACTATTTAAAGCAAGTTTAGGGTCATAGACTCGCAGGGAATACTTATTTTTTATAGAAGCTCTTCAAATATGCTTATAGAAACTCCTCAAATGCGCCGCATGGCGATATATCAAATATATTCATCCCGGATATCGGCCGCGATATCGACCACGTGGTGAGATATCAGCCCGTATCGGTCCAAAATGATATCTGATAAAATTTTGCACTTATCGTACCATTTTGGATAACATACTGATATCTCGGCCAATATATACCAGTACATTGGCCGAGATTTAAAATAGTGACTGCTAGTATTTCTTCTCCTGTATTAATGCTTGTTAGCACAATATACATAACAAACACATTCTCTATAGTTATATAACACAAATACATTATACATTCTCTATAGTTACATAACACAAACGCATTATACATTTTCTATAGTTTCTCCCCCTTTGTCTTTAACAAAAAGAAAACAAACATATACAAATATCAATTGTCACATAGATTCACAATAAAATTGATCACAAAAAACTGATCATATTAGTCGACTAATACGCAGGACAAGTTAAATAAACAGCCAATAAATTTCTAAAAATTCATGTATATGAAATCTAAAACATATATAAAAAGCATTTAAACATTAGAAATAGAGCATATACCCAGTTCTCTTCTTAGATTCACAAAATTATCTTTTTAGTGATTTAAGATATCAGTAATTTGTTTATCAGTAGATATAAAGTTTAAAGAGATATCACCCTTAAAAACATGATCATGTAGAAAATGATGTCATATATTGATGTGTTTTGTACGTGAGTGCTGAATAGAATTTTTAGATAGATTAATTGCACAAGTGTTGTCATACATTATAGGTATATGGAACACAAAATACCATAATCAATTAAAGTTTGCTTCATCCACAAAACTTGTGCACATGCAACACTGGTAGTAATATATTCTGCGTTAGTAATTGATAATGATATAGAGTTTTGCTTTTTGCTCAACCATTATATTAGTGAATGTCTCAAGAAATGACAAGTATCACTAGTACTCTTCCTATCTGATTTGCATCCAACAAAATTAACATCAATATATGACATTAATTCAAATGTGCTTGATTTTGAATAAAATAAATCATAATCAACTGTGTAATTAATATATCTAAGAATTTTTTTCAGAGCCTTAAGGCGTGATTCTTTAGGATTAGACTACTATCTAGCATGTTCATCGCCTTTACATCAAATTTGACCAATTTTTCGTCTGTCCACGATTTGGAGTTGGTGCGTGATTTTTTATATGTTGCTTTGATGATGTTTCATAGTTCGTAGTTTGATGGATTGCAAGTAAATCTTCATTTTTCACTTTCAATAGTTGTAGTTGAAACCATCAAACAGTGGTGACCTTTGTGTGGAATGTCTTTCTTAGAACTGTGATGATGAAAAATCTGTTGTTATTTCTTCAACCCTGCTATGATACCAAGTTTAGGATCTTATATATGACGACTATAACACTAGAGGGGGTTAATAATGTATATAAAAAATTTTAACAAGAAATGTTCGTAACTTGAAAAGTAAATATGAATCATAGAAATAAAATAAAAAATGTAATCACAAACATAATGATTTTATTCTGGTTCGATCTTTTTGACGTACATTCAGTCCCCAAGCAAACCGTTTGAGATTTTCCTTAACATTGGCTCAACTCTGAAAGGTAAAACGAGGATGCTTACCTAACTCATAAGACTCACAACATAAAGAAGAAATAGAGGACTTAATAGAAATAATAGACCGGAGCTTTTGCACCGAAGGATGACCCAAGCACCAGTGCCAAAGTAAAACTGAATCAGGCTGACCTGCAACCAAGCCAGGAGTTACTCGATCATCCAAATAGTATATGTCTCTTCGCTTATGCCCCGAACCAATCTTCTTCTCAATCGACAGGTCCTGAAACACACAATGAGAAGGAAAAAATATTATTACAATTATTATGTTTAGTAAACTGGCTTATAAACAAGAGACAAATAGAAAATCATGAAATATATAAGACATCAGTAAGGGTCAAGAATGAAGTAGTTTGAATTACCCAATTTCCTAATACAGGAGAATGGATATCATTACCAATTTTAATAGTAGGGTGAACACGTGACAAATTTAATGAAATAAACTCTTTTTTAATACCTGTCATATGGGATGAGGCTCCTGAGTATAATCTCTAGGGTTTTTGAGGAGAGGCAGTATAGGCGTGCATACCTGAAACAGATGCCTGAGTCGCTAGAGATTATTCTGAGAGAACTCTAGCTGTCGGAGCGACAGTACAACCGTGGAAGAGCTAAAAATAGCAGATAAAGAACTCTGTGGAGTACCACACGAGGTAGAAGGACAAGAATCAGATAACTGTGCCCACTTAGGTCTACCAAATTTCTCTCAGTATTTTTCAGAGATGTGATTACTACGTCCACAATGCCTATATTACGGGGCCTTTCTCAGAGGCACTATATCTGCCTCCATAAGATCCACGTCCACCTCCAATGAATTTATGCTTTGTTCTCCAAAACAACTTCTGCCACGCCCAGAAATCATAACAGATTGCTTAATGAATGGTGCAGATGAAACATCAGATCCAGTAGAGACCCACATAACTCTCGAGAAGGTGACAGTCAACGTGAGAATACTATCTCCTCCTAGTATTTGATCCCGCACCTGTGATCGTAGTGTATGACTCAAGCCAGATAGCAATTTTGATACTGCTAGATCCTGACGATATCCCTTCAGTGTCGCTGCATCAGTAACAACAGACTGGTGCATTTTCAACTCATTAATCAGACCTTTGAGTTCGTCATAGAACTCAGGCACAAATCTATCTCACTATTTGAGCTCAAACAGGCGCTCATAGATCTCAAACACCATCAAGGGGTTCGTATTGTCATACATCACCTTTAATGTATCTCACATCTCTTTAGTATTGGTCAGGAACATAACACTACCACTAATCTTCTCCTCTAAACTGTTGAAAAGCTATGTCATCACAGAATAATCTCTAGTAAATCAGATCACATACGTGGGATCTGTGAAGCAGGTGGAGCTTGAAAGAGATGAGCCAATTTGTTCTGAGCGCCAATGAATATGCGAAACGTTTGTGCCCATAACAAGTAGTTTGAGCTATTCAACTTCACTGCAGTTCCCAACATTGTCTTGGGTACAGAAGTCTTAACCATCGGTGAGATCATATTGGAGGAGCAACTCGTAGTCTCAGATATAGTATCCAGTTGGAGAAATCACCAGAAATCAGCTAATAATAGCATTAAACAACAAATAAGTAAGAAAAACAAGTAACTTAATTACCAAATAGTAGCATGGACAGCCAGATTAGCATCAAAGAAACAATTTTTCAGCCTAAAATAGTCAGATCAGGTTGAAAATTTTGATTTTTTAAGCAATAAACAGACCAAATCTCACCAAAGAGGCCTTGTAGAGATTAGATAGAGTGCCAGGACAGCAACAAAGAGCTCGGCAGGTGTTGGAGGAGGGTCGGCATGCACTGGGAGCCACTTTTAGGAACTGTAGAGCCTGGACAGGTGCTTTAGACCTTCAACAAGGCTCTGTTCAGCCTCAGATTGCTCTTTTGGGACTTCGACATTTCTCTGTTGAGCCTAGAAGTGGCAGGGAGACCTGGAGGAGATGCGGCGCACCTTGGGGAGGATGCGGACCCTTGAGAGATGCGGAATAGCTTCAGCAGTGCTCTGTTGAGCCTAGAAGTGGCAGGGAGACCTTGAGGAGATGTGGCACACCTTAGGAAGGATGTGGAACACCTTGAGGAATTGAAGTTGGCCTTGGAGAATGTGCGACAACGGACTTCTCTGGCTTGAGGATGTGCAGCAGAGGAAGAAAAGAAAGAGAAAAAAGGCTAGGGTTTTGGTTGAAAAAAATAAAGAGACGGCTAGGGTTTTGATTGCTCTGATATCATGTAGAGAATTAGAAACCTTCAAAAGAAAGGATTTTTATTCATAAGAGAAGGTATAAGGTATATAAAAGATAAGGTGGGTATATGGGTAACAACCCAATAGCCCAATACTAATAACCCAACTTAACATAAATATTTGTTTATATATATATACACACAAAAATATGTATATCAGTCGACAGCTGAGAGTCCCTCTCAGCCTGCAGTGACGTGGCACATTATTAGCCACACTAATAAGGATGACCCGCCTATTGGAACAGCTGAAATTACTAAATGCCCATACGGTAAAAGATAGTGGATATGCATAGTTTATTATTATTTTTCCCTCTTTTTTAGTTCCGCGCGCTGTCAAATCTAGATTTGAGTTTCGCAGAGAAAGTATTTCTAAAAATAACGAGATTAGGATAAGATACCTTTTTTTACTTTGCAGACATAGATCTCTATCAGCTCTCTATCGGGATCTCCATTAGATTTAGATCTCCCTTTTTATTTTAATGTCGACCGCCAACTATAACACATCTCCTGCCAGTTCAGATCGCCGACAGCCCTGATCTCTTTCTCTCGATCTTAATATGAATCATATATCATCGGGTTCAACTTCCTCACAGAATATAGAAAATTTGAAAAGATTGAGATCTTTGGATGTTGATCAATAGGTTTGTATTTTTTATTTATTTTATTATTATTTCACAATTTCTCATCTGAAAATTTTTGGGTAATCTAGATGAAACTGTGATCTAGTTTACATTTTATAGAACAATTGCGACTAAGGTCGCCGTTTTCTAATTAACAATTTCACAGTTTTTATAACTGCGACTTTAGTCACAGTCTTTAATTAAGTTAGATTTCAGACCTTTGTCGTAGTCTTTTTAATTTATTAAAGTCCATATTTTATCTTATGGTCATTAGATTTTTAAGGATTACGACAAAGGTCACAGTATTTAATAAAATAATTTTTTTGTAATATTTATAAACATCTTAAAGTATGCGACTACAGTCGCTATTTTTAATAAATTATGTCACAGTTTTCTTATAACTGCGACCTTAGTCGCAATCCGTAATTACATCACCTGTGCTATCTTTTATGCAGTCCTTTAATATATTAAGGACTTTGACAAAGGTCGCAATATTACAAAATAACACTTTGTTTTAATATTTATAGACATCCTGAAAGATGCGATTACGGTCAAGACTTTTAGTCAATATTGTCACAGTTATCTTTATAACTGCGACCTTAGTCGCAATTTTTAATTATTATATTTCTGATGTGTTGTTTTCAATAATTTCTTTTTATTTAATTAAACATTTATTTTGGTAAGAAATGATTTACATGGAGAAATGTCTGAAAGTGTAGTTATTTTTTTAGGACAGCAATTTGTAACAGATGATAAAACATACAACTTCTACAATGTTTATGTAAGGAACAGAGATTTTGGCGTGAGAAAAAAAGGAATAGATAAGTCACATAGGCCTCCTCATGAAGTTATTTCTAGAAAATATTGTTGCAACTAGGATGGTGTGAAGATGTTGGCTGATGAAAGACAAGAAGGGCTTATGGTCAACCGTCGTATTGATACTAGAGTCCAATGTCCTGCTGAGATGCATGTACGTCTGCGTTTATTATCAGACAGAAGATTTTAGGTTGTCACCAAGTTTGCTTATTCGCGTTCACATGATTCACATTCACTGATTTAAAGTCACTTGCTGCTCAAGTTGCTCATCTTTTGTCACATCTAATTCAGTTCTCCTTTTCTTCACCAGAAGATCATTCAAAACTTCTTCAATGAATATTTTCGTGATCTTCTTAATATATAGAAATAGTGTTTTATCACCCTAATGTCTTTCAGTATACAAGTCTTATTCATAATGAAATCTGCCCCATTGATAGGTAGACCAAACGTTAGGGCAACATTCTTTACTATTAACTCAATTTGTTTGCCCCTAATAAGAAAGGATCTTGACTCTCTATCATATTGGTTTACAATTTTCAATACATTTATGTTTGATTTCAGACCTTTGTCAGCACCAAACTCCTCGTTATAGAAGACTATGAAAAATGCACCAAACGGGGTTTCCTTCATCACATTAACAAAATCTGCCTGAATGTGTTTTTTGAATTTTCTGATGAATTGGCACGTAGGTTTTAGACTCGATCTCATAGGATGAACCTTCAGTTCTTACTTACCTATAGATGCAGAAACATTAACAATATAAGTACAAAAATTAAAAAAAATCAGGTCACAGAACTTTTAAATAAATTTGAAAAAAAATAAGGACTGCGATCTTAATCGCAACAGTAGATAATAAATTATAATATACTGCGACCAAGGTCGCACTGTTAAATAACACTGCGACAGAGATCGCATTTTTCTAATTAACCCAATTAATTATTAACTAATGAGGACCTTGGTCAATGATTCAGAGCACTGCGACCCTTTTTCATCATAATGCGACCAGGGTCGCAGTATACTATTAAGCTAACTTAGTAGAATAAACTGCGCCCCAGGTCCTAAAAAAGAGAGAAGGGACGGCAACACTACGACATCGGTCGCAGTGTTTTAAAAAAAAATCTTATAAATAAAAGGGACGTTAATAAAATTTTAAAAAATATTTTATTCACAAACTGCGACCAAGGTCGGAGTAATCTATTAAGCTAATATAAAGAACTGCGACCCAAGTCGACCAGGTGGAATGAAAAAAATAATGTGACCTTGGTTGCAGTGTTAAAATTCAAAACTGAATCAAAAAAATAAGTGCAAGAGTCACTTTTGAATCGAAGTTTAATTAAAAGAGGGAATTTTGTTTAAAAATAAAAAATTAGAAATCACAACTGAAAAAATCAAAATATTAAGGGCTATAGAACCTAAAAAAATTAGGTTTTCTAGGTTTCCTTTTTACCTTTTTCCGAAGATGATTTCTTGGGCGCCATCTTGATTAGATCTTTATTTTAAAAAATAAATTTTTGAATGCAATTTTCCGGAAAGTTTAGGAATCAATAACTCTAAATTTTTTCGGATTGATGAACTAAAAAAAATCAGATCTGTAATTTTTTTTTTGGAAGGAACAGTTTTACAGACAGTAAAAAGGTGTAATGGTGGGTATTTTAGTTAAAACAATTGTTGAAGTGACTGATGATTTTTTCGAGCAGGATTTTTTGTTTTTAGTCCGCCAAAATTTTTGACAAATGCGTGGCTATTATGTTGCCACGTCCTGCCGGCTGAGAAACTCTCTCAGCTGGCGGCTGAGGTACAAAAATCCCATATATATATATATATATATATATATATATATATATATATATATATATTCTCTCAAGATTATATGCGTATGATTGAAAAATGAGGAAAGAGAAAAGAAAAAATGGAAGCAAGTAGATAAAAGAAACAAAAATTTAACAAAGAAATATAAAGCAAACTGAGCACACTTTATTTATAGATGAAGCAAACTCATACAGCCATATATTACAAAGGAAATATAAACTTACATACCAACACTTACAGCTAGAAGGTGGTAGATGATCTTGCTCAGCTAATAGCCTGGAACGATAGTTGATGAGCAATAAATGATACCTTATATTTTTGAGACAGAAAATGTCATTTCTTAAAGGAAAAAGAAAACTGTGCCAGTCATTTTCTTTCTTAAAAAGGAAAATAAGGTATCTTGTTTCTTTCCCCCCATTTTTGCATTCTTAATTATGTATTACCACGAACTTAGAGGTTGCCAATGAAGTTATAGAATTTTGTTTAAATCTTTTCCATGGAGCCGTCTTATGTTGGGTTGTGCGCGTAGAAAACCCCATATTTTAGGAGAAGAAGACCCCATATTTTAGGAGAATAAACAATAAAGTTTTATTGTTACCCTAAGCATACTCCCGCTGCTTTATCATGGTACAGGGTCGAGCAAAATTTAGTCAGGAAAGTCTACACAGGTAAAGAAACAGGGAAAGTTTACACAAGGAACAGTTAAGCCTTTTCATGGTTGGAAAACCGTTGACTTTGTGCCAGATTTTGGTATTGAGCCCTGCTTGCCATAGAACCTGGACCTGTTTGACCTGCATTTTTTCTGTGCATGCTATCAAATTTCTTTAGTAGGTATATATCATATTCATATGTTTTTTTAGCCCTTGGCTCAACTGTAAGGTTGCTCCATTGAGACCCAGAGGTCAGGGGTTTGAGTCACAGAAATCTCTCTATAGAGCAGGAATGAAGCTGCGGCATAGATCCTCTCAAGACCCCACAATGGGAGAACCCTCATGCATTGTGTTGTAATTTGCTTTGTCATATTTCAGTGTATTCTTTCTATTCACCTGTCATGAACTAGTAATGATTATATGGTAGCACATATAGTCTGTATTTAGTTTGAGCATCACCTAATTCCCCTCCTTTTTTCAGGTGTATATACGTGATGAATCGTTTCACCCGTCTCAATTCTATGCTTTCGGTCGATCCTGTGAGGCAGTTTGCAGCGTGGATACGCTGATAACTGTTCATTCATGCAGTAAAAGCCGAAATATGGTAGATGGAGTAGAACCCAGTGATGTAAAATGCACAAAATCCCATCAGTGGCTGAGTAGGAAAACTATTGCAGATGTTGTGGAATCTCTTGTTGGAGCACTTCTAGTTGAGAGTGGATTCATAGCTGCAATTTCATTTCTTAGATGGATTGGAATAGAAGTTGATTTTGAGGTTTCTGATGTACAGAGAGTTTATGAAGAAAGCAAGAACATGTCTATTGTTGACAGTATGGATATTGATGCACTCGAGACAATTTTAGGACATAGATTTCGATATCGAGGCCTTCTTCTACAGGCAATTGTACACCCTTCTTATCACACTCATTCTGGAGGATGTTACCAGGTTAGTATATCTTATGTCAGAAAATATAATTTTTGGAATATTTTTTTTATTTTAAAATTCATATGAATTTTTTGCAAAATGTTGAAAAGAATACCCGCTCCTGCAAGTTAAATAAAATCCTATCTGACTAATCCTAGCCTCTTTAAAATTTTACATCCTGACAAACTTTGTGCTTCTCAAACCTCTATTAGTTCTTCAGATGTAAACATTCTACTTTGTTTCCTGTTCTTTTTTTTTCCCATTTATATTTTGCTACTGACTACCGAGTGGTAGGTCGGACGAGCACATTCTTGTTTGTAACCTTTCAACTACATGATTAGAAGCGTGTAAGGGCGTGTGTTTGGTTGCAAGGAAGTGGGCGGAAGTAAGGAAATGAGGAAGTATAATTGCTCACTTCCCTATCTATCCAAACACCGGAAAAGGAAAATAAGAAAACCCATTTTTCTTTTCTCTTTTCTCTTTTCTCTTTTACACAACCATTTACTCACTTTCAGAGTGCTACAGTTAATTTTGTGATTATGTAAATCTAATTTGTAATAAGTTGTAGGACAGAACAGTTAATTTTTTGATCATGTAAATCTCACTTGCATTCTAATTACAGTCTATGTTTTATTTTTCTTAATTAATTTTTATTTTAATATTATTTTGTGGTCAACTTTTCCACTTCCACTTTCACGTTACCATTCAAACACCGGAAAAGACATAACATTTTCTGAACCACACTTCCCAACAACATCCAAATATCGGAATACTTACTAATCAATTCTCAAGTTCCAAAGGAAACTATTATTACCACTTCCTCACTTCTTCACTTTCTCACTTCCACCCCTAACCAAACAGGCCCTAAGAGAAATTGAGAAGTAAATTCTTGGTGTCGTACTGGAAACATCAAACAACAGATCAAACATCTCAAACCCCCCCCCCCAAACATACACACACACACGGGCGCAGACATTTGCGACCCCATGCACCTGTCCTTCACATTGAAATGACCACTCTCATGGGAGAGGATGCAAGGAGATAAAAAACCACTGAAGGAGCTGATGAGACGGAAGAGAGGGTGAACCATAGTAGAAGCATGGATACTCTTCTACCCCTCTCGGACCTTAAAAATTTGCTAAATTATGAAAGAAGAGAGTATCAAGCTAGCATTATTTTCCTACGAGGATTTTCTTTAGTAACGGGCAGCCGCTTTTACAAGAGAGATAAAGAAAGGAACCTATGATGTATACTCTAGACTCCAGATGCTTTCATTTATTACTCTATGATTGTTTTTGTTACTCCCAACATTCTAAATGTCGGATGTTGGGGCCACGGAGGATGGTGTATTCCCATACCGGATGTCGGATATAGGGGGACATATAGGGATATTTAAGTAAAAATTGAATGTCGTGACAGTTGGTAGATATATCTTATATGTCTTAAACAATGTAGTCTTAACAAAACAATACGTACACAAATCATGTAAAACTATAAAAACATATTTAGAGTATACTTATGTTAAAAAAATAGATATTTATCATCCATTGGCCGGCGACAAACCTTTGACAGAGAAGGGAGCTATACCCAATATCTTGTTTTCAAAAAATATTGGGTATGGCTCCTTCAACGATTCTTAAAACATTAAGACAAAAGTCTTGTCCATTTGTAAATGGAACTAGAACAATAAGTAGATCTAGAGGGAAGTTGTGAGCATTACGTTCATGCATTAACAAAGTTTTAATTGGCGGTGCCGGATATGTAGTGGCCAAGGGAACGTCAGGCGGTATGTTGGGACATTTAGTCAATAACGAACCGTGAATGAAAGATCTGTATATATCATGTACACTAACATAAGTAATATTTTAATCGTCATCAACTGATAAACTTAAATGTAAAAGTGTTAAAAGAAGGCATATTCATGTCACATAACGAATAAGCATAATAAAGATCCAAAAATAGAGCATTATCATTAATAAACATAAACAACAAATGAACAAATAAATGGGAAATCATGTTACTTATAATTCATGTGTAAAATATGATGTTGGTCTATGTTGCATGGACACGGTAATGTTGAAATGGACACGACTTGTGGACACATGAAAAATTCTTTAAAATACACATGCCACATGTGTCCGACACACGTGTCGGACACGTTTCAGACACGAAACGCCTCCATGCTAGAAGTGTACGTACTACATAGATGTTGGTGATTTGTCGTGCGATATGTTGGATTAAACTTTTGACATGTCAGGGACATGGATTGAAAAAAAGATGAAAGATATATCTAACTTCATTTCATGGCATTGAAGTATCAGAACAACATGTTAGCCGACATGTCGAGATATGTCAGGGATACTTACAACAGTGGCTACTCCAAACTTGATGAAGAAATTATCCAAACTTGATGAAGAAATTATCTCTCTTTGTAGAAAACTCCATTCAATACGTTTCTACATTTTGGTGATCTATGAAGCATGGACATGCCAAAATCCAGGTTGTATCTGTGTCAGACATGGACACGTGCCTGACACGTATCGAACATGTTTTGACCGTGTTCGACACGAGTCATCTTGTTTGACTCGTCGGACACGGTCAAACGAGTTTCGAACATGGGCCCTACACGAATTTTTGGACCCTTGGGTGCTTTTGCCGATCCGAATTCTTGTCGTGATAGAAGATTTGTGGATCCGAAGTATTGGTGAGTTCTTTATGGTTCTTCTACTCCAAATTTACAAGTGTTGTCTTTAAAGCTTTTAGGGCAACTATAATTCTCCTCTTGTTGTGAAAAGAATTGGAGTACAATCTCATTTATCCACTCCTTAAAGGGAAACAAATTAATCCTGATACAAGTGGAAGATCTAATTTATGTGCATAACAATCTCCGTTTGCTTTCTCAAAGATCAGACGAATATAATGAAGAGAAAACAAGAATGTGAGATATTGGCGGAGATGACTTTGACACATTTCAGGGTACCGGTATTCTAGATTTTTCTACTCTTTCTCTTGATGAACTCACGATAGAGACCGTGTTGTTTGCGGGTGATGGAGAAGGAGATAATGAGGAAGTCATTGGACTAGTTTCAATTTTATCTTGATTCTTGAGGTATGACTCTGGTTGTAATTTTATTTTGAACTTATGATAATAGTTTGTTGGTTAACTTGATTGATAACTTGTGAACTTATGATTTACGGTTGTGATTTTGTTATAACTTATGATATTTTATATCTTGTATACTTGTTGATTGATATTTTAGTTTATTGATTGATATTTTATAAATTATCTATATATAATAATAATAAAATATTGCTTGTTGTGTCCCAGTATCCTAATTTTAGTTTATTGATTGATATTTTATAAATTTATCTATATATAATAATAATAAAATATTGCTTGTTTGTGTCCCATACCCTTGTCGTGTTCGTGTCTCATATCATTGTCGTGTCCGTGTCCCATGTTCGTGCATCATAGTTGGTGATATAAGCAGTAATGTGGTGGAAGAAAGGCTTCTAACCAAGGATGTAAACCAGGATGGTATTATTCAACATTCCTTTGGTTTCCTTGAGTTTACCTTATCATTTATGTCCAATTCTGAGTCCTTTGTTACAGGACAGAAAAGCCACATGTCATAAGTTTCATGCATCTGTGATATCCTCTTGTCCACTTATCTACCTACAGTATTTTGTTAGCCCCCTATGGTGATTATTGTTTTGATGATGTCTAACTCATCAAGCCATTGTTGCTAATTTCTCTATGTCCCAGTGTTCGATTTAGGTCAAAACATCTATATGGATGTTGATTCCTGCTTAAAACTAAATCAAGATAGGAGGTGGTGGAAAAGCTAGCTCAAAGCGCTATTCAAATGAAAAAAAAAAAAAAAAACTTTTGGAGATAAGTCATGTGAATTTGACTTTCAAATTATGTTTAGGATATTGTTTAAGGTAAGAGATCAAGAATTTATTTATTTTGGCACTAAGTTTCACATTCAATCTATATTTTTTTTGAGGAAATATTTATTGAATATATATCTGTAGGTTACTAAGTAATACAAATCTATCTCCAATAGGTTAGATGTCATCTTATTTCAATCCAATTGTTCCAGTGTTAAACCGACTTGATTTGAGTCCCTTTACTGACATATCATAGTCTTTATTCATTTTTGGTTAGATCCATGCCTATTCCTGCTCATTTTGATGAATATTCATTTCTTGGTTCGACCAGAGAAGCATCCCAGTCGAACCAAATTAAGTTTTATACTTTGTTCTGTTGTTGACAATTTTGGTTTGACCAGCTGTTGTGTTGTCTTGGTTTCTATCCAATCCAAAAAGTACTTGGATTTCTGCTAAAAGAGGGAGCAGTTCATCCGCTTGGTCTGACTGCCAAATGACGGTAAACAGATGATCTGTTCAGTACTTCTGGATTGAACCAAAGGGATTAGTCTGCAGCCCAAGTGAAGGGTAAGTTTTGAATTGGATATAGATGTCATGTGCTGTTGCTCGTGTTTGTGATCAGATAGTTTGAACCACTGAGCATGTGGGCTTGATCTTTTTTGTCTGCGAAGTTTGACCGCCTATATAGTTAGCTTTTCCCACTTGCTTTTAGTTCGAGTGCTACTGTTTTTGATTGACCCACTCCTCTGAAGATTGCTCATTTATAACTGATTGAATTGTCTTTGGTTCAAACCACTTCTTAACTGTTCCTTTGTTCTTGAATCTATAAATATGAGCAGTTCTATCTCTTAGGAAGAACTTGTGCCCTGAAACATGTCAGAACTATTAATTTGTTATAGGGTCCTAATAGTATTTAGAGTCTTATAGGTCCTAGTATTATTTGGAGGCGGTTATAAATTGAATAGGATTTGATTTTGTTTTAGTGTATATAAGGAGACAATTATTGATGGTTCCATGTATTTGTATTTTATAGTTTTTCTAAAAACTAATAAAGTTGTAGTTCTTTAGAGTTTAACAAAGTTTCCGTTCATTCTCCTTTGCCAATGGAGCCTCAAATTTGTGTTCTTCCTTTCTATAACTTTATTTGTGTATTTGTGATCATCTTTGATCTCCATCAAAGAGAACAAACAATCAGATATTCAATCTCTTTGGTGGAAAGAGAATTGGTGAATGTACAAAGATCTAACCTCTCCCGGAAAGAGAGTCAATATAGGGAGTGGCTATAGGTAGTGAAGTAGGTGTTGTGAACCACTATACATCAAAATGTCCACCTCCATATGTCTCTACCTCTCTCTCGACCTCTTATGCTTTTTGCACTGAATTGCTTTATTACACTTTCTTGAGGGGTATGGCTTCTTTGTTCGTATTATTGTTTTTCTTGATTAATTGCATATGTCCAATTATAAACTTGGTTTTCAACTGCGTGATTTCTTGGAAACCCCATCACTTGCTTTGTTCAATTGCTTCAATGACTACTAATATAAAAACTGATAGATGATAAATAACAAGAAGTAGAATCTTCTCAGCGACTTTTTCTGAGTTTCTAATTACTACCTTTCTAAACAGAGGTTGGAGTTTCTTGGAGATGCAGCATTAGAATACTTGATAACATCATACCTCTACTCAGTTTATCCAGAACTGAATCCGGGTCAAATAACAGACTTGAGATCAGTGGTCGTCAATAATAAATCTTTTGCATATATTGCAGTGGGCAGGTCCTTGCATTTGTATCTTAGACATAAATCTTCTGCTCTTACCGAGGCAATAAGCAAGTTTTCCAGATATGTGCAGTTACCCGACTCAGAAAGAGATTCTCTAGAGGAGCCAGCATACCCAAAGGTACATTTCGTATATTATTGTTCTTTTAATTGCTTTATCTGTTCATCCTTCTTGTAGAACTATTGGTACCGGGCAATACTAAAAGAACACCATGAAGCTGCTCATGGATGTTTTTTTTTTAATTCTTTCTCTTTCGTTAAAGTTGGTTTATGGATGGTCATGGTAGAATGTCATCCCATTGATGTTATCATTTTCAGATGTTTATTAAAGACTCTCTTTATTTGTCCCATTTTTTCTGTAGCTTCTAAATTTATGACTATTTTTCTTTCACGTGGGTTTGGAGAAATAATCTAATTCTCTGTTTTTACAATCAGATACTTGGTGACATAGTTGAATCCTGCATTGGTGCTATGCTTGTAGACACAGGATTTAATCTAAAACTCATCTGGAAAATCATGCTAGGACTCTTGGAACCAGCCTTGGCTTTTTCTAGCTTGCAGCTGAATCATGTTCGCGAACTTAGAGAGCTTTGTCAATCTGTTGATCTTACATTTGAACTTCCTAAACCATTGAAAGAAAAAGAAGGCTACCATGCTAGTGTGGAAATTGATGTGAAAGGTAAACATTTAACTTTTAGTGCGGTGAATCCCAGTTCAAAAGCTGCTCAAAGAATGGCTGCACAAGATGCCCTTTCTAAACTGAAGGTATGATCAAACTATTGTTGTTTAATCTCTCCCATTAATATTATGAAACTCATATTTTGTTGTTTTTTATTGATGCAAGTTATATGGTTTGTTCATTATGCTGTTGTTTCCTACTCTTCTGCCATATATAGTTCATAGTATAATGTAACAGAAATTGACGAGGACATATTTTGAAATCGGAGACTTCCTTTTCACATTGCATCGGCATCACAGGGCACACACTTTGCTAGATAGTTGGGCACTAGTTTGATCTTGTACTTTGGCACTAAAGCTTGCTGGATCAACCTACAGTATCGGTTCCGCCATATTTCTTGCATATCAAAACTCATCTTGGATTTCTAACATTTGTACTGAGAGCCAAATTGCTGCTATTTAATCCAAAGTTAAAGCTAGCCTCTTGGTAAGTTGGGTCCATATCTTAGAAACTCATGCAGATTAGGTGTTTCTTAGAAGAGGTTGCACTCTTGCGGTTAAAATCCCAATCGCAACATGACAAACAGCCATAGGTAGTTGGACTACAATCAGCTTAAATGCTGCAGTTGGGATTGCAATCACTATCGTTAAACTACAATTAACCACAAATTCATGCTGATTTCAACTAAGAGCAGTTGGAAATGCATTACACTTCCAACAGCTAGATGGGAATAGTTGCAGTGTTCATCAAAGTGAACCCCATTTGTGCAATGACATGGGAGTTTGACATGTGAACGACATGTGTCTCACGAGTTTGATAGTATGTAGAATGTGTAAAGCTTCATAGAGATAGCTAATGTAACAATTATGTAACTTCATTTTACACGCTACAAACCGGGCTATCGAAGATGCACTGTTGTATACATTAGCTACCTCAAGAAACACGAGTTGCATCTTGTAAGGTATCTTTTCAGTTTTTTTTTTTTTTTTTGTTACTTCAAGCAAGTGAAAAACAACTATTATTTCTGTTTTCAACAGAATCAGTTAGAATTTGAGTAAATTACTGTAACTTTCTGATGACAATCAGGGGCAGTGCTTCTTCTTTGAAAAAAAACAGCCGTGAAACTTGTAATATAAACTTTGTCTTGGGGCATTATGTGATAATTATAAGTGTGTTCTGTATTTGGACTTCTGCTAGGGGCTTTTGTGTAAAATTAAAAAAAAACATATCACACCGATCATTAGACCAGGCCCAGTGGACCCCACCCTTTGTTATTCTGTGGGGGCTGGGGTGCAGAAAGATGAGTCCGTGTATAGATAATGAATAGGGCCCAAACAAGCCCGGACCTCCAGTCCAATAACACCTTGCCACGTGGGGAGGGTGCAGTCTCACCGGCAAAAGAAGAGTCTGGATTGATAAAATGGCAGAAAGGTTTTGCGTTTAAACCCCAAAGAACCAGAAAAGGGAAGAAGAAGGGATGGGAATGGTGGATTCGGGTCGGAAATGGAGGGACCCGAAGTCGACCCGTTTCGTCCGGTAAGCCGCTGGTGGGTGGACGCCTGCGGCCTCGCTAGACTCTGGGTCGATCCCATGGTTGAAGAGGTTATTCCTCCAAAAATTCTTTTTCTTATTTTTTATGAGTTATTATTGTTTTTGAAAAAAATTCTACCATTTTTCAATTCTCTATTTGACCCATCAACACCCCCATCAACTGCAGACTAATTATGGGTTTGTTTCTAGCTCTGCATTTTCACAATTTCTGCAACCATCTGTGCTACTATTTGATTGCTGGTTTACTTTTATTTATTTATTTATTTATTGGTTTTGAGATAATTGCTTAATTTTATGGAAATTGTTTCAATTTGCTTCCTTTGTGGTCATCTATACAGATAAGGAGACATTGTTCATTCCTTTTTAGGCCCAGTTTGGTTTAAGAGTAGGTACTTTAAAATAGGAAAATAATAGGATGTTTTTTTGTTTTTGCTCTTTTAATGCAGAAAGAATTTTATTTTAATTGTCCGATTTAAATACACAGGAAAAATGAGAATAAGAGCTACCCATGAACAGAAAAGTGTTATCCTTGGATTAGACGGACTTATACTAGTTATTTCAGTGTTTAGTTTGCTAATTAACATTTATTTTAGGGAAGTTTGCTGATTAATAATTAATATTTTAGAAATTGATGCTGGTCTCAGAAAATTCACTGCAGCATTGGCCAATGTAATAGACACTCGTTATGCAAGTACCAAGTTCTGTGCAATGCAAGCACGATAAACCATAAAATCAAATACCTTACAATATCGACGATCACAAGCTGGAGTTGAATTATTCCTGGTTCTGAAAATTTCTTTTTTCAGTGATCTGGGTAGTTCTTGTCATCATAGTTATATGCATATTCCTTGTATTTTATTGTAGAATTAGAGCCATGAATCCTGACACACACCTTTTTCTTTTTCTCTTAAGAAAAAGCCGTAACCCGGTCTTGAACTTGGGACCTCCCCCCGGCTTTAGCACTGAGGCCTAACACTTGCTTTCGTTTCGTCCGTATACAACATCGTTATTAATTTTTCTTTTTTACAGGCACTTGGTTTTAAACATAAAAGGAGGTCACTGCAGGAAATTGTTCAATCAACTAGGAAGGAGACGGCAGAGCTTATTGGCTACAACGAAGAGCCCATTTCAGTATCTGATGTTGATTCCTCATCAATAGAGTCACTTCAGGAACCAGAAAAGACTCCTTCGAAGTTGTTGCAAGATGCAGAAGAGATTCCTTGCAAACTGTCGCAAGACCCAGCAGCAACTCCTTCCAACTTGTCGCCAGACCCAAAAAAGACTCGTTCCCATTTGAATGTTCGAAAGAACACTGGTCCTCCCCCCACATCAAAGATACAGCTTTATGATATCTGTGCTGCTAACTGTTGGGAGCGTCCTTCATTTGTCTTGTGTAAAGAGGAGGGACCTAGCCATCGAAAGATGTAAGCTAGACTTGCTAGACTTGTGATATAGTTGCAATATTTATTTTCCCTGCCATGTATATTTAGAGGCATTACTACTTGAGATTTGGCTATAAATTTCATGAATGATTATGTTAGGGGATAGTCTCACATCGGTTGTGTGAAGAGAGATTCAATGCTTTATGTTAGAGTTGTGGCCTCTCCTAATAAGGTACCTTTTGGGGAGAATTGATTTCTAACATTGTATCAGAGCCAGGTCTCTTAGTCACGACCGTGTGGGCCCTCCACCTTGTAGAAAGTCAGGTCTCTCTCTCAGTCCGAGTGTGGGTCCTGCACCTTATAAAAAGCCCTGTAAGTTTAAGCCTCTCTTGGGACTATAAGCGGGTGTTAGGAGATAGTCTCACATTGGCTGTGTGAAGAGAGATTCAATGCTTTATATTAGAGCTGTGGTCTCTCCCTAACAATGTACCTTTTGTGGAGAATGGTTTCTAACAGATTCCATGATCATACATTATACCGAAAATTACTTTAGATCACATATGTTTATCTGCTTTCTAATTTCACTGCCAATAGGTTTCGTTTTTAGTTTTTTCGAACGAATGGGGGGAAACCTTACCCTCTTCCCTAAAGGGCAGAAACTCCTCTAAACATATTGACAGCTAGGCTTTAAATTTGGTCCAATATTAGTCTCGAGTTGCTTCAACCTTTTTTTGTAGTTTATCTTATCAACTATCGCCTTTGAAACTTTTGCAGGTTCACCTTCAAGGTCATTGTTCAACTGGATGGGATCAGCACTACGCACCTGGAGTGTTATAGTGAGCCTAAGCAACAGAAAAAAGCGGCACAAGAGCATGCAGCGGAAGGAGCACTCTGGTATCTTGAGCATCTCGGTTATCTGCCCAATTCCTGAGAAGCTGTCCTGCAATCTTTCAGGCCGTAAAAGCGTTGCGATACACATTTTGTTCTCCTGGTTGATTTAATGGAAAACAAGAAACTTTCGTATCCCTATGATGTGTTATCCAACAAGAGTGATAGAGCTCAAGTATATTTTGATTTTTCATTTCAGTATCAGGTCCATATTTTGTGCCCTTTTTGTTTTTTGAACATAGGTCAGAGCCCATAATTTGTGTTCTTGTCAGTGAGCAATAAGGCACATTGTGCATACTGTTTCAGACAAAAGTTGAAGGACTGAAGTTTGAAAGAAGTATATGTAGAACTCAGGAGCAGTGCTCCAACTCAATTCGTTCAAATTTTGTTGGTTAATGTGCATTTCATTCTTGTGGATGGTGGACTTGATGCAGAATATGTGATGTAGATGTAATTGGTATGAAGTGTACTTGAAATTGGATATTGCAGCCAAAAATATGTTGAGACTGCACATGACACCAATATCATCATGCATTTCAGAAATACTTAAAAAAAAAAAAAAAAGCATGATATGATACAGCAGTTTGATCTTGTTGAGCCAAGAAAGTTTGGATTAAAGTAGTTACATGGATAAACTTGTTGAAAAGAGCCATTTAAGTAGCGTATCTTGCATCTTCGAGGGAGAAAATAATGGAGCTTTTGCAAATAGACAGAGTTTACAGAATATTCTTTTGAAAATCACCTTGAAACAAGCTCAATCCACAAAATCCAACCAATCTAACCTATAAATAGCCCTCGGACCAACTAATGAAGTAGTCATCAAAAGTAAAAATAGAAAAGAAAAAAAAAGAAATTCCTAAATTACTTGGCCAAAGGGGAAAAAAAAAAGGCATACTCATTGTATAATAGTGTCTACAATGGATCTACAATTTGTATAGGCTCAAATTAGTTTTGTTGATTTGTATGTTGATCTTTAAGAATTTTTATGGTTTGTATGTTTCTAGTATAATCTAACCCGAGTAAGACCAATTGCCACCCCTAACCTATTAAGCATGTTCAAATTATTACTTTAAAAAAGATAGATATTCTAGAATGCATATAGTATATATTATGAGAAGGGGAAGAAGGAAAACATCTTTATCTTTCTAATAGATTAACCTCATAGCAAATGTGATTTTCTCATCGATATTGGCTTAAAATGAACAAGTTTGATCTGAAGACACGTTTAAACTCCCTCAATTCAAGTCTTATAATTTGCCAACTGAGTATAACTCAAGCGGCAAGACATACGGGAGGAATTCTCATGCTCTTGTCAATAATAAACCTGACAGAATTATTCTTTCTAAAAGGGGTTTAAGGCAAGGAGATCCATTATCTCCGTTACTGTTTGTTTTAGTAGCTTTTACATTTTCAAAGATGTCGAATTTTGGCAACCAATAGAGAGGATTGTTAATGGAGATTGGACCTAAAAATTTTAAATAGAAACTGCCTAGTTTGCAATATGCTGATGATGCATTATTATTTTGTAAAGCTAATCAAGAGTATTTGACAACTTTAAAGTTGGTCTTGTATAGACTTGAATTAGCATTAGCTTTGAAAATCAACTTTGCTAAGAGTTCTGTACTTAATGTCTGTTTTCTTGTTACCTAAGTGGGTGATTGCTAGATTGGATAAGATGAGTAGTAGTTTTTTATGGAAAGGTAAAAATGAGGTAGCTGCCAGTGCTTGTTTGGTCAATTGGGAACTAGTTTATGTATCCAAAAAGCAAGGAGGTTTGGGGTACTGAACTTAAGACTTGTGATTATGGCATTATTAGGCCAAGTGGTTGTGGAAATTTTTTAAGCAACCTAATTTTTGATCCCTTCCTTATATTATAGAGACAAATTTATATGGGAAAGTGGATCTACATTGAAGAATTGTTCTCACTTTTGGAGAGGGGTCATTAAGCAATTTGATCATTTTTCCATTTGTTCTAAGAATAAAGTGTGTAAGGGCTTAGAGACTTCATTTTGGTTTGACAGATGGTGTGGTGAGATTAAACTAGAATATGAATTTCCAGAATTATTTGAGCTGACCCAGAATAAAAGTGATGGTGTTTATCAACATAGAATGGAGGGGAGATGGAAATTTGAGTTTAGAAGAAATCTGACTGGTAATCTGGTTGATGAGTACTAATAGTCTCTTGAATCAGATTGAGATTGGTACAGACAGAGATGACAGAGTTTGGTTATTGGAAGCTAATAGTCAATATTATGTTAAATCATTTTATGTTTTCTTGAATTCTGATGGTATTTTATCTCCACATTTTAGTCTTTGGCAAATTGCTGTTCCTTTGAAAGTCAGATTTGTGATGTGGTTGGCAAATCAAATTAAACTTAATACCACAGATGTCTTCTTGTATAAAGGTATCCATCAAAGTTTGCTTTGTTCACTTTGTGGTGATCAGAATGAATCAAGCAATAATTTGTTTCTCAAGTGCCAATACACTGGTTTTCTTTGGGATGAGATTAGGAAGGAACTTGGAATTAATAACTTTTTTGATGATTAGAGTGATCTTTGGAGTATATGGAGACAGCAATGGACAGCCCAGTCAGTTAGAATAGAGTGGGATTTGTGTGCTATAGCTATTGTTTGGATTTTGTGGCAGGAAAGAAATTCTCGTATGTATCCTCAGAGATATATATATCTAACAGAGCTCTTGTTGATGCTGTACACTCTTTTGTAGCACTCTTGTTGGAAAATATGCAGCAGCAAAAATGGAAAAATATTGACGTAGAATTAAAACCGAAAATTTAAACTGAGGATATGATCACGGATCGCAACTCGGATTTTGGCTCCACCACCAGTTGACTTAATCAAATGAAGATCAAATCAATACTAATAACAAAACTCTTAATTAACCAGTAATTGCTTTATTCACTTAATTGAGTCTCTTTAAATAGACTTCTACAAAGAGAAGTTTTCCATCGTACCCGATGTTGTGGTATTAGGCAAAAGAAATTCAAAACCAATACAAGTCTAAAATAAGACACGATCAATTAGACTCAATTAAGACTCCACAAACCGACTCAAACGGAATCCAATTGAACTCAAACGAAAACCGATGACAACTACGACACATGAACTAAACAATCATCCAAAAACTTAAAGAAAATCATAATTAAACATGACTTAAAATCATAGCCAAAGAGAGGCCCCTATGTGACAACAATAACAGCGTTGGTACGTGCAAAAAGAAGTTGATGTGATGTCCCCACAGCTCTCCCGGGGTGAAAAGAACTCGATCATGTCGAGTATGGCTCTCATAGTAATCAAATAAATCGGGACAAATCGCTGCAGGTCCTCTCGAGTAATCATATATCATCAGATTCTGAATGATCTTTTCAATGCACTAAATATCATCTACAGCTATTATCTCGGGTGGAGATGATTTAATCATCCTTTATGCTATCAATCTGTTCTGCTATAAATAGGACATTTGTAGTAGGTAGTGGTGGAAAGTAGAGTTTTTCAAATAAAGGCTCGGGGGTAGGGTGATCAAGATTCACAAGTAGATTATCAGGGTTAAAAGGAGGATCTTTATAAGCTACTAATCTGAGATATTAAATGTCGAATTAATCTCAACTTTGAAGCTAAGTCAATTAATTATATAACCATTTGGATTAATTTTATTGAAAATTTTATAAGGACTAACACTATGAGCATGCAATTTATTAATGTTCTACGTTTATACATGACCTCAAATGGACTCATGCCTATTGATCTATTCACTGAACTATTATATGTGAACTCTGTAGTGAGTAAAATTAGATCCTAATTCCTCAATTTTATCCTACCAAGTATCACAAAAGATCTCCTAAACTCTTGTTAACCATCTCGGTTTGACTGTCAGTTTAGAGATGAAAAGCAGTAGAAAATTTGACCTTAGTTTTCATCTTGTGTAATAAGGTTTTCCAGAAATAACTCATGAATTTCACCTCTTTATCTGACAAAATGATTTGAGTAACCCATGCAACTTAATCACCCCATCAAAGTAAATATGAGTAATCTAGGAAGCGTCAGATGTTTTGTTGCATGACAAGAAATGAGCCTTTTGTATTGTAGCAAAGTTGGAATCCATCTCAGGAATTGAATCTTGACGGTGGTACTAGGTTCCACTACAGGTGGTCATGCAACAAGGTGTTTCTAAATGACAACCTAAATGCAGATGTAGCAAATAACCTAACAATAATCAAATGTAAAATGCACATGAAATTAAGAAACCAGGGAGTAGTTCAGGTCACTGACACCCACTAGATTATCCCATAATTTATTGAACGTTTAGGCATCAAGGATTTAATTAAAGGCTATCAACTAATAGAAATAATCTCGTAATGTTGATCGTTCTAAAATGTTTCAAGATAAATCAATCGCATGTTTAGATTCAAGAATAATTCTAATTTAAATATCTAGATGTAGCAAATAAAAGTAAGCATAATCACTCACTCATAGTTTTTATGGAACAACAAATAATGATGATAACATAAAAGATAGACTAATTTGGGTGCAAACAACTTCCTAGTACTACTAGAAAAGATGTAAAACTGATAAGGTTAGAAATACTTCAAAAAAATACCTGCACCGAAGAATTGAAATCACCTACAACAGTCTTGAACAATGGTTCTAGGGACTGAAAATCAGCTGCTTCGAGAACGGTGCAGATCAGGCGCGAAACAGACTCGAAATGGACTTCAGAAGGTCGTTGTCCTACTGCTGGATGGTCGAGTTGACTCAGTGCGTCAACTCAGTGGGCTGACTCTGTTGGCTCAGTGGGTCTAGATTAGGCCCGGTTTGGTTCAGTTTGGATCAATCTCTGGCTCAAGTCTGGTTTAGTTGAGAATGGGTTCACTTAAACCCGTTAAGAAAGCGGGTTGTCAGGTCGGGTCTTGGATCCAATCAAGCCCAACTAAACCCACTAACCTTTTGCTTCTGATCGATAGCTAGGGCTTCGGATGCTCTGGTAGTGGCGGCAGTGGAGAACAGTGCACGTTGACGAGACAGAGGCCGACGGACCAGAGCGGTGGGATGAAGGCGAACTTGAAGGCGAGGACAGAGGATGAAGGAGGGGTAGATCTATGACGAGGGGTGGGATGAAGCGGTGGCTGTAGTCGTCAGGAAGACCTCTGGCGATGTCACAGTGGCCTGGCGAGGTCAACAGAGTGGAGCGAGGGTCGCGGCGATGCTGCAGTGGCGTCGGTGAGCGGTGGAGGAGAACGATGGCGAGATCTGACGAACTTTTGGTAATTGTTGTTGTCATGCAAGTCGGCAGCGGTCATGGTGGTCTGGCGAGGGCGGAAGTGAGGCGGCGAAACGCCGGTGATCAAGGGGCGATGACAATACGGGTCTTCAGGTGGCGACAGAAGCAGGAGACCTGCTAGGGTTAGGGTTTTGATGAGGATGAGGTTGGAAGGAGAAGACACGTGAAAAGTGTCTTGTGTCAATTTTCGGAGATTTTTTTTTTTTTGGATTAGTTTTAGGGTTTTGAATTTTTTTGAACTAAAGAGAAGAGAAAAAAATTGGTGGAATTTATAGTACTAGAGTTTGAAAATTTTATGAATCTTTTTTTTGTAGAGGTTAGGGTTTTATGGAAGGAAACATGAACTTCGGCTCTGATACCAAATTGATGTGGGATTAAAACTGAAAATTTAAATTGAGAATATGATCACGGATCGTACTCTGAATCTTGGCTTCACTACCAATAGACTTAATCAAAAAGAGATCAAATCAATACCAATAGTAAAGCTTTTAATTAATCATTCATTGTTTTATTTACTGAATTAAGTCTCTTTAAATAGACTTCTACGAAGAGAAGTTTCCCGTCGTACCTGATGTGATACTAAACAAAATAAATTCAAAATCAACACAAGTCTAAAATAAGACAAGACCAACTAGACTCAATCAAAACTCTTCAAACTGACTCAAACGGAGTCCAATTGAACTCAAACGAAAACCAATGATAACTACGACACATGAGTTAAACAATTGTTAAAAAATTTAAAGAAAATCACAACTAAACATGACTCAAATCCACATCCAAAAAAGAGTCTGTTGTGACACGCCTGTCAGTGTAGGGTGGACTGGCCTATTGTCTTTTCTTGTGAAAGAAAACTTATCTTATAATTTTAATTTTTTATAACTATTCTTTCATGGGCAATGTTTTCAAAAATCTTCTTTTGAAATTTAATTTTCTTGATTTAAAGAAAAGACTTTTCTAGAATTTAATTACTAAAATCGGCCAATGACAGGCCACGTAGGCGTTGAGTGCTTTCGCCTCGCCTGTATGGCACTGGGCCGTTGCTGGGTGGTTATTTTTTTTGTCCAGATTTAATGAAATCGGACATAAAGTAAACAATTTTAGATCTGAGTTACTGTTGACACTCTAAAAAAGATAAGATTCTTAACTGGCCTGAACGATATCTAACTTGTTGACATCTACAAAAGATAAGTGGCAGACAAGCTGACGACCAGTTCTCCACCCATCTCAAAGGAACGAATCAGCAACTTGGACTCTACTGATCCAGTGAAGCAGACAGTAAGCCAAGATCGTCCTTAAAAGCCCGTGAGAAGGCCCACGCAAGTCAAGAGACACTAAGGTAGCTCAACACTTAGTCTCGCACGAACCCACGAGATAAGTCTTGCATGAGAAACTAAAGTTGCTTAGCATCACAGGAAGCTCCTTCATAGTCTCGCTGTAAGCTAACTTACAGCTTCGCCTGGAAATGCTCAGTTAACTCTGCAAAAAGTTAGCTTCGCTCGAAGCTCCACGCAGCGGCGCAAAAGGTTGACTGGTAGCTTCGCCACAAGTTTTATCTAGCTCCGCTGAGAGCTTTCTTCTAGTTTCGCCAGAAGCTTCTCCTAGCTCCGCTATGAGCTCAACGCAACGACTTCGTTGCGAGTCCTTTATAGTCATTTTAACTAATCAAATCTCCAGATGAAATCAAATCTCCATATGAGATCATGTTGATTGAAATCAAATTTGGCAGTTGTCTGTCATAATCTTTTGACTCTCCCAATCAGGTAAGAAGATTAGGGGAGATCTCTCAATTAACTAGAGAGGATCAAGGGAGTATCCCTAATTTAGCGGAGCGAATCAAGAGATTGGCGTTACATGCTATTCCTAACTTCGCAGAAGCTATTTCTAGTCTCACAACAAGGTTACTTTCCGGATGCGAAACAGATTGATTCAATCTGTTTCCAGATTTAGAGGGCCATTATACCCCTATTTCCCCTTATAACTAGCCTACCGGAGGTGGGCAAGGAGAGAGGAGATTGGCTCGAGAAGCAGCAAGAGGACTCTACCGATCCTCTATTCTCCGATTCGGCGAACCAAGCGAGAAGGGTCCTATTAAGAGGCAGTTCGATCGTCTGACCGATCGCATCGTCAAAGGGATAAAGTGATCGCGCGCTGATCAGATTCCTACCGGCACATTTTCTCAGAAATCTCAGAGGAGATTTACCTGTAATTTTCTTTTCAATTACTTGTAATTTAGCTCCTCGATCTCTTTTGTAAGTTTTTCCCTTTGCAAAATCAATGGAAAATAGTTACGAGCATCTCCTTTTTTATTTTCTTTATTGTCTCTTTTTTTATTTCTTCTCAAGGCCCAGAAGCTCTTCCCTTCCCTTTCGGCCTTTTCACATACCCTCACGGTCTGCCAAGTCCGCTTCGTTGTCATCACCAAGTGGTCGGCCTTCGACGACACAGACTGACACATCGTACTGGGGGTCGACCCCTCCGCTGACCACGAGATCATGAGGCAGCAGTTCGAAAGATGTGCCTGCTCACCCAACCCGACAAGAACAATCACGATGGCCAGTGTTGGAGCGGGAAGAAAGTACAACGGTGATGGCATAGAGGAGGCCGGGGGAGGAAGAGGTCGTGACCTGCGGCGAGGGCAGAGATGCGGAGGCGGGGGTGAAAGGGAGGAGGTGGGTAGAGAGCCAACGGGCAACAATGGAGTTGGGGGCAACGAGAGAGGGGATAAGGGAGGGCGAGGAGGAGGGAGGTGGGGGAGTAGAGGAAGGAGCAGAGAGTGGTGGGTGGTGGGTTCGGCGATGGTGGAGAGCCAACTCTTTCGAAGCCCAATCAGCTGTATATAGTAAAAAAAAAAAAAAATGGAACAATTTGTTTTTATGTATGAGCGGTGAACTTGAATGTAAAATTATTATAATTTTGCGTCCTGGTTTGTCAAATCCCAACTAAAAAATAACCACCCCGCAACGGCCCAACGCCACGTAGGCGAAGCGAAACTGCTCAGCGTTTATGTGGCGCCCGACATGGTCCGTTAGAGCTTGATTTTGATAATTAAATTCTGTGAAGATGTGCTTTCTTCAAATTAAATTTCAAATAGAGGATTTTTCAAAAAAAAAGCCCTTATTTCGTAGCATATTTATATTTTATCAAAACTGACCGAAAAGGGTTTTCTCCCGTGACTCATATTGAAACTTTGTCCGTCTCGTCTTCATCCAGACAGAGCAACCCCTCCTACCTCTCTCATCTCCTCTTTCATTCTTTATTCTGTTTCTTCCTTCTTATCTTTCTCCTTGCTGGTAAGTCGATTTCTCACAGACATTAAGGGCGTGTTTGTTTCGCCGCAAAACGCCGCAAAACGTAAGTTGTAAAACTTCTTTTCCATTTTCCTCTGTTTGTTTCGCTGAAAAACGAGTTACAAAATGCAGCTCTTCTTTTCCCATTTGCAGTTGCTACAGTTAAATTTGTGGTCATATAAATCTCACTTTTACACTCATATTTTCCCACTTGCAGTTGTTACAGTTAATTTTGTGGTCATGTAACTCTCATTTGTAATACACTTACAGTTCAAAACAGTTACTTGATAATCAATATATAATTTAATATTATTAAATATTTAATATTTTAAATAGTGTTAAATTTATTATTTAATTATTAATTATTTATATTTTTAATCTTTAATTTTTTATTGTTTTTAATATTGTTTTAATATCTAATATTTACTATTTTAATTTAATATTTTATTTAATATTTTATTTAATACTTTATTATTTTATTAATACTTATTCCATTTTTTTATTATTTATTTAGAGTTAATATTTTATTAATATAACAATATTATACTTTACTATATATTTAATTATTTATTTTTTAATATAAAAAATACTTTATTAATATCATAATATATTTTATTATTATATTAATATTTTATTATGTTAATATTGTAATAATAATTCAGTATAATAATACTATAATGATAATTTATTATTAAATTATAATTATATTTTACTTTGTTAATTTTATATTTCTATAATATTACAATAATATTATAATAAAATTTATATTATAATAATTTTTAAGTATTTTTAATATTCTAATATTATAATTATATTTTATTATTTTTGTAAGATTTTTAATATTTATATTTTATTAGTATTCTTAAAATTTTATTAATGTTCTTTAGATTTTCTTAAAATTTTGTATTATTTATTTAGTTAATATTTTAGTAATATTTTACTATTTATACTAATATTTTATTAATATTATTGTTATAAATAAAATATTAAGATTATTAATTTTTTATCTCAAATTTATTAATACAATTTAATTTGCAATAGTAGATTTAATTTAATAGTATTTATAATATTTAAATCACTGATACAGTTAATTTTTGGTCAATTTTTCCACTTACACTTTACATTACCAACCAAACACCGTAAAACACAATATATTTTATCATTTACACTTTCACTTTATCAACCAAACACCGTAAAACACAATATATTTTTTCATTTACACTTCACTTTATCAACCAAACACCTTAAAATACAATATATTTTCTCTGCTACAGTTTATTTTTTCCATTCTCATTTTACGACTTAGGACTTGTGACATTTTGCGACGAAACAAGCAGGCCTACTAGTTGTAGTATTATCTTACGCAAACCTTTTTAAATTATTACGGTTTCTGTATTGGGATAATACGACCGGTCAGTGACAGCCAATGTCATGGATGGCGGCGCTCCGCATCCCTCCGCCTCCGCCGCTTCGTCTCCGACCATCGTCCATCCTCCAAAACCGTAACCCTTATAGCCTCTATTGCGCGCGAAACACCGCCGCAATTTCAGCAGCAGCAGCGAAGTATGCCGTTCTCGGAGCTGGCTTCGCTGGATTAGCCGTTGCTTGGCACCTACTCAAGGTTCGTTCCTCTCCAAGATTACATTTTATTCTTATCATCGCTTTATAGAATAAAATAGATAGATGATAAGTAATAAAGCTTGATTTCCCCCCAAATATTTGGTTTTATTTATTATTATTTCTCCCTTTCTCCTAATTGGTTTACCTCAGTTTGTTCTTTGCTTTAAGAATTTATTGTCACCTCTATTTCCTCCAATTACTGTAGATAATTGTCGGAGATAGTGTTGAGACCCAAATCATAGTTTGTTTGGTTAGAGATTGGTCTCTAAAGTTTGGTTCTTGAGGGTCTCTTAAATTATTTGGCTTCACAATGAATTTTGTTAAGGTAAACAAGCATTTTCTCACATTAAACAACAATTTAAGATTCTTATAAATGCTAGCTTCACTGTAACCATTTGAAACGAGTTCTCGTCCACTTACGCTGTATGGGACAAGTTATCTCTATCTTCTTTGAAACCCTCAACAATCTTCTTTCTTTAACTTCCATTAGTGCTTTAATATGCTGAAGGAACAATCTTCTCTTCTCAATGGAAACTTCGTTGATCTTGTTTTCAAAATTGGTAGGGGCGAGGGTGATTGAATGTTCCTAGAGGATATCTGAAGTGGACGCGTTTAGATTTATGAGCTTCTTCTTGTAGATTTGAATATTCTTTTCTCTCTTTCCATTGTTTTTCTTTTTGAGAAAAAAGATGGGGCTATATAAGCCCCAGCCACTACTTTATATCAATAAAACCATCATCTACATCCTGATTGGGTGCATTAAGTATTCAAAATCTCTTCCCTTGTTAACCATGATAAAATGGAGGCAGATTGCAGAAGAAAGGAAATATGAAAATATATGAATTAAGTGTCTGATACCTATAAATGAACAGTGTGTGATGGGCGTTATAGCATGATCACCAAGAAGAGGCAAGTGATAGGATTGTAGCTAATGGAGCAACAAATTCTAGAGTAGGCCTAAAGGAACATGGAAAGAGGCAATTAAAAATGATATGGTAGTTGTTATTTGAACTGAGGAGATGGCCCTTAACAAAGAATATATGCACATATAACTGATAAAACTTATAACTGAAGGTGATTGGTGAATAAAGTTTTGCTTGTTTTTCACATCTTCTGTCCTTTTAATTTTTCCTTTCAATTTTTTTATTCTCTCTCTTTTTAAATTTTATCATTTGACATTGTCTGTATAATTCTATAGAAAGCAAGTTTTCATTAGACTTCAGTAAAAAGATTTCAGACAGTGCAAAATGTACTTGTTTCTCTTTCCTTGATACCTATTATAGTTCATGAATCTTTCATATAATCTCACAGATCTGCTATGATCATTCTTTTAGCCAACTCAAAAAAGTGAACTATCACTTTCTCTGGAGATCTGAAATAAGAACCCTGTTCTTTGCTAGAACTGAAACCTGACCTTCTTAGCCTCAATTGCACTCCTATTGTGACCATGAAACCTAGGTTTATGGAGCTGAAACCTCAACATCAACCTTGGTTTCTCCTTCTTTCTTCCACTTGTAGAAGAGCACCATCTCTGGCTTCTCATGTACAATAGTTGGACAATGAAAAAGTAATGGACAATTTCACCTCTTTATAGTTTGTTTTCTTTGCAAACGAAATTAATTTTTTCTCCTTGTCGTAGAAGAAAAGGGTGAAACTGTTGTTTCAAAAAGGAGAACAGAGAAGTTGGAGCTTTAGGTTCAAGAAGGAAACATATAATTTCACTACTTGTAGATTCATGAGTGAACCTCTCAACCTTTTAGAAGGTTGTGTAAAAACTTTGTTTTAGATAATCAATCATCCTCACTGGTCTTTGAAGGAAAATAGATGAAGGTTTTGACGAAGTTTGGAGATTATTCTTTAAGATATTTGGGAATTAGCAGAAGTTGGATTGGGGAGTATAAGATTTCCAATTGAGGAGTAGAAGCAGTCAAATATGAACCTCTGTCCAATTTGGTTATCTAGAAGATTGAAAAAGAATATATCCTCTAGAATCTCCAGAGTTAATTGTGAAGTTTAGGGCATAAATTCTTCCTAATCAACGGTAAACTATAAATGCTAATCATTGGTTTAAGTGGATCGAAGAAAGTATAAATCTAAACCATTAGGCAATATTGATCCTTGATTAGCTGGATGAAAAGTGTTTCCTTGTTATGGTGTTAGGTTCTCATGCATTCAACTTAAAGTTCATATAAGCTTAATTCATCCCAAAGGTTTCATGTTCACATGGACTAGGCATGAGTTCATATTAAATCATAGAAATCTGGTCGTTAAGCACTAAAAAGATGTGAAAGGTTGATTTCATGAGTATAACAGATTCAATATGACACATAACACCTTGTGTTTCTTTTGGATATTGTGGGGATCGGAATATAATTATTAAGTCTTTATAGTTTTACCTGTGTCACTTTGATCCATATTAGGGGTTATTATGTTGTAATTCTTAGATTATTTGGAAGTTTTTTAATTTAGTTCTTCGGAACTTGGTATGTAACTGATGGTGTTATCAGATGTTTACTGGATCTAGAAGGGGTAGAAAAGTTGACCATTTATGATAATAAATCAATAATGGTTTTATCTACAGTCTTTGAAGTCCCTGCATAAGTCTTTCCTTAAGCCTCAATACTTTGAGATCTCATTTTCTTTTTGCAACAAAGCTATTCCATTTATACCTATTTTAGTAGTGGTGTTAATATAATGAGTTATATGTTAAAGAAAGGGATAACTTTAAGAACTAAAGTATTTTACCCAATCAACTTGATTATGATCCTAAATGATCACCACTTTCTCCTCAAATTTTCATTTTACACTCAAGTGTTCTAGTGGCGTCACCACCCTGATAAATCATCTTTCTTTAACTGAATTCTGTTCCAAATATCTTGTTTCTTGCAGGCAGTTCTCTGATAACCAACAGCCATTTGCAGCTGATCTTTGCTAAGCCTCTAACACTTATATTTATATTTTATATGAGCGATTTTCTTCCGTTTTCTTCTCTATGTGTCTTCTTCTTCTGCCTACTACTGACTTCTGCTGCTGTTTTTCCTTCCACTATTCTTCTTTTTGCTCACAGGTTAAGTACTATAGGTTTTTTCTTTTTTTTTTTTTAAAAGCATGTAGGAGCATGCTTGTGATCTTGATTATGAAGGCTTCTTATTTATTTGGCTTCCTAAGTGACCAGTGGCTTCTTAAGGAGTTGGTCATTGTTATCGCTTACTTTTTCCTCCTGCACTTACATTATTCTTTAGGGCTTATATTTATTGATATATGGTCCCCTCCACCCGGCTGCATGTGCACTTTATCATTTTCCATTCATTTTTCTCGCCCATTTTTTCTTAAATATGTTTTATTCTCTCCCTTTCTCTTTCTCTATTATCTTTTTCTGATTATATTTGTTTTGTTGTACGGTTTCTCTGGTTCCTATAGTTTTCATCTTCAAAATTCTACAATGGACAGTTACTTAAAATAAAACTGAAACTATTTTTCTTAAAAAAGGTTTTAGTCACTGGAGAAATTACGGGTTACTTGTTCCTGACAACTCAAAATCCTTGAATCATCTATTATCTGGTTGCTAGATTCACCATTGTTTTTGACCAATCACACTTGGCACAACAGTGAAAGATTTCATATATAGAGGGGAGACAGGATTATGACTCCCCGAGGAGCAATAAGGTGTGAACCTACTTCTCCTACAAACACAGAAGAAAAAGGAAAAAGAAAACGTAAAGGAAAGAATATTAACTATCATTTTGTTCAGCCAAAATAAACTTTTCAAACCAAGATGACGTTTCAGTTGCTGAAAATCTGCGAGCCAGTCCTTCACCAAAATGGGAACCACAACCTTCTTGGCTTGAAGTCATATCTTATAGTAACCAAGAAAGCTAGGTTACATGAACCCGCTGCCTTTCCTTTCCATAGCCGTTCCGAATCCCTCTTTCAAGCAGCAGGAGAAAGATACGCTGTCTGAAAATTCATCATTGTTTCAAAAACAACAATCTCTAAGCTCATGGGTCCAAACCCCAGACGCTTCTCTTCGGTGATTCTGGGCACGACATGTACTCAATTCTCCCCTCTTTCTCGCATCACCAAGGCAGAAAGTGGAGGAGGGGACTGCAGCAAGGCTAACAGCAATGGGAATGAGGCCGCCAGAGAGGTGGTGATCCACGCAATGATGAGGTAATCTTCTTCCTTGCCTCCTTTTCTTTTTAACCTCTTGCAATATTCAGACAGCCTAAAGCTGACACCTAGGCATTAGATGAACGTCCTGGGTCCGCTTCCCAACCAGGCAAGCACCAAGATCATCTTGTACAACACTGCTTTGATGTTGATCAATAACTGAAATTCAATGGTGATTTTCATATGGGCCCATCACACCAGTCAACTTGCTTTCATGGGATAACTACGTACCTTCTCTAGGTTGCTAGAGTTACTATCTGCACCTGGTGCTTCTACTTCACATTGCTTATATTATTATTGCTAAAGTAGTTTTGAAACAGGAAGTTGCTTTAGTGATCCACTTCGAATATCTAGCCACTTTCTTTGATTTGAATTAATCTTAATAGATGTTTTTTTGTCACAAAATAAAATTAGATTAAAAAGACATTACCTTTTCAAGAAATACAATTTGCAAATTGCAAAAGGTTCTTGCTGAGATAACAATTCAATATAATTTTGTTTGTCTTGAAGCCACAATCTCCTTGGACAAATGACATCATTCAATGAATTCCATGTATTTATTGAACCTTCTTGTGCAGATTGTACTCTAGTACTTTAACATACTGATAGAACCTTATTGCGCAGCATTGTCCAAAGGAATCTCATATAAGCATAGACCTCTATGATGAAGTTGGGATAGGTGGTGGTGCATCGGGTGCCTCAGGAGGACTACTGCATCCGTACTCTCCTAAAGGTTTTGATATATACACTTGATTTAGGCTTCACTCGAACGCTTTCTATTGTTATATTATTATAATATTTGACGAAATTTTTGACTTCCAATTGACTAAACCATCTATAGGCTTTCAATATATGAAAATGGTGTAATTTTCTCAAACAGTTTACTATTTCTAATTACAGCGAAGGTTTTATGGAGAGGTGCTGAGTGCTGGAAAGAGTGTTTAGAGCTGTTAACAGTAGCAGAAAATGCGGCACAAACGAAGATCCCAGAAAATATTGCTCATGATTCATCGTGTGGCTCTGAAGGACCTATAGTTTTGAGAAGGCAAATATTTTTGTTTATATATTTTCTTCTTTTTTTATATTTTACACATCATTATGAGGAGGTTAAAAACTAAACTTGTAGGCACCATTCTCCACAATTTTTACCATGTTCTAGAAATGCTTTAGTTCGTAGTTGACCTTATGCAAGTTATTTATATGATGAGTTGATCTTAGGCAATACATTTTTTTTCCCATGCTGAGCTCATTGATGAAATGTTGTTAGTCAATCAAGATGGCCGTATAGGTTATTTTTTGTAGAATATATTATTTTATTTTATTTTATTTTGCTGATTTCTTTTGTTGAAATCTTCTAGGGGCATCTTAAGACCTTCTACATCTGAGAAGAATGTGGAAATTTTGAAGGAGGTATCCTCTTATAACACGGCAAAGCGTTGCTGCTTCTTTTTTAACATTTGTTATTGTGAAGTCTAATTTTCATTTGTTTCTTTAAGTGACTAGAACGCTCGGAATTTCCTTCAAAGTTGCACTCTAGAAGTTCTAAATTGGGATGCTGCTCATTGTCTTGTACCAAATTTGAGTGTGCCATTTGATTCTGCTATTTATATGCCGCTAGCAGTGAATATCCATCCCAAGAGATATCTTCAGGTATGGAAAATTATCATTTCATATCCTTTTCGTTCTTCTCTTTTTATGAATATCAGTTACATTCTGTCTTTTCTCTTTATTAATGTTACAGGCACTCTTTTCAGCTTGCCAAAATATAGCCGATGATATTTCAGCATTGGACAATGAACAAAGAGAAATAAAATTGCTTAAAAGATCTGTAAATAGCCTTCATGAACTTGCAGGTAATCCTTCTTTACAAATGTGACTTTCAATGTTAGACAGCCTATCCATGACACATGAAGAGGTGCAGATAATTTCTTTCCTACATACAAAACTGCAGCACTAGCGATGTAAGCAACTATCCAGATGTCATTCGTTTCCATATTTGACAAATATGGATATCTGGTATCTGTCTGTTTAAATACAGATATGGATTCAGACATTGCTAGACTGTGAGACATATTTGAATATTTGCATACATGTTGGAATATGCAAGAACATCTCCTGAGGCATTTGGAGATCGAAATTTATGCAGTATTATATTATGTATTATCATGATAAATAGCTAAAGTTATGTTTATATTTTTCTTATTTTCCGTAGAAAGGGACTAAAACAAAAGATTGACCTAATTTTCCTTTTCAGTCATTAGATATATATGTTTCATTTTTATCAAATATGCATATTGGCTTTGAATCTAAATAATACCTGCAAACGTATTTATTATGGGAGATGGGGTTGCTCTTATTTACTTGGATCTTATAATAGTTTCAGTTACAGCAATGAAATGAGCTGACCTATATCATCCTTGATGTTACTAGATAATATGCATGCAGTATGCACTATCTAGTTAATTAGACCCTTCTTGAAAACTGATGTACAATGCATGTATGCTGCATTCCCTGTTTATTTGACTTAATTAATATGGGCAATGGGTTCATCCTGACTTGCTTTTGCCTTCTTGAAAAATGACAAGGTTCTATCTACCTAAAAATTACTATATTAGTGATCGTGCTTTTAGCACATATGTCACTTCATGTTGGTCTAGTACTTCAATTTTGTTTGTTAAATTCCTTTTGATTTTTCATAATGTACCTATTTATTTGTGTTAGTGATGGTGTATTACTTGTTCTGATATGAGTGATAGATCATCTTTTGTCATCCACATTTAGTCATGGCAGTAATAGCCAGATGTCTAAGACTCTGACTTGAGATGGAGGGATAATTTTGCCTGAAACTTGTTATCCATCAGGTGCAAGTTGAGACTGCAAGCTTCTGTTGGGTGTTTGTTTTTTTCGACAGTAGGGGCCTCATTTGTAGCTTCAATCGTCTTTTATAAACTTTGTTTTAAGTGATGTTATCGAATTGTTTGTACAAACAAGCATATTGTATCTGAAGATTTCGTGCTTGTATCTTGAGAAAATATGGGATACCTATCATGTGTGTAAAACATACATCTTGCTGCTAGTATTTGCTTCTGATTGACAATATCAATGTACATAACCAATTTTAGATCTTTCGGAACACCCGTAAAGCTTTTAGGCCTTGTTTGGTAACAAGAGTTGGGCTTCTAAGTATTGCTAACTCTTCCAAACAAGCAAATTGCAACAAGAGTTAGACATGTCTCATCAAGGGCAAAATTGGAATAAAAAAGTTACTTTTTTGCACTTTAGCCCTTCCTTTTTGAGAGTAGGAGCTTACTCTTAGAGTTAGCTTTGAGCTCTTCTTAAGTTGGGAATTTTAACCCAAACTCTCCAACTCTTCTAGTCAAACAAGGCCTTAGCATTTGCACAAAAGTACATCCTTGCACATTTAAATTACTTGAACATTGTAAGTTATCAATGTTACACTATGTAACATCATGACAAATGAAAGAAGTGATTGCACATCTAAAACAAGATTGAACCCATTTTCTTCTTAGATTTGTAGTCCTTTTTCAGTAATGTGTGATTTTCATCTGTATCCAATTATTCGATATTCTCCACTTTTGCAAGAAGGGGTTAAAACAGTGCTTGCATTTTTCTATTCAGATTTTTAATCCTACATGTTTTATATCCATATTCAACTCAAATTCATTTTCGGTTCTACCACACGGATATTGAGTTTAATATTTTAAAATATTTATATCCGTGTCTAAATTTGGTAAAAGAATAATATGGTATTGCGTATGCCAACTCTATATTCTCCAGTTACACCCATACACAAAGTCATATGGCATATGGTCAAGCAGGTGTTGTCAAGCCTGGTTGGTTTTTGTGGTGGAGATTTTCCGCTGTGAATGATCAGAGAGTCGATCCACACTACAAGCGAGAAAGGGGGTTTAAAGTGAGTATAAGGCGATGGACACAACACGGAAAAAGAGATGGAGATACAGGATTTTTATGTGAAAACCCAAATCAGAAAAAACTACAAGGAAGAGGAAAATTCACTTTAACTCGTGACTTTACAGGAATTACAAAAATTGGATGGTATGTACTGAGTTTGGATTGAGTGAAAGGAAAAAACCCTCTTCTCGCTGGAGGGAAGTGTTTACTTGTACTGTACTGTTGATGATGAAGGAGAGTGACAAGGTTTCTCCACGATTTCCATATACAGGTTCGTTATAACAACACTAATTACGGGCGCTGGAATGTTGAGATCGCATGCAAAAAATATCTTCAGTGTCTATAACTGTATGCCCTGAAGGGGTGGCTCTGGGTGGCAGGCTTGAAGGAAAGGACCAAGAGCTGTGAGCATTTCAGTGAGAAGATATCAGTTGCATGGACACTTGTTAACATCTTGATGAAGGTCAATTTTTGACCATATAGATGCCCCCCCCCCCACTCTTTCACTTATCGAAGCCTGCAGGAGGAAAGTCAAAAGAGCGGAGTTGATAGAGATCTTTTGAATTCTTATTGATGGTGAAGGAGAGGATCTAGTTCATGAAGGAGAGGATCTAGTTCATCAATGCGAATCTTCTGGATTTTGTCTGGAAAGATGACAACTGGCGTGTCGATCGGTTAAACTGGCTTGAAATCTGTGATTGACGTTTTTTTTTGAATTCTGACGCTATAATGATTGAGATCGCATGGCAGAGGCGGTTGATATCCCGTCGATTTGGTTGACCGAGGATCTTGGGATATTGACTGACTTTTTGAAGATTAGGGATTTGAATTGGAGATGTTTGACTCCTCTATATATAAATAGGTTGGAGCCTCAGGGTAAAATCGCTTGTCTTCTTCTCTGAAAAAATCTTGCTTTCAACTCTTTGATCGGGTGGGTTGTCATGTCATTCTTCTTCTTCGTTCAGTGGAGAAAAGAGAGGGAGAGGATCGAGATGGTGGAAATGGTTACCGGGCTCTTGTCGTTTGGGAGTCTGGTTGTCACAAAATATTAGTTTTCGCGATAAGGCTCTGCTATCAGGAAGGATAGGTAGGGCTCTTGTTTCGACCTGGTTTGTTCGTCTGATCTCCGATTAGATCAATCCAGTTCTCATCTTGGGGCTCAGCGTTCTTTTTTCCTGGTAGCATGTAAGACGTAGGAGTGGGGGCTGTTCTGGACGATTACTGAGGAGAATGTGACTTCATGGCAATCTTGCTTGTCTTAGAGTCTTCATTCTTGATTGGACACCCTTGTCTCGCGCTTGGAGATTCTTTTTTTATGGCAAGCAACAGAAGGGGAGTATGGGGGTATTCGTTAGGATACCGCCGATAAAACACTCCTTTCAGAGCTCCGACCTCTTCCTTAAAGGGCTGTTGACATGATATCATTACTGGCTTGTGAACTTCCGTCTGGGGTTCGATGTGGAAAGGAGAAGTCTTCACCCGAAGGATCTCTTACTTTTGTGAGGGAAGTCTTACTTTTGTGAGGGACCTCTCGGAGCTTCCCCTTAGGTCTTCTGGACAGCGGTGTGAGCAATGGGACTCTTCCTTCGGATGTTCTCTGTAGGACATGCTTTCTAGGTTTGGAGGTATGGCCGGACGTCACGACAAGATGGAAGGATCGGATCATCTATATTTATTTTCAAATCAAAAAAGTGTAAACACAGAATCATGATGGAGTTTTGTATTACTCTTGTTAGATATAATCAAATGCATGTATATTTGCAGGGATGTATTCAGAATAGAAAAACTTTGAAATGAAACATGTATAATGTTCTTTAGAATGGAAATGTTTGTTTAGATCTTGCCTGATTTGCTTTACCATTGGTTTTGTTCGAAGTCAATCATATGTCCTCGGAGTGCCTGCCTTTAGCTCCGAGATATTTGTTTAGGCATGTGGAATGTAGATGGTTTGATAAGTTTGCGATGTTGTTCTTGAGCGAGGGCAGTCTCATCAGCCTGAAAATTTTGGCCTCTGAATGGAAGAAATCCTATCAGCAGAGTTGGATTCATGTACGCTTCCTAGTGGGGGTGAGTTCCATCAACGAATCTGTCAACTTGGGACTTTAAGGGGCGATCCCTGGAACAGAATTGGGCCTCAGAGTGGGAAAAATCCCAACAGCAGAGTGTGAAATTTGGTAGGGCTCTGAGAGGGGGAAACCCCTACTGCAGAGGGCCTCTGAGTTGGGGAAATCCCAAATGCGAAGCCGAGGGATGCGCACACAAGCATGCAATGGAACAACTTAAACCATAAGTCAGACATAATAAGAACTAAAGAAAGACATAAATTAAACAGGTTGGGTTGACAAGTCTGTGTATATTTAACTTCTGATCACGCGAAAACTAGTATGTAGAGGGAATAATCTAAAAAAAATCCTCATGTATTTACCATATATCTCGCGTAGTCATTGGCTAATCATACACAACCATGTCATCCCAGGATGAGTAATACGTGCAACCATTCACAGAAGTGGTGTTCGGACAATTCCCGGGCGGAGCGTGTCTCTCCGGTATATTTGATTTCTCCAGCCTTTAATCACATGAAACTAGTACATCGAGGGAATAATTCATATAAGGAAATTCATATATATACCATATGTTTAATGCAACTATTGGCTCTCCGGAATATTTACCTGCAAATTTGGAGAACCTGAAGTGGGGGTGCGACCCAGCGATAGGTTGGATACGTCGACTCCAAGTGGAGGTAAGACCCACAACAGTGGCGATCTGGCCGGGTCTCCGAGTGGGGGAGACTCCCACAACGGAGGGTTTCTACTGCATGTAAGCTAATCGAGATGGAGCCCGTAGGCCGGTGCTTGCACCGACTCTGAGTGGGGGACACTCTGATTTCGAGATGTACAAGCGTTAGGGACTGATTGGGGACACTCTCATCAGCATGGAAAGGACTCCCAGTTGGAGACTCTCATATAGCAGAGGATTTTGACTGCTCGTAAGCCAATCGAGAGGGAGCCCGTTGGTTGTGCTTGCGTTGCCAACTCTGGGTGGGGGACACTGCTACTTCGGGATGTACAAGCGTCAGGGACTGATGGGGGACACTCCCACTAGCATGACAGGAAAACTGTTAGGAGAAAATATCAATTTTATTTCATCAAAACAAAATACATGTGCTTTGAAGGAAATACATGGGGTGTTATTTGTTGAAGTACTTTCCTGCTCTTGGAGGAGAAATTGGTTCACTCAATCACTTTGTATTGAGTGATTGCAAGTTGTGGCTGGACATGAGGTGGAGCGTTGAGTTGTCCTGAGCCAGAGGCTGGTTCGGGGGTAAGAATGCACTCTTTGAGGAAGCCTTAGTGAATAAGATCTGCCAGACCATCGGAGGTTCCTGCAATGGACAGTCTTGTGTCCCATACTGTCGTGGAAGGTACAGTACGCCTCTGCTTCGATAAGGGTAGGATCATGTTGGATTGATTTTGGGCGCCTAATTCAAGGTTGGTCCTTGATGGCATTAAAGAGCATTGATGGGGAGTTTTAACAGAGTGAATGTTGCTCTGTCCGGAAGGCTCAGAGTGGACTCAGTGAGGGGGTTGGGAACGCTTGTCTCTTTAAGGCAGGTTGCCCCCGCCGCCAATTTTGAGCATGGGTGGAGGCTTCATGTGGAGACTTCGACTTTCCTTCGCCATCACCAGGGTTTGAGGAGTGGTTGGAGGAATCTTCATTCTCTTCCAGCTGGATGTAAGGTTGAGCTCGGGAAAGAACCTCGCTCATCCGAGTGACATTGTGCTTTAGGAGGTATTTGTATAGGGGGATAGACTTGCAGCCCGTTGATGAACGTGAGTGCAAAGACATCTTCATCGCAATTAGAGATCTTGGCGAGTTAGTTTTGGAAAAAGCTGATGTATAATTTGAGGCTATCACCTTGCATCATCTTGATGGAGAGGAGGAGGTGGTTATTCTTCTTGGCCTCCTGACGAGAGGTGTATTGAGTGAGGAACACTTTGGTTACCTCTTCAAAATTGCAGAGAGAGCAGGGAGGCAGAGAGTATAACCAATCCGATGCCACACCTTTTAAACTGGAGGGAATGTGATGCACAAGAGTGGATCATTGTGGGAATAGACCACCATTTTGTCTCAAAAATGTCTGATATGCTGGACTGGGTCGCTTACCTCGAGTAGTAGTCGAATGTTGGAGTTGAGAACTTTCTTGAGAAATCGCATTCCAGGATGTCTTCGGAGAGGGGGAGTCAAAAATTTTGACAGTTCAAGGCGTTAGGTGGCCTTGCAGCCTGGCTTCCGCGACCTGTCTCTGGATCAGTTCGTCAAAGACTCAGAGATTGGGAGATCCACCGACTTCCGGTTTGCTTTTTGACTGCGATGATGGTTGGTTGTTCTGAAGGGCAACGATAACATGGAGTTAGTCGTTGAGTCACCTCAATGCCTCCCGCTCACGAATGACATTCTCACGGTCGAGAGCCGCTTGTTCCCGATCGCGATTTAATTGGGCTTGTTCTTTCATCTGCTCTTTTATGTTGGCGAGCGTTTGAAGGAGCTGCTCTTCGTGCCGCTGTGGTGGTTAGACATTGGTGGCTACCACCTGAGACAAGGAGGAGTCGATGTCTTCGGTGGTATGCGGCTGATTGTTGGTTGGTGGAGAGACTGTGCCCCGAGCGGCTCCTACGGCCTTGCCTTTGGATGTTGCGCCATTGACGACTCACTTTCTTGAGGCCATCGTCGTTGTGGAAGAGGCTTTTTGAAGAAGGTTTTTGGGTTTTTAGCGGAGAGATCTTGAGTGTAGGTACTCAGGTCTCAATGAAAGTATCAGTTTATGGTGAAGATTTTTCGCTGCATGACTGGAGGGTTGATCCACACCACAAGCGAGAAAGAGAGTTTAGAGTGTGAGTATAAGACGATAGACACAACACAGAAAAAAGAGACGTAGACACATGATTTTTACGTGAAAGCTCAAATTAAGAAAAACCACGAGGAAGAGAAAAATTCACTATAACTTGTGAGTTTACAAGAATTATAGGAATTGGATGGTGTGTACTGAGTTTGGGTTGTGTGGAAGGAAAAGACCCCCCTTCTCGCTGAAGTGAAATGTCTATTTGTACTGAACTGATGATAGTGAAGGAGAGCTGACGAGGTTTCTCCATGATCTCCACGTGCGGGCTTGTTGTAACGGCATTGATTGTGGGCGCTGAACTGTTGGGATCACATGCAGGAATATCTTCATTGCCCATAACTGTGCGCCTTAAATGTAGGGGTATTATACTTCTTCAACGTGTGGGAGGGGACGTGACATAATTGCAGGCAGAGTTCTCGGTGATCGTTAGTGGGGACTTTCGATATAAAGTCGGGAATCTTGGATTGTAGGTGACTCCACAGAGATGTCTTCGGAACAGGAGGTAGCACTCCGGGGTGGCTTTGAGTGGCGGAGCTTGAAGGGAAGGACCAGGAGCTGTGGGCATCTCGGTGGGATGATATCAGTTTGCATGGACATATGTGACAAGGGTCAATTTTTGACCACTACAGTTTTACATAGGATAAATCCCCAGTTTTTTGGTTTAGGCTGGGTCCTGGCTGTTGTGATCAGTTTAAATCTCGTTAGGTGGATTTAAGTGTTGGGCTGAATTAGGTTAGGTCAGTTCGAGGTCCAACTTGAACCAGTTCAAGATGGCAAGACCATGCGCAAAGCTTTGCCCCACCCTGAATCTGGACTCTGGTGTGACGTGAGTAGGTCAAATGAAAGCAGAAACCTGGGTACCTCTAATCCTGACTTTCAGTGCCCAGTGCACCAGGCTTGACCCAAGTGCATACATCTTACTAAATTCATCAGGAAAGCAAATCCACTTCAGGCTCTTACATTCGATGTAACAAATGATCCAGGGCATACATCTTACCATTTCAGGCTCCCACTTTTGGCCCAACAATTTACTGCTGATCTTCTTGAAGTTAATTTTTAGTTGTATTTATTTGTTTCATACATCTATTGATGGTACCTGATTCATACTTTTGCAATCAGAGAAAATTTTAGGATTAGTATGAGTCAGAAATTTAAAATTTCAATTAGTTAACAGAATTAGTGATCGATATGGGTACCACTGGGCTCAAGTCATTATTATTCTTTTCACCTTGAGAACATATGTAGTCATTTAATCACACAAACTTAGATTGGTTTATGGTCCCATATACTCTTTAGATTCTATTTCATCTCAAGCATAAAATAAAAGCGAGAGTCCAGAACTGCCAACGCTATGATTCCCGATACATGCTCTTTGGATGTGTTAAATTTTCTGTTACATTCAAAAGAGCAATCTGTTCCTACTATTGATCTATTATGCAGTGCCTTTTCTCCATATATCTGTATCTAGTCTTACCTCTTGAGAATCATTATTTAACTAGGAGGGAGCCGGTATTCCAACCATGTGTCTCTGAAACCAGTGGCGGACACAAGATTTTTTTTCCATTGTGGATGTAAATGTAATAAAAATTTTAGTATGTGCATAAACATAATATGGCAAGAGAGGAAAAAAGTAAATATAATGTTGCACCTATCAAGACTTGAACTTGTGATCTCCAATGACTTAGATTTACCATTTGAGCTAGAGCTCAAAACTATTTTTATGCTAGTGAAAATAATCTAAAAAGAAGAGATTTTCTTAAAAAAAATTAAAAATTATATGTACTATTCTATTATTTTATAAATTTCAGTGTGGCCGTCCGCGCACACTAGACTGTATATAGGTCCGCCTCTGTCTGAAACTCACTTATGTGCATGATCATGATATTTGATTGGATCTTTTTCTTGATGGCTCGAAACCAATTGACACAGCTGGCAGCATTCATCTTGGATGGACTGGCCATCTACATTATAGAATTGATTCATATGTCAAGTGATATTTTGGAATGATGATAAGATACCCTGTTATAAAGAAATGCAATTGATTTAATACTTTTAGGGGAATGGTTCAAATTGTTATGTGTTTGCTACTTGCTTTGAGATCTCAGCCTATACTTTTATCTACGACAGGTCACCTTTCCTGCCTAACTAATACATTAAAGCTACCAAACATGTGATCCCGGATTTTGTTCACCATAGAACCCAATAATAAAAGCTGAACTAACTACTTATGCCCAAGATTTTATTTGAGAGAGAGATAAAATTTTTATTTAAAAAAAAAAAAATCAAATATGCTTTGGACACACACAAATTTGCAATGCCCTTGACCTTCCTTTCATCTGACGGATAATGACTTCTTAACACTTAAAAATGAGTTGAAGACAGTACATCCATACAATTTCATGTTCTTATCAGCTGACAAAATTTGCATCAGATATGCATTACATCAGCTTTAAGGATGATTCACAACTCTTTTTTTTTGGGGGCTTTTTGTGAAATATTTTGCAAGAGATAGATACCAGCATTTAACAATCGATGACGTTTTTCTCAAGTATTTATTAAATAGGATGAGCTTCTGAGGTTAATTGAGATGTCAATTGGCTTCAATTAGGACTAAAAGGTTACATGTTTCTAATTGCTATCTGATGATCAATTAACCTTTGGCCTTTTGCTGGACCTGTCCATTACAATGCACTTAACGATCTTATAATTTTTAACAGAAGCATGGTAAAATGCACAAGCAAATAAACTGAGAAAATGAACATGGATCATGCCTTTCCTCATAGCACAAACCAAGGAAGTTAAATGGTTGGAAACAAGAATGCTTTTTTCAAAAGCACAATCTTACTTGTGTTCTTACACCACAGATTTGTGCTAATTTATATGTTACAGGCCTACTTCGTTTTGTTTCTTTCTGTGTGAGCATGTCCTTGTGCTACAATGACTTTAGGCTTTTCTTTCCGTTTTTAGAGTTTAAACAAATTGGAGCCATAGAGAATGGACTGCTCGTTTTTCCTATGTTGCTTTATGATCATCTCATGTTCACAACCATATTTCCTTCTTGAGCTTGCAGGTGAGTATAGCGCAGTAATTGTGTGCCTCGGGGCCAAGTCAACCATGCTTCCGGAGCTTTCAGGAAAGCTTCCTCTGAGATTATGCAGAGGTGTTATCTCACAACTCCAACTGCCGACCAGAAATATTAGGTAGCCATCTATCAGAAACCGTTGGGTCTGTTCAGTTTATGTAGTTATTTCGCACAAGTGGTTGCTTTTGTTAGTTATTTGCCCTGATGCAAACTTTATAATGGTTAAATGCAAAGTTCATATAAATCTTGACCTAAACATTGGAAATACCAAAGAGCAAAAACAAAATAACTGGTCTATAGGTTTCTTATTTATGTTTCTGGAACATACACAATGAATGATTTCATTTTTAATAGATTTGATGTGCTTTACGGTTTGATGGTACTCAATGTGCAGAATTTGTTTCAGATCAACTATGTGGATTTAGCATATCATCCTCTTTGTACTTTTGATGCTATATTTCAGTGGACAGTAAATCTAATCTACTAAATCTGATTTGTTCCTCTAAAAAGGAAGAATAATTATTTCTTTCAAATTTCTTGCCCCAGGGAGGAGTACGGAAATCACAGCCCCTCAATATTGTCCGATGCTTGGCTGGCCTTCCAAGGGCCTCGGAGTGTGCTGATGGGATCAACATGGGACTGGAATTCCAAGAACTACTCATCAAATGTTACTGCAGAAGAATCAACAAGGGCTTTCGATGAGCTGCTTCCGAAAGCCTCTGCAGTTTATCCAGCTATAAAGAGATGGGAACTGGTCGGAGCGAGGGCTGGTCTGAGGGCCATGCCGCCTCTGACTCCTCTTGGATCACTGCCACTTCTGGGTTGTCTTGATGATTATGTTGACGAGAAGGGTGGGTGCAGGTACTGGTTGGTCGGTGGGCTAGGTTCGAGGGGGCTTCTTTACCATGGCTTACTCGGGAAATTGATGGCGGAAGCAGTGGTTTCGTCCAGTGAAGCCGCCCTTCCTCCTGAACTGACTTCATGGAAGAACACTGGCAGGAACTGAGATCGCGGGGATGAAGGCTGCTATTATTAACCTTAGACATGTCGGAAATTTTCGAGTTTCAAGAGAAAAATTAGCATAAAATGAGCAACACTTGAACATGCCCCAGCTGTGTCTTACCGTGAGTTTTTGTTGGGTTTTATTTGAGCAATATAAGTTTCCAACTCTGTAGAAGCTATCTGGTTTTCTGTATTTTCTGCAGCAATTTATGGTGGGGAAAGTGGGAGAACTGTGTGCTTGTTTTCATTGTAAATTAAAACTAGTAGTGCAGCAAATGCTATGATCAGATGTAGCCAGGTGGCTTAAACCCTCAGAACAAGGGGTTTTCAACGAATATTTTCACAAGGTAATTATCAAAAAAGCAGAAACCATTGTGCAAAATGATAGTAAAGAGAATAGAGGTAAATATATACTGTTTGAGGAGCAAGAAACAAACAAAATGAAGAAAGAAAACTATAACAAGAAGAGAACCATTATAAGACATACAAGGCTTGTAAATAAAAATTAATAAAAGAAGATCTAAGCAGACAAAAAAAATGGACATAAGTTCATCTTATCTCAACTGCACATTAAAATCCACATACATTGATGCAAAATAATCCTTTATGTTAGTAAGTAATGGACCAATATTGAGTTTGATCATGTGCTTGTTGATAATTTTCTCAGTTTGATTCAAATTAGATCCTGAAAGAGCGCAAGCGTGACCTTGTGAAATAGGTCATTTTTTCAATTGCCATCGTTATTCACATATAAGAGCATTGCATGGAAAATAACCAAGCATAATAGCATCGCGCAGAGTTAATGAATAAATTTCGTTATCTTTATGAGGAAATAACTAACAAAAAAAAAGAAGAAGAGGAAAACATTGTGAGTCAGTGGAAGACTCACTATAGAAATATCAAATGATAGAAATAATGGAGCACATACAAATTTTTATTAATGAAATACCGGGATTTTTTTTTACCTCACAGTTTTATCTAAAAAAAAAAAAATAGAGTACATATAAGATAGGGTATTCATTCAAGCTTCGTCTTTTCTCGATCTTTTCTCTCTTGAATTTCAAGAACATGACGAATCCCAACTCTGCAACTTTACACTATCTTTCACCTCAAAATCCCCACTTCCTCTTAAAAAGAATGGTAAAAGGAAGGAAAACATAGAAATCAAAACAAGCAAAAAACGTTAGCATCCTCAATCCTCTTTCAAACAGTGTAATTTTGTTGTATCGTCTCAATGTCCAATCCCTTTAGCTTCACCACCGACTCGACGTGCCCCTTGAGAGTATGGAGCTCTCTGAGCCTGCAACAAAACCCGTGGTCAGATATTTGTTACCATTAACCTGCGGGCTAACAGTATTGGACGCAACCATGTAATAGTGTTAAAATTGATACCTTGCGACCTCAGCGCGTCTCTTAGCCATCTCTGCAATCTCTGACAACTCCCTGTAGTCACTCTTCTCGTTGAGAAGGGCTGAGGACTGGGCAGTCTGAAGGCCATGCAGTGTCCTTTGCGCGAGCGCCCACTGTGCCTCCCTCTCTCCCCTCCCGTAATCCTTTTTCGAGGTGAAGGCAGTCTACAAGAACGATCAACAAGAATTTAGAGTGATCATACGCAACACTCAGCTCAATCTGATGTCGCACACTTGATCGTGAAAGTTGACGGGAGATGAGTGGAGAGCTACCTTGTTCTGGATCAGGTTCCACGCCTTGCCACTCAGGATGTAGCGAATCATGAACTTGAGCACGTCGAGGGGGATGTAGGTGATGATGGTGGTGACCCAGATGATTGCGGCCCATCCCCAGCCAATGCCATGGATCCTGGCGAAGCCCCAGTTTGCGTACACCGCAATGATAGTGGCTACCAATTGGGCAGCGAGGAAGGCGAAGACGAGCAAGAAGCCAGGTCGCTCAATGAAGGACCATCTCCTCGACCGGGTGACGAAGATCAGAGCTTGACTGATGATGCTCACTTGGAGGTAGAGCGCCGCGGTGAGCTCGTCGGTATTGCCCCTGATCTCCTTTACTCCAAATTTGTCCTGCAATCATTTGGCAGAGTGTTCGGTCTTTTGTATCAAGTGAGGGGAGATCGCTTACGAGAGCTGTATTTTGTTTTTTGGGGACTTTTTTGATGTACTTGTTGATTTCGTTAATGCATCAAAAAAAAAAAAAAAAAAAAATTATTTAGCAAAGAAGAAAGAAATTAGATCAGATTACTAGTACTTACAGGGAAGAAGTCAGTGTCATGAATAAGCCAGAAGAAGATCACGGTCATAATGGCTTGGTAGGCTCCAAGAACAATGCCGGTGGCGAAAATCTCTTGAGTTTCCAGGAGTCAGGGAGAGGAGAAGGCTTGACTCGGTCCTTGGAGATTGTCATGATGGTGCCATCATTGAGGATGGCAATGATGAGCACCATGAAAGGCGAGAAGTCGAACTTCCAGATGAGGGCGATGAGCATGAAGCCGAAGACAATACGGATGGTGATGGACACGGCATAGATGGTGTAATTCTTCATCCTCTGGAAGATTGCGCGGCTGGTCAGCACCGCGCTCACGATCACGCTAAGGCCCGGCTCTGTCAGCACAATGTCGGACGCACTTCGCGCGGCATCAGTCGCATCAGCCACTGCAATTCCGATGTCTGCCTTTTTCAAAGCTGGGGCATCATTCACACCGTCACCGGTCATGCCACAGATGTGCTTCTTGTCCTGCAACCTTTTTACAATCTCGTACTTGTGCTCTGCAGCACAATGGGGGGGAAAGATTAATGGTTAGGAGCCGAAAATCACATACAACATTGCAAATCATGAAGGATTTATGCCTGATTATACCAGGGAAGACTCCGGCAAAACCGTCAGCTTTCTCAATGAGCTCATCGATGTCGAGCTCGCCGTGCTTGTCGCCGAGGAGAGTAGAGGACGGGTACATGTTGGTGCCCATGCCGAGCCTCCTTCCGGTCTCCTTGCCGATGGCAAGCTGATCGCCAGTGATCATCTTGACATTGACACCGAGGTTGAGCGCTTGGCGGATGGTCTCAGCACTGTCGTGCCTCGGTGGGTCGAAGAGGGGGAGCAAGCCCAAAAATTGCCATGGTGCGCCCTCACTGTCCTTGCGCGCCTCGGGCACTTCTTGTCTCGCGATGCCTAGAGACCTGAGGCCGCGTTCCGCGAAATTGTCGATCATCTCGTGGACCTTCTTCTTGGCGTCCCCTTGGAGGTTGCAAAGTTCAATGATCTGTTCAGGGGCGCCCTTGCTGGACCTGAACCACTTGCCGCTGCCGTCGATGTAGGTAATGGCCGTTCGCTTCTCCACTGGATTGAAGGGAAGAAAGTGCACTTCCTTGATCCCAGCCCTCGCCTAATTATAAACATGAACAATAAATTAAGTAGTAGATTCACTTTATGAACTCCAATATGCAAGAATGGAAATGGGAAGAAGCAAGCGACTACCTCCTTAGGGTCAGCGAGCATACCGACGATGGAAGCATCGATGGCGTCCTGGTTCTCGACCCGGGAAGCCCTTGCGGCATAGAGAACTAGCCCATCAGTGTCTACATCTTTGACGCAAACTTGAATCAGGCTCTTGTCGACGGTGAGCTTGTTGAGTGTGAGGGTTCCAGTCTTGTCGCTGCACAGCACGTCCATGCCCGCCAGCTCCTCGATGGCCGTCATCCTCTTGGTGATGGCTCCTTGCTCTGACAGCCTGTGTGAACCAATGGCCATTGTCACCGATAGCACGGTGGGCATTGCAATCGGGATGCCTCCAATGAGAAGCACCAACAAGTTGTCAATGCCCTCTCGGTATTTGCGGTGCTGGACTGGGTACATGACGATGATCTCAATAATCATGCCGAGAGCGATCGAACAGATGCAGAAGTTGCCGATGGCGGTCAGCACCTAACCAAAATGGGCAATGCTGCTTGTTAGAATGAATGTTCGCAAAATAACCATTAATGGACTCTCACATTTGTGTATGCGTACCATCTGGAAGTGGCCAACATTGTTGGTGCTGTCAACGAGGTGAGCAGCCTTGCCAAAAAAGGTATGGACACCAGTGGCAATGACAACGGCCTCGATCTCACCCTGCTTGCAGGTGGAGCCTGAGAAGACCTCGTCTCCGGGCATCTTTGTCACAGGGAGGGACTCTCCGGTGAGGGCCGACTGGTCAATCTTTAATGGATCACCGTCCATTAGTCTTGCGTCAGCAGGGACGATGTCACCGAGCTTGATGCTGATCATATCACCAGGGACAAGGATCGCTGCCTCCTCCTCCGCCCACTTGCCATCTCTCAACACCTTGGTCTTGGGAGCAAGCCCAGCCATCAAGGCAGCCGCAGCGTTGCCGGCATTGTTCTCCTCGATGAAGCTGATGGTGGAGTTGATGAGTAGAAGCACAACAATACCTGTAAAGTCTTGCCAATCTGGGGCCGTTCCCTACCATCAATATAATCATTGTCATTATCATGACCATTAGTAGAGAAAGAAAATAAAGAAAAATAAGGTGAAAAAAATTGAAGCAGTACTCCTCCATTGTCCAATGCAATGGCCATGACAGCTGCAATCTCCATGACCCATGAGAGGGGATTCCACATGAAGCCCAAGAATTTGAGGAACTTGCTCTCCTGTTTCAGTCATTGGTTCATTCATCACTAAATCGTACATATCATTTGGAAACAGTTATCCATAATAATAATAATTAGCGTATACATACTTTTTTTCTCTCAAGCTTGTTGTATCCAAAGATTTGCAGACGCTTCTCTCCCTCGGCCGAGGAGAGGCCCTCCTTGTCACATTTCAACTGTTGGAACACCTTCTCCACTGGAATCCGTTCCTAAACAATTCAAAAATTACAATAAACAATTATATTTCGAACCATGAAAATAGCAAGAAGAAGAAGAAGAAGAACATAAATAAGCAAGAGATAAGAAGAGGAAATCATATGTTGAATACTTACAAGGTCGATAGTCTCGTTCTTAATATCCTCCAAATTGCTATTTTTGTCCTCTCCCATTTATTTTTTTTGGGTCAGGCCTTCATAGACTAGTAAGAAGGGAAGAGAAAGAAAAGGGATCAATTGGCGAAGAAGAAGAAGCAGAAGGTTGAATATAAATTGACAAGGGATGCTTTATATTTAGGGTGGGGGTCAAACATAATTTTCCCAAAATAGAAGAGATTAATTGCAGAGATTAAGTCAGCTTCATTCTAACCACCAGTTTTCACATCATGTAAGAATAACCTAAATATAGAACATCCACTTAGTTTTTTGGTTTCATCTTTCCTATACTCATACAAATTAATTATGATTTAGGTATTATAACTGAAAATTAGTCTAAATGCTTTCTTCTTCTTCTTTTGGTTTTTTTTTTTTTCCCGCTGATAGATTCAGCCATAGTTTGTCAATCAGCGATTGCTGGAATAGGAGATGATAATGTGCCATCCATCTGCACCATGGATTGCCTTGGTGCCAAGATGATGTCTTCCATCCCTTTATTTTTTCATAGCAAAAAGATTGTTGATCTGGTGGTGAACGTCGCAGATAGTTCCAATATAGAGATTTTGGCATTCATGTTTCTTGTTATCAGGCCTTAGTATTAAAATAACAACAACAACTGGTAGAAGAGAAAAAAAGATCATTGTCTATAGACTGTCTAAAAATCACTGAAGACAAGTTATTAGATAACAGAGTCCATACTTCAGACGTAAAGATAATCAAAGCTATTGATGTAGAGTTCAAAGTCCGCGTCTCAAACATCACTGCAGTGCCAAGACATAGGGCTCGAGGCCCGCATATCAACATCATTGCAGTACCAAAACGCAAGGCTCGACGCCTGCGTTTCAACACCACAGCAGCGCTTAAACGCGAAGCTCGAGGCCCGCGTTCAGTATCACCTCAATGGCTAAACGCAAACCTGAAGCCCGCGTTTCAACTGCAAATGAGCCTTGCATCTAAATTATAACTACCCCATTACTGGGTCAAGTACTGCCCACGTAATGAGGGGAGTTAACCTCATTATAGAGGATTTTTAGGGGAAAATTTACCCCTTGAACCCCCTATAAATAGCAAAAGCTACTATTGAAAAGGGGTCAGATTTTTTAGCTGAGGAATAATGTCATTAAAAAGAGTTCAACTCTTCGACTCAAACTTACTGAGTTCAAGTTTTGGCCAAATCTCTTTGAGATTTCATTTGATAGGAGATGTGCTACTCCATCAGTGATTCAAAGGGAAAAGCTTCTAAAAAAGCTTGATGTTCACTCGGTCAACAAAAAACAAGATTCACTTTCCACCGCTACGCAAAAAACTCAGCATTAAATAAAGAGGAGATTTGACCTTGAATATCTTCTCTCCCTTGTAATTGGATTTTGAGTTATTATAACTTTTCATTTATTCAAGAAAACTTTACAATATTTTTAATTATCCGACCCGTACAAGAGATGGCGACTCCGCTGGGAACTACTTTCTCCACTGACGAGCAAGCTGTGGCGCAACAACTTCATGGGAAAGACGTCGAGTCATTTGTCATGGAATTCGACCAGACAAAGTACGAGGAGTTTCTCTTTCTGGCTCCAAGAGCCTCAGAGTGGCGCGGCAATACCGCAGAGTCTCCTCAGAGATCCGCTCTCAAGTTTCTTTAGAGATTTTCTCAAGCATGGTCTGCGCAAACAGCGTCAATTCTGGCCGCGTTGCTCGCGTGGCCCGCGTCAAAGTCTCATAGTAAATCCAAATTCAAGAAAATACATGTATAGCGATAAATCTGAATCAGAAAACATACATAGATAACAGTGTTGAGATCATATGTACACATAAACATGTAATGCCGGTACAAGTCAATAAACAAGAGATCAGAAAATTCTGTAATAATCTAGAATCATATATAGTAAAACAAAATGTCCAGCTCAAGTAATACCACATGAATTGTTGAATTATAATAATAGGGCAAGTCACATACATCAGTAAATTAGTATATTGTAATTAAATTATCCAATAATAATAATCATCAGTGTCGTCTGATATTTCATTTATCCCCCTGCCAATGTCACCCATCACTGACAGTCCATACTAGAGTTTGAGCTCTAGTAGAACTCACTCGGATCTGATATGGGTGTATTAGTATCCGAACGAAAGAGAGACCAAATATCATACGTTCCTAATGTTATTATTATTTGGTTGTTACATTCTTATTTTATTCATCTGATCCATATGTTTAGGTATATGTTATCGGTACACATACATCCACTTATGAATAAGACGAGTTATTACTTTGAAACTGATAAATCTAATGGTTTATATTTATAGTGGGTCTCGTCTCTGCCTGGGACTATGGCTCAGGGGTTCAGGCTACTGCTTTGGGGACTTATCATTACGCGCCCCACATAACACTTCAGAAATCAGATTATTACTTCTAGAGACTTATCATTACATGCCCCATACAACACTTTAGAGATATTCACCATTATAAATACGACATCATACCGGTATCCATCAGTTTTCCCCACCCCAGTATAAGTTAAGTAGTTTATTATTATTGTTCAGTGATAATGTCCACAGTGAATACATAGTAATCCAATATCCATGATTAGTCAATTACGGGGATCAACAGGAGTATGGTATCAGGAGTCTCCCTGTTCTAGGGGTTCAAGAATACATGAGATCAGGAGTACAAGAGTTCAGGAGTACCATATATTCGGTAATAGTAAAATAATCATGCCAAGTCCCCGTAAAAGTGATAATCATGAATATGCAATGTAATACATGTGTCCGATGTAATAGTATCTAGTCAGTTGTCAAAATATCAGGTTAAGTGTATCAGTACCAAGTGATAGCATATGCCAAGTATCAAGTGATAGCATGACAATCGCTAGGTGTCAGATATCAGGTGTCAGTTATCAAGTGTTAAGTGATAATATGTCTCAAGTGTCAATATCAGATATCAAGTGTCAGTTATCAGGTGTCAAGTATCATTGTCAGATATCAGGTATCAAATATAAACATATCAGTGTCAGCTAATTAACATGTCGGTATCGGTGAGTTGAATACAGGGTGATTGTACACATATATTACATATTTAGTGTCACATATGTCACATTTTCACATTTATTTTATAATAAAACTCTGTTGTTTAATTCATTTTAATGTTTAATGGTATGCAGAGTAATTTATGGAGAAAGAGGAGAAATGAACAAGTTTATCTAATTAAATCTGGAGTTTTAAAAGCTCAAGCAAATCAATGAAGATCTACTCAAATTCAGAGGTTTAGAACTAATTATATCCAAAAACTGGAGCAAATCAGAGAAGATAATACCAGATAAAATCAGTTAAAACTGGATTTTTGAAGATCCATTTGGTTAACTTGAAGATCAACTAAGATAATCTCAAATCAAGAAGTTTATAAGCAAATCTTATCAGAAAATATGGAATAACAGAGAGGATATTGTCAAATCTATTCCAACTAAATCAGATTTTATTTAGATTTATTATCTTTTCTTGAGAAATTAATGAAGATAATCTCAGATTCAGAAGTCCAAAGATGAATTTATCAATGTTTAATGGTATGCAGGGCGCGCGCCCGGCCCGGGCTTTGGGCCTTTATTCCCAAACCTGAGCACTCCCCGTGTTTGAGGGCGAGCCCAGGCCGGGACTGTTAACACTCAAAGAAAGACAAACTCTCAGATAGCTTTCTAACCAGTCTGAACGATGTCTAACTTGTTGGTATTTATAAAAGACAAGTCACAGACAAGCTGACGACTAATTTTTGCCTATCTCCGAGGGACAAATCAGCGACTTGGACTCTACTGATTCAGTGAAGCAAACAGTAAGCTAAGATTGCCTTTGAAGAGACCTAAGCAGGCCTAAGATGCAAGGTTAGCTCAACACTTTGCATTGCATGATCCAAAAGGGATAGCCTCGCCTGAGAGGCTAAGTTTGTCTAGATTCGCCTTGAAGCTCTCCACAGAGAGCTAATTTACAGCTTGGCCTGAAACTAATTCTAGCTTCGCCGGAAGCTAATTCTAATTTCGCCAGAATCTTTCTTGATAGCTTCTCATGAAGCTCTTCATAGCTCCACAGGGAGCTAACCTACAACATCGCCTGAAGCTAATTCTAGCTTCGTCGGAAGCTAGCCGGAAGCTTTTTTGATAGCTTCGCATGAAGCATTTCATAGCTCCACATAGAGCTAACTTATAGCTTCTCCTGAAGCTAATTATAACTTCGCCGGAAGTTTTCTTGATAGCTTCGCCTGAAGAGGCTAGCTCCGCATGAGGAAAGTAACTGACCCACTAAGTTAGTGGGGGGAGTTAATGGGTAGTTACACCCATGTCTCCTCATTAAAAGGAGACAATTAAGGGAATCATATCTCTCTATTTCCTAGTGGGGGAGTTAATAGGTAGTTACACCCATGTCTCTGTAATACTTTTGTTTTGTAATACAAAAAAAAATAAAATAATAATAATAAATAAATAAATATATATATATATATATATATATATATATATATATATATATATATATATATATATATATTTTGTTTATGCTAAGTTTTGAACTCCGTTCCTTTGTAATAAATCCTAATACCTAAACCATGATGCCACATTGGCTGTGGTTAAAAAGGAGAGCTAAATTATTTTAAACAACTCAAAGTCAAATTTAAAATTCAAATTTCTAACTGAAAGATCTCAAGAGATCTTTAGGGATCTCTTATCTTAACAACCTAGATTTTATCCTAACTAACTGATTCCTAAAAATTCTAATCTAAAAGATTCTATCCTATTATATTACCGTAACTTTTTTATCCTGTTTCTTTACAACAACAAAAAAAAGAGTGATAGTTAGAAAGAAGTCTAAATCCATCATTCATCCTCATCCCTTCACCGTTTCTTGGAACTGATCGTGATCGTGACGGAAGAACCGCTTGGAGATTGAGGAGCAGTTGGAGATTGAGGAGCAGACGAAGGGGAATCTATCCAAGTAGGTTTTACCAGTTATATGAAGTAAAATTTTTATTTTAAAGCATCATGATTTAAATTGTTCCTATCTAGATTAAGTTGTTGAACTAGATTTAATAATCTATCATGTTTAAGAATCCTCTTATAAAACGTAAATTCCCCTAAGATTTAGATAATTAAATGAATTATAAATTAATGATATGTCATGCTTAAACTTCTCCTTGTAATGAATTTTGATCTTATCCAATATATGTGCAAATAAAATAAAATGTATGAAAAAAATATATATATAAAATTAATTTTCCATGCTTAGATGATTTTCCAGGAATCATTACTGCAACACCCTTGTTAAATAAAACCTAAATAAGTAATGATTTATTACCCCAATTAGATTATAGAAAACTTTAAGGAAATTCTGGAATATAAAAAAAAGAAAAAGAAAAAGAAAAAGAAATGAGTTGGATTAAATAAGTTGCATATTAAATAAATCACCAAATAAATAAGTTTCCTTTCACAAAGAAATTTAGAACTTAACCCTAACAATCTAAATTAAATATGTATGGTAATGTATCAAGGTATTATTTATGGAGAAAATTAGAAAAGATTGGAATATATATATATATATATATATATATATATATTATATATATATATATATTATATATATATATATATATATATATATATATATATATATATATATAGGGGTTACTGTACCTCAGCCTGCAGGCTGAGAGAGTTTCTCAGCCTGCGGGACGTGGCTACATCACCGCCGCACATCGGTCGCAGAGTGTTGGCGCCAAAAAAATAAAAAAATCCCGCCTAAACAATCGTGAAACAAATTGACAAAAATACCCCTTTTATATGACGACTGCGACTACTACCCTTGAAAAAGTAAAAAAAAACACATTTACTTAAACATTTATCAGTTCCCAATGCGACTATGGTCGCAATAATGAACTGTTTTGAAGTTCATTATAATTTCAAATTATAGTGTATTAACATTTTAACTGTTTTGGATAACTGAACAGTCACCTAGGAAGTATACAATTTTTTGAAAGGTAGAAAATATATTTGAGAGATATTCACGTGGTCCGAGAGCTTAAACCTTTTGGAATTCCGGGATTAAAAATATATAAAGGGTCATGAGCAAAGGATTAAAAACATACTAAGTTATTTTTTCCAATAAGGAAGACGAAAACATGACTCTTGACGACGAATCTGATTACGATGGTGATGACGAGAAATAGAAGTTTAAAAAAAATGTATTTTGTTACTTTTTTAAATATATATAAATATGTTTTCCAAAGTTAAATGTGACGAAATCTGTTTTTAAATCTCTTTTTTAAATATATTTTGGTACACCTTAGTCGCAGTTGATGACCGTAGTTTTATTAAAATACACTGCGACATTGGTCGCAGTTACTGGTCTTTAGACTTAATCAACAACACAGCGACCTTGGTCGCAGTTCCTCGTCTTTATTCTTAATCAACAAAAAAACACGACGACCTTGGTCGCAGTTGATGATCGTAGTCTTAATAAAATACACAGCGACCTTTGGTCGCAGTTGTTGGTCTTTACTCTAAATCAACAACACTGCGACCTTGGTCGCAGTTGCTGGTCTTTTTTCTTAATCAACAAAAAAAATACTGCGACCTTGGTCGCAGTTGGTGACCGTAGCTTAATCAACAAAAAAACACGGCGACCTTGCTCGCAGTTGATGACCGTAGCTTAAATCAACAAGAACACTGCTACCTTGGTCGCAGTTGTTGGTTTTTACTGTAAATCAACAACACTGCGACCTTGGTCGCAGTTTCTGACCGTAGTCTTAATAAAATACACTGCGACCTTGCTCGCAGTTGATGGGCGCAGTCTTAAAAAAAATAATCTGCAAACTTGGTCACAGTTGCTGGTTTTTATTATTAATCAACAACAACACTACGACGAGGTGACACGTCAAACGCAGCAGTTGCTTAGTCGCAGTCTTTGCTGGTAGTTGTTTCTGTTTGCACTATAGGCTTACGCGACGTTGGTCGCAGTGTCGTCTCTGGTCCAAGTTGTTTTGTTTGAAAATGCATGACTGCGACCAAAAAAGATCGAAGTTTATTAAAAAAATAAATATGTTTTTTATTTATGTCCAGTCATTTATATCCACGCATGTAAAAATGATACAAAACGCTCTCTTATACAATAAGATTGAGTGTTACAATACAGGAGTACAAAGAAAGACTACAAAAAAAAGAGTACTTGTTGACTAAAGAGCAGTGGTGTTATTGACGTATTTTTATTTATGTCCAGGCATTTAACTCCATGAATATGAAAATGATACAAAAATCGATCTCTTACTTATACAATAAGATTGAGTGTTACAAAAAAACGACATCAAGAAGACTAAACATAAAAAAAAGAGCCCTTGTTGACTAAGAGCAGTGGTGTTATTGAGGTCCTCGTGTATTAAAAAACTGTGGATTGCGAGGACCACGAACAGTGGTGGTATACAGGTCTGGTGGCAGCAGAAACCCTTCGGTGATGAACATCTCTTCGTCAGAAGCCTCGATGACACTTCTGGGGTGAGAGAGAAGGAGTTGAGACCGCACAGGGTATGCTACCCACCACTATATCCACCACAACCCCCGCCGCCATACCCACTCTGACCATCCACAACCCAGATGGGAGAGCAGATCTCGGTGAGGGTTAGGTCCTCGTCATGACACGACTAAATCTCTTGTACATGACGAGGACCACGACTAAATCCCTTGTACACGAACATCGATCAAGTTCGCCGGACAAAAATATTCTCCCAGTGGCCCAGCGAACCTGAAAAAAAAGGACAATCAAGCTCTGGGTCATCTTCGTCCATGGGGTCATCTTCATCCATGGAGGCAGGAGCCTGTTAGAGTCTCTCAAGAAAGCTGGAATTCTCAGAGCAATTGCTCTCGAAAGAAAACTAAGTATGGGCCGTTTAAAAAAAGGAGAGGGTGAGCCCTATTTATAGGCAGGCCATAATAACCCTAATTAATAGTTCATTAATTCAAAACCGGCGCTGGTGGTCTTTTAATGCCAAACCGGCGCTGGTGGTGGTGGTGTCCAACCACCAGCGCCGGTTTGGCATTAAAAGACATTAACGCATAAACCCAATGAAGAACAGACGAGTGGACAGCAGCTTCGGGAAACAACGAATGGTGCGGGTTCGTCGATGTAGAGTTGACGTTAAAAGATCTCATAAAATCTTTTATGACAGGCCGCGTCTCACGAAGTGACTCCAGGTCGCGACCCTCAGCAAAAACTTTTCATTTTTCATTTAGATTTAAAAAAAAATGACTTAATCCAAAACAACACTGCGACGTTGGTCGCAGTTTCTGTAATGCGTGCCACCGTGGACGCATTATTTTTTTAAGACTGCGCTTATCAACTGCGACCTTGGTCGCAGTTGCTGGCGGCTGATATAGCAAAAAATAACACTTCCACCTTGGTCGCTATGCATGTAAATATAAAAGGAAACATCTACCTAACGTACTGCGACCTACGTCGCATTACATGTAATGCGTGCCACCTTGGACACTATGCATGTTAATATAAAGCAAACATCTACCTAACGTACTGCGACCTACGTCGCAGTCCATGTAATGCGACCCTAAATTGCAATTGCTGGCCATCTTTATCAATAACACCACGGCGACTGCGACCAAAGAATCTGACTAAGGTCGCAGTTTAAATGTACACCAAAAAAAAGAATCTGACATAGGTCGCAGTTTAAATGTACACTGCAACCAAAGACTCTGACTATATTATATACAAAAAAAAAATTAAACTATAAAGTAATATTTTATAGCAGGCCAGTGAGGGTGAGGCATCCGGGCAAAAATTATAATAAACAATAAGGAAAAGTTATCGAAAGGGGTATTTGGTAATTTAACTTCTTCCTAAAAGCGGGCCGCACGCCAGTGACGTCACAAATTGAGCCACGTCACCGCAGGCTGAGAGAGTACTCTCAGCCCGCCGGCTGATATCCATTTTTCTCATATATATATATATATATATATATATATATATATATATATATATATAATATATATATATATATATATATATATATATATATATATATATGGGCTATCTGTACCTCAGCCTGCGGGCTGAGAGAGTTTCTCAGCCTGCGGGACGTGGCTGAATATAGGCCACACATCGGTCGCAGAGTGTTGGCGCCAAAAAAATCAAAAAAATCCCGCCTAAACAGTCGTGAAACAAAATGACAAAAATACCCCTTTTAAATGACGACTGCGACTTCTAGCATTCAAAAGTAAAAAAACATTCCATGGTCGCAGACTTAATACAGAATAAAGAATACAAGACAAAAAATACTATCGCATAGCAATGCGACCTCCTTCGGTACTGCGACCAAATTCGCAATCTTCTTTCTCATGCCTTCTGTAAAAGAAGTAATTAATATTATATCTACCGTGATACAACACCAGTCTAGAAAAAAAGATATGCACTAATGTTAATCTCGAGAAAGGAAAGATGTGCACCATACGTAATCTAAAGATATAGCCAAACAATTCTATAAAAAGTTAATTTGTACTTCGGATTCTCCAGCAATAAATCTTCAATTAAATATTTAATTTTTTTACCACTTCCTACCATACTCAACCCTCACCTGTAACAATTATTATTACTATTCATGTTCTTCCACAATATTGACCTTTATATAATGCTTGTAACTAATATATTACCTCATACCTAAAAAACTATAATTTTGCTCTTCCTTTTCAATTTGATTTCAAAAACTTCCAAAAACAAATTCATTCTTGAATCATGTCTTCCCCATCTTCTTCCTCTGAACACTCAGAATTCAACTTCAATCAATCCCCCACCGGTCCTTTGTCTTTAGGATATTCTAGTGAATCTGATACCAGTCTGGACTTCACTCCTTTTGACTATCTCACTACATCAAATAATGTATTAACTGATCCTCCTATTCATGATGATAATGAATTTTTCATGTGGGTTAGTGAAGAAGACATTATTCCTCTGCCACTTGACGGAGACATGCTTGATGAAAGCATGTCCTCTGATGCTGTAGGATCGCTTCCTACAAACGGGTCAGACGAAGAGCTTGATAGAGACGATCCATTCTGGGAGTTCATCGGTGAAACAAAAAAACCTCAAAACCAGCAAGATGATGAGGAAATAAGTGATGAAGAGGAAGAGCAGAAGAATGAAGACGATGAATCTGCTTATGATGGTGATAATGACGAGGATTAGGATTTCCTGATCTTCTGATATTCAATTATATTTTGTCTTCTTTTAAAAGCTTTTAATTTTTTTTTTTTTGTAAGGTCTCTTTCTCAATATATTAACTTATAAGCTCTTTTAATTACATATCCAAACTGCGACTGCTGCTCTTAAACACTGCGACCATAGTCGCAATCCTACTATGGATGCAATTTATGGTCGCAGTTAATCATTTATCAGTTCCCAATGCGACTTTGGTCGCAATAATGTACTGTTTTGGAGTTCAAAGTAATTTAAAGTTATAGTGTATTAACTTTTAAACTGTTTTGGATAACTGAACAGTCACCTAGGAAGTATACAATTTTTGGGAAAAGATAGAAAATATATTCGAGAGATATTCACGTGGTCCGAGAGCTTAAACCTTTGGAATTCCGGGATTAAAAATATATAAAGGGTCATGAGCAAAGGATTAAAAACATACCATCCTCTTCACCGGAAAGAAGCCAATACATTCAAACAATGTCTTCACCATCACCACCGTCTTCACCGGAAAGAAGCCAATCATCAAATGATGATTTTATGTTTAGTTCTGAAACAATGTCTCGCTATGGGTCAGAATCTGAACTTGATACAGACGACCCTTTCTGGGAGTTCATTGATGAACCAAAACACAAACATGAAGAGGAAGAAAGCGACGATGAGACTGTACCTGAAGAGGAGGAAGAGACAGAAGACGAAAGCATGACTCTTGACGACGAATCTGATTACTATGGTGATGACGACGATTAGAAGTTAAAAAATTGTATTTTGTTTTTCTTTTTAAATATATATAAATCAAATTGAGTTATTTATGGGAGTTTTTCTTTTTAAATATATATAAATCTGTTTCTAAAGTTATTTGTGTGAATTACATTTTTTACTACTATGTATCGGTTGAAATACTGCGACCATGGAGGCAGACTTAATAAATACAATGCGACCAAGGTCGCAGTTGCTGGTCTTTAATCTTAATCAACAACAACACTGCTACCTTGGTCGCAGTTTCTGACCGCATCAGACAACAGACAACTTTTCATTTTTCATTTAGATTCAAAAAAATGACTTAATCCAAAACAACACTTAATAAAACAAGAACACGGCGACCTTGGTCGCTATGCATGTTAATCTAAAGGAAAACACTTACTTAACGTACTGCGACCAATGTCGCAGTCCATGTAAAGCGACCTAAGACTGCAGTTGTTGGCCATCTTTATCAACAACAACAATGCGACCTTGGTCACATTTAACCATGTACAATGCGACCATCTTTATCCTTAACAACACTGCGACCTTGGTCGCAGTTAATAATTATATTACTTCACCCTTAAAAATTTTTAAAATGAAAAGGTTGCGACATTGGTCGCAGTTGCTGGACGCAGACTTAATAAATACACTGCGACCCTGGTCGCAGTTGCTGGACTTTAGTCTTACTCAAAACAACACTGCTACCTTGGTCGCAGTTTCTGACTGTAGTATTAATAAAATAAATTGCGACCTAGATCGCAGTTGTTGCTGTTTAGTCTTAATAAAATACACAGCGACTTTGGTCGCAGTTGCTGGTCTTTATGAATCAACAACATCACTGCGACCTTGGTCGCAGTTGGTGGTCTTTATAAATAATCAACAACAACACTGCGACTTTGGTCGCAGTTGATGGCCGCAGTCTTAAAAAAATAATCTCCAATCTTGGTCGCTATTGCTGGTTTTTAGTCTTAATCAACAACAACACTGCGACGATGTGACACGTCACCGCAACAGTTACTTAGTCGCAGTCTTTGGTCGCAGTGTCGACCCTGGTCACAGTAGTTACTGTTTGCAATGTATCTTATGCGACCTTGGTCGCAGTGTCATCTATGATCATAGTTGTTTTGTTTGCAATGCATGGCTGCGAAAAAAGTTCGTAGTTTATTAAAAAAAACAAATATGCTTTTTATTTATGTCGAGGCATTTATCTCCAGGCATGTGCAAATGATACAAAACGATCTCTTATACAATAAGATTGAGTGTTACAAATACAGCAGTACAAAGGAAGACTAAAACATCAAAAAAATTCCTTGTTGACTAAGAGCAATCTTCTTCCTGAGGTCTGGTGGCAGCAGAATCAATAAGATTCAGTGTTACAAAGAAGACTAAACATCAAAGTAGCCAAGAAGACTAAACATCAAAAAATCCCTTGTTGACTAAGAGAAATCTTCTTCTTGAGGTCTGGTGGCAGCAGAATCAATAAGATTGAGTGTTACAAAGAACACTAAACATCAAAGTATCCAAGAAGACAAAACATCAGAAGAGCCAAGAAGAGCCCTTGTTGACTACTAAGAGCAATCTTCTCCTGCAGGTCTGGTGGCAGCAGAATCTTTCGTTTATGAACATCTCTTCACCAGAAGGTTATCCAGTGAGCATGGAGTTTCCTCGATGTCACTTCTGGGGTAAGAGAGGAGGTTTTGAGACCTCACAGGGAATGCTACCCACCACTATATCCACCACATCTCACGCCGCCATACCCACTCTGACCATCCGTTACCAGCAAGCTTGACTGGTGCATCAAGTCAGAGCAGATCTCGGTGAGGATTAAGTCCTCGTCAGGGATCATGACTTCTTCCCTTGTGAACGACGAGGACCATGACTTCTTCCCTTGTGGACGATGAGGTCTATGACTTCTTCCCTTGTGGACGAACATCCATCAAGTTCGTCAATAAGGTCATCTTCATCCATGGAGGCAGGCCCCTGTTAGAGACTCTGAAGAAGGCGGAAATTCTCAGAGCAATTGCTCTCGAAAGAAAACAGTCTAATTATGGGCTATTAAAGGGAGAGGGTGAGCCCTATTTATAGGCAGCCCATGGTCTCCAACCGCCAGCGCCGGTTTGGCATTAAAAGACATTAACGCCTAAACCCAATGAAGAACCGACGCGTAGACAACCGCTTCGGGAAACAACGAATGGTGCGGGGTTCGTCAACATAGACTTGACGTTAAAAGATCTCATAAAATCTTTATGACAGGTCGCGTCTCACGGACTGACTCCAAGTCGCATCAGACAACACACAACTTTTCATTTTTCATTTAGATTCAAAAAATGACTTAATCCAAAAAACAACACTTAATAAAACAACACTTACTTAACGTACTGCGACCAAAGTCGCAGTCCATGTAATGCAACCCTAGATTGCAGTTGCTGGCTATCTTTATCAATAACAACGCTGCGACCTTGCTCGCATTTAACCATGTACACTGCGACAAAAGACTTTGGCTAAGGTCGCAGTTTAAATGTACATTGCGACCAAAGACTCTGAATACATTATATTCAAAAAAAATAATTACTTAACGTACTGCGACCAAAGTCGCAGTCCATGTAATGCAACCCTAGATTGCAGTTGCTGGCTATCTTTATCAATAACAACACTGCGACCTTGATCGCATTTCACCATGTACATTGCGACAAAAGACTTTGGCTAAGGTCGCAGTTTAAATGTACAATGCGACCAAGACTCTGACTACATTATATACAAAAAAAATTAAACTATAAAGTAGAATTTTATCGCAGGCTGAAAACATTGATCTGAAAAGATTTTATATTTTCAAAAAAAAATTTATCTCAGGCTGAAAAGGAGAAACTACATCTTTCAAAAAAAGAGGTAAAGAAATAAGGCGAAAAATAATTTATATCCTATAAAGAGCGGCAAAATAAAAGGGGGGAAAAATAATAATAAACAATAATCAAGGGAACGCTCTAAGAGTTGCTTTTCATAAGGGGTATTTGGTAATTTAACAGTCGCCTAAAAGCGGGCCGCACGCCAGTGACGTCACAAATTGAGCCACGTCACCGCAGGCTGAGAGAGTACTCTCAGCCCGCCGGCTGATATCCATTTTTCTCATATATATATATATATACAATTTGTGACGTCACTGGCGTGCGGCCCGCTTTTAGGAAGAAGTTAAATTACCAAATACCCCTTTCGATAACTTTTCCTTATTGTTTATTATAATTTTCGCCCGGATGCCTCACCCTCACTGGCCTGCTATAAAATATTACTTTATAGTTTAATTTTTTTTTGTATATAATATAGTCAGAGTCTTTGGTTGCAGTGTACATTTAAACTGCGACCTATGTCAGATTCTTTTTTTTGGTGTACATTTAAACTGCGACCTTAGTCAGATTCTTTGGTCGCAGTCGCCGTGGTGTTATTGATAAAGATGGCCAGCAATTGCAATTTAGGGTCGCATTACATGGACTGCGACGTAGGTCGCAGTACGTTAGGTAGATGTTTGCTTTATATTAACATGCATAGTGTCCAAGGTGGCACGCATTACATGTACTGCGACGTAGGTCGCAGTACGTTAGGTAGATGTTTCCTTTTATATTTACATGCATAGCGACCAAGGTGGAAGTGTTATTTTTTGCTATATCAGCCGCCAGCAACTGCGACCAAGGTCGCAGTTGATAAGCGCAGTCTTAAAAAAAATAATGCGTCCACGGTGGCACGCATTACAGAAACTGCGACCAACGTCGCAGTGTTGTTTTGGATTAAGTCATTTTTTTTAAATCTAAATGAAAAATGAAAAGTTTTTGCTGAGGGTCGCGACCTGGAGTCACTTCGTGAGACGCGGCCTGTCATAAAAGATTTTATGAGATCTTTTAACGTCAACTCTACATCGACGAACCCGCACCATTCGTTGTTTCCCGAAGCTGCTGTCCACTCGTCTGTTCTTCATTGGGTTTATGCGTTAATGTCTTTTAATGCCAAACCGGCGCTGGTGGTTGGACACCACCACCACCAGCGCCGGTTTGGCATTAAAAGACCACCAGCGCCGGTTTTGAATTAATGAACTATTAATTAGGGTTATTATGGCCTGCCTATAAATAGGGCTCACCCTCTCCTTTTTTAAACGGCCCATACTTAGTTTTCTTTCGAGAGCAATTGCTCTGAGAATTCCAGCTTTCTTGAGAGACTCTAACAGGCTCCTGCCTCCATGGATGAAGATGACCCCATGGACGAAGATGACCCAGAGCTTGATTGTCCTTTTTTTTCAGGTTCGCTGGGCCACTGGGAGAATATTTTTGTCCGGCGAACTTGATCGATGTTCGTGTACAAGGGATTTAGTCGTGGTCCTCGTCATGTACAAGAGATTTAGTCGTGTCATGACGAGGACCTAACCCTCACCGAGATCTGCTCTCCCATCTGGGTTGTGGATGGTCAGAGTGGGTATGGCGGCGGGGGTTGTGGTGGATATAGTGGTGGGTAGCATACCCTGTGCGGTCTCAACTCCTTCTCTCTCACCCAGAAGTGTCATCGAGGCTTCTGACGAAGAGATGTTCATCACCGAAGGGTTTCTGCTGCCACCAGACCTGTATACCACCACTGTTCGTGGTCCTCGCAATCCACAGTTTTTTAATACACGAGGACCTCAATAACACCACTGCTCTTAGTCAACAAGGGCTCTTTTTTTTATGTTTAGTCTTCTTGATGTCGTTTTTTTGTAACACTCAATCTTATTGTATAAGTAAGAGATCGATTTTTGTATCATTTTCATATTCATGGAGTTAAATGCCTGGACATAAATAAAAATACGTCAATAACACCACTGCTCTTTAGTCAACAAGTACTCTTTTTTTTGTAGTCTTTCTTTGTACTCCTGTATTGTAACACTCAATCTTATTGTATAAGAGAGCGTTTTGTATCATTTTTACATGCGTGGATATAAATGACTGGACATAAATAAAAAACATATTTATTTTTTTAATAAACTTCGATCTTTTTTGGTCGCAGTCATGCATTTTCAAACAAAACAACTTGGACCAGAGACGACACTGCGACCAACGTCGCGTAAGCCTATAGTGCAAACAGAAACAACTGCCAGCAAAGACTGCGACTAAGCAACTGCTGCGTTTGACGTGTCACCTCGTCGTAGTGTTGTTGTTGATTAATAATAAAAACCAGCAACTGTGACCAAGTTTGCAGATTATTTTTTTTAAGACTGCGCCCATCAACTGCGAGCAAGGTCGCAGTGTATTTTATTAAGACTACGGTCAGAAACTGCGACCAAGGTCGCAGTGTTGTTGATTTACAGTAAAAACCAACAACTGCGACCAAGGTAGCAGTGTTCTTGTTGATTTAAGCTACGGTCATCAACTGCGAGCAAGGTCGCCGTGTTTTTTTTGTTGATTAAGCTACGGTCACCAACTGCGACCAAGGTCGCAGTATTTTTTTGTTGATTAAGAAAAAAGACCAGCAACTGCGACCAAGGTCGCAGTGTTGTTGATTTAGAGTAAAGACCAACAACTGCGACCAAAGGTCGCTGTGTATTTTATTAAGACTACGATCATCAACTGCGACCAAGGTCGTCGTGTTTTTTTGTTGATTAAGAATAAAGACGAGGAACTGCGACCAAGGTCGCTGTGTTGTTGATTAAGTCTAAAGACCAGTAACTGCGACCAATGTCGCAGTGTATTTTAATAAAACTACGGTCATCAACTGCGACTAAGGTGTACCAAAATATATTTAAAAAAGAGATTTAAAAACAGATTTCGTCACATTTAACTTTGGAAAACATATTTATATATATTTAAAAAAGTAACAAAATACATTTTTTTTAAACTTCTATTTCTCGTCATCACCATCGTAATCAGATTCGTCGTCAAGAGTCATGTTTTCGTCTTCCTTATTGGAAAAAATAACTTAGTATGTTTTTAATCCTTTGCTCATGACCCTTTATATATTTTTAATCCCGGAATTCCAAAAGGTTTAAGCTCTCGGACCACGTGAATATCTCTCAAATATATTTTCTACCTTTTCAAAAAATTGTATACTTCCTAGGTGACTGTTCAGTTATCCAAAACAGTTAAAATGTTAATACACTATAATTTGAAATTATAATGAACTTCAAAACAGTTCATTATTGCGACCATAGTCGCATTGGGAACTGATAAATGTTTAAGTAAATGTGTTTTTTTTTACTTTTTCAAGGGTAGTAGTCGCAGTCGTCATATAAAAGGGGTATTTTTGTCAATTTGTTTCACGATTGTTTAGGCGGGATTTTTTTATTTTTTTGGCGCCAACACTCTGCGACCGATGTGCGGCGGTGATGTAGCCACGTCCCGCAGGCTGAGAAACTCTCTCAGCCTGCAGGCTGAGGTACAGTAACCCCTATATATATATATATATATATATATATATATATATATATATATATATATAAATACATATATATATATATATACAGAAAAATGTATATCAGCCTGCGGGCTGAGAGTACTCTCTCAGCCTGCGGTGACGTGGCTCAATTTGTCACTTCACTGACTCGCGGCACGCTTTTAGGAAGAAGTTAAATTACCAAATACCCCTTATGAAAAGCAACTCTTTCGGTAACCTTCCTTATTGTTTATTATTATTTTTTGCCGCTCTTTATAGGTTTTAGGTTATTCTATATAAATTACTTTTCCCCCTATTTCCTTACCTCTTTTTGAAAGATCTAGTTTCTCCTTTTCAGCCTGCGTTAAACTTTTTTCTGAAAATATAAAATCTTTTCAGATCAATTTTTCTGTAAAATATTAAATGTCGACATCTGAGCAGTCTACTGGCGATCTAAATATGGAAGATATTGCATCTGGTTCTACTTTCTCTCAGAATATTGAAAATCTTGAAGGGTTGACATCTTTGCATGCTGATCAACAGGTTTTAATTGTTTCATTTTTTTAAAAAACAATTTCTTAAATATTGAATTTTTCTCTTTAAGTCTATGAGGTACTGCGACCTATTACAAATGATTTAAAGTTTCAGAAATGCGACCGTTTTAATATTCGGTCGCAATCTTATTTGAAAATAATCTCCGGCTGTGAAATCTTTTTTTTTTGGGTATGCGTCTTAGGTCGCAGTCTTTTGTAAGGAGTAATATAGCTTTCGTCACATACGGGTAACTGCGACTTAAGTCGCAGTCTTTGGTAAGGAGTAATATAGATTTCTTCACATACGGATAACTGCGACTTAAGTCGCAGTATTTAGTAAGGAGTAATATAGATTTCTTCACATACGTATAACTGCGTCTTAGGTCGCAGTCTTCAATATAGGAGTATTATAGATTTCATGTCGTATGTGAAATCTTATTTTTTATTTACTGCGACTTAGGTCGCAGTCTTTAGTAAGAAGTAATATTGATTTCTTCTCATACGGATAACTGCGACCTTGGTCGCAGTATTTTAATAAGAAGTAACATAGTTTTCATCTCTTATGCGCCCTTGGTCGCATTTATATAAATTATATTTTATATTATAGTGATATCTAAAAAATATTTATATTCATTTAATTCGTGTAATTGTTTTTTGTAGGATATGAATGCACATGGAGAAATGTCTGGAAGCTCAGATAAGTTTATAGGGAAACAGTTCCTATCAGATATGGAAGCATACAATTTCTACAATTATTTTGCAAGGAATAGAGGTTTTACCGTGAGAAGAAAAGGTACAGATAAGTCACGGAAGCCTCCTTATGAGATTATTTGCAGAAAATTTTGCTGCAACAAGGAAGGTCTGAAGAAGTTGTGTGACAAAAGACAAGAGGGGCTTACAGTGCATCGTCGAGTTAACACTAGAGTAGCTTGTCCTGCTGAGATGCATATCCGTCTTCGTTTTTTTTGGACAAAAGACATTGGGTTATCACAAAATTTGTTGATACTCATTCACATGAATTGTCAAGCCCGGATAAGGTACATCACCATTACTCTCACCAGAATCATCGTTCAAAAATTAGCAGAAGCATTATGACCAATCTGGTTGATGTTGGAATGCGGCCTTCAAATATTTCCCGCGTTGTTAATGCAATGAGCCAGGGAGAAGGCTGTGAAGAAGTGAGCCCTCAACAAGTTATTGATTTCACTCGTCAACGTAGAAATAACTGCGGTCATGAGTTTATTGCTATTATCAAATATTTTCAAGAGAAAGCCGAGACCGATCCAGAATTCTTCTTTTCAAGTGAAGTCGATAACGCGGGCACACTTAGAAGCATTTTTTGGGCTGATGGAAGAGCTATTTCCTCGTATCTGAGGTTCTGTGATGTGATCGTTTTTGACACAACATACAGGACTAATCACTTGAGCTTGCCATTTGCTCCATTCACTGGAGTAAATCATCACCGACAGTCAATTTTGTTCGGCTGTGCATTGCTTGCTGATGAGCAGAGGGATACTTTGTTTGGTTATTTCAAAAATGGCTCAAGTGCATGCATGGAGTTGAACTGAAGCTGATTATTACTGATCAGGATGCGCAGATTGGTGACGCCATCAAGATTGTTTTTCCAACTTCTTGGCACCGTTACTGTTTCTGGCATGTGCGGAAACATATTGCAGAGCAACAAATCCCAATGTCAAACAAGTATGGAGAAGATATGGTCTCCGATTTCCATGCTTGGTACACCTCCCGCGATATAAGCACTTGTGAGGAACGATGGCGTCTGATGAATGAAAAATATCAGTTAGAAGAAGAAAATGACAGTTGGTTGATGAAGATGTACAGGCTCCGTGGACATTGGGTTAATGCATATCTCAAGGATGTTTTTTGTGCTGGAATGACAACCAGTCAGAGGTCCGAGAGTATTAATTCCTTCTTTGATGGTTTTGTTAACTCAAACACTAAACTAGTGGAATTTGTTCACCAATATGATAAAGCTGTGGCTTCCCGTCGTACATCTGAATCTCTTCAAGATTTTAGGGGTTTGAATTCTGTGCCCAATTGTACATCCAATCCATATGAGATACAGGATTCGAAGTTGTATACACCGAAGATTTTTCAGTTGTTCCAAGAGGAATGGGCAGTTGTAATGACACTATTTTCAGAAGAGGTGGAACACGACAAACCTGGATCAACATATTTGGTTGGTAATTTTTCAGAATCAAAAGACGGCTGGGAAAAGGTAAGTTATGATAAGCGTGAGGAACTTCATGTTTCTTGTAGTTGCTCGTTATTTGAAACAGAGGGTATCCTATGTAGACATATTCTGTGTATTTTGTGGCGCAATCACGTTACACATATACCTGAATCATATATACTTCAGAGATGGAGGTTGGATGCTCGTTACAAAAACGTTGCAATTGAAAATGGCATGAAGCCTTTTCCCAGTCAGGGCACTCCACGGACGGCTAGATTGTGGACAGTACGTTCAAAATTTAATGCAATTCTTGAGATGGTCGCTGATTCTGATGAAAATCTTTCAAAGTTGGAGGCAGTTTTGAAAAGTTTTGCCCAAGATACCACTAGAGAACACAGAGCCATGTCAGGAAATGATCATTCATCACAGCCTAAAACTGCGGTTGGTTCCAGTGGATCCGTTGTCGTATTGCGAGATGGTGAAGAATTGAATATACGTGATCCAATTGGTCCTGTACCAACCAAGGGGAGGCCTAGAGCTGCATCCAGGCTTAAGTCTGGTTTTGAAGATTCTATATATCAGAAGGAAGTTAAGCATCGAAGATGTGGTAACTGCCAAGAGCTGGGCCATTACAGGACTGGTTGTCCGTTACTGGTATTACATTAAACCTGTTAATCATTTTTTTTTATACCGATTAATATTTAAAATTCTTACTATTTATTTTTTTATTGGCAGAAGAAGTAGGTTTGGGTTGCCTCCACCTCGAAGGAACAAAGACTTCAATTTTTTATGAAGTGCGACCATGGTCGCACAGTGTAGAGAAATTAAGTCGCAGTCCGCCACTGGCGTGTCATTATAATCAGATTTATTATCATTCTTTGATTTCTAGTGTATTATTTTTTGTATGTAGTTGTACTTTAAAGTTCTACTGCTACAAAATTCTTCTTTAGAGTATATTTTTTTTGTATATAATGTAGTACATTTAAACTGTTACGTTAGTCAGATACTTTGGTCGCAGTGTACATGGTTAATTGCGACCAAGGTCGCAATGTTGTTATTGATAAAGATGGCCAGCAATTGCACTCTAGGGTCGCAATACATGGACTACGACTAAGGTCGCAATACATTAGGTAGGTGTTTGCTTTATATTAACATGCATAGCGACCAAGGTCGCAATGTTGTTTTTGATTAAGACTCCCACCAGCAACTGCGACCAAGGTCGCAGTTTTGTTCAGTTATCCAAAACAGTTTAATACACTATAACTTTAAATTACTTTGAACTGCAAAACATTTCATTATTGCGACCATAGTCGCATTGGGAACTGATAAATGATTAAGTAACTGCGACCGTGATCGCTGTCTTGATTAAAGTGTCACTGTACAAGGAAACGATGTATCTCAAACAGTTCATTACTGCAACTTTGGTCGTAATACAATTACTGAACGCATGTTTGTTTCTAACATCAAGACGCAATAGTAAAATTCAAGTTGTAACAAAATGTAGATTGGAAATAATCAATGGAACTTATAATAAATAAATGTATAGAATTGTTTATAAATTAAATCAATAAAAAAAAAATTATTCAATGAATTGCAATTGCAATTATTTTTACATTTATAAAATAAAAAATTGTGTTACATCAATAATTTGTCAACTGTCAGTCTTCAAATCTCATCCTTCGTATAATTTCTGTTTCTTCATCCCAACTCTTCTCTCTATCAGCAAGTATCATGTATGCAAGCTCACTTCTTAGTCTCTGTACATGAGCATCCGTAACAGTATCAACAGTTGATGGACTACCAGACGCTATGCTTTCCATGTACTTGCATACATATACACCGCAATCAACACTGAAAATTTCATAGAGTATTCATTGATTGAAATTAGATTTTTGGTACTAAAAAAGGTAGAAAATATGAAAGGTAAGGAGATGTCAAAAATTTATATACCTGTTTGGTTGTTGGGGGCATTTTGCGTATTTTATATTTATTCTTCTCATTAATTTATTAAAATCAATCTCAAAAATCTGTAATAATCTTTCTTTCTGCAATGTCAATAGAAACAAAAATTAGTATTAATAAAATTAAATGCCAGTTTCCAGTAATTGAAATATTAAATTTCAACTCACCATTGTTCTTGCATCTTTTTGGTAAAGCTGTAATATACTACTTTTTTTGTCAGCTGGAACCAAAGAGTTGTAAAAATTTCACTCTTGTGTATCGGCATCAAATACCAACAAGGTCCAGTGAAATCCGGGTTCGTCGGCACTATGTTTGTGATTGATCGGGAAGAACATGTAGTGCACATCAGCTGTCCAGTTTTTCAACAGCTTCTGCTTGATGAAATGATCTTCCAAATCTTCACTTTTATTTACAACACCGTGCTGCGGACAAGAAAAAAAATAAATTACAAAATGAATATAAAATATAAGACAAAATTAATTATAATAAGAAGTCATTAAGTCAAAACAAGACACTGCGATCATGGTCGCAGTGTCTTGTTTTTATTCTGCGACCTTAGTCGGAGTACGTGAGTTAGTCGCAATACATTTTAATTATAAACTGCGACCTTAGTCGCAGTACATTAGATAGTACGGCCTTAGTCGCAGCTGCGACCATGGTCGCAGTAGATGCCTACACGGAGAGAACATGAGTTAGTCGCAATACATTTTAATTATAAACTGCGACCTAAGTCGCAGTACATGCCTACACAGATAGAGAACATGGGTTAAGTCGCAATACATTTTAATTATAAACTGCGACTTTAGTCGCAGTACATTAGTTAGTGGCAGTACATTTTAATTATAAACTGCGACCTTAGTCGCAGCTGCGACCTTAGTCGCAGTACATGCCTACACAGAGATAGAGAATATAAGTAATCTGTTCCACAATTGATATTATAGTAAACCTTAAAGGAGAAAGTAGATTTTTACCCATGCTTCGCTCCGGAAGAATATGCTTTTTAATCCTTTTCCCTTCTCTAGATGCTGCATGTAGAAATGAATTATATTTGCATCTAACTCTCTACTGAATATCAGGTCCTCAATGTCATTCCTTGTAATAATGATTCTGTTCTCGGTATCCTGATACGCAGTAGAATTACAAGACATTCAACACAAGGTTAGTAATTTAATTGTTCTTATATAAAGGTATAACAGATTTCTGTGATATGAATTAACTTACTCAGAGAAGGACTTGTCGAAGAAATTTTTTACAAGTGCTTGTTGATGGGGCTGCAGATTTCTATATGTTCCGGTTTCGGTCAATTCTCTTGATTTTGGCTCTGTAGAGGAAATCTCTTTGTCACCGAAACCAGTGGCAGAACTCACAGCCGCAGGCTGTGGAAGAGGATGTTCATTTTTTTTCTTCTTCTGTTTTGGATAAACGAAGTCGGAGTCATCGCGATCTCTTTCAGCGCGCCTGCGTTCTTTGACTCCCCTTTCTATCGTTCCTTTAGAGTATTCCAAAACAGCTTCTTTTGAGGATTGCTTCTGAGGCGGAGTATGTTCTTGAATTCCTTCTTCAGAAGCTTTATCTCTTTGGATTTCTTGAGTTATTTGACTTATATTCAGAGAAAAACTTGGCATATCTTCTCCAGTAATATTTAAAATAGACTCAGAACCCATGATTTTATCCTCTTCCAGTTTTTTTTTCTTCTCCTCTTCAGCCTGCTTCTCCATCTGTTCCTTCATTCTTTTCTGCTCCTTTTCCTCTTCAACCTTCCTTCTAATTTCCTCCTCTGCCACTTTCATCTTTTTCTCCCTCTTCTTCTTTAACTCCGCCAACAACTTCCTCCTCTTCTCATTCTCTTCCTCTTCCCTCCTCCTCATTTCCTGCCCCTCCTCTTCCCTCCTCCTCTCCACCTTTCCTGCTCCTCCTTTTCCCTCCTCTTCTCTCTCCTTTACTTCTTCTTCCCTCATTCTCCTTTCATTCTCCTCTCTTCCCTTCTTCTATTCTCCTTCTCCTCCTCTTCCCTTCTTCTATTCTCCTTCTCCTTCTCCTCCACTTCTCTCCTCCTCTTCTCCTTTTCCTTCTCTTCTTCCCTCTTCTTCTCCTTCTCCTTCTCCGCAGCAGCGGCTGCTCTCAGCAGCTCTTCTTCTTCCTCTTCTTTAACTTTTAATTTCCTCTGCTGCCTTTTTAGTTTTTTTCTTCTCTCTTTTTTCTTTCTTTTTTATTTTTAATTCAGCCTTGAGTCTGCTCTTAGTCTCCATTTTTTCAATTTTCATTTCGAGCTGAGAAACATATTCACTCAAGTGCTGATTTTGAGACCTCAACTCTTTTATCTCTTCAGCTTGATCATCCCGTGGTGGTGGCAAATAACCTGTAAAAGATGGTTGTTGCTCACTCGTTTCAGCCGCTTCTGGCTCATTTTTCGCGGGATGTCAGCTTCATTATATGTATGGCCTCCTTCATCTCCTTCTTCTTCTTCTCCTTCTTCATCTTCTGCTTCTGCTTCTTCTTCTTCCTCCTCCTCTTCCCCTTCAACAGGAAGGCCAACCATATTTTTTTCAGCAATAGAGATGTTGCCCATTCGATTCAAAATCAGAAAATAAACAGAAAAAGTAAAGTTAAAAATAAAACAATGAAATAATGATACTGCTACCATGGTCGCAGTTTATTTATGAAGTATTTTTGAAAAGAATGCGACCATGGTCGCAGTATGTTTGTCATGCCCAAATTATCTGGCCAAGCCATGCAGGTCAACACTGCGACCATGGTCGCATTCCATGTAAAAGGTATTTTCAAGAGAATGCGACCATGGTCGCACATTGTTTGTCAGGCACAAAACGAACTGCGAAAGGTGCAGCTCAATACTGCGACTATGGTCTCATTTTATTTGTACTGAAAATAAAAAGAAGTCTAACTTACAATATTGCCGTCAATCTCACTTAGATCAACTTCAAGTAGAGATCTACTAATATTTTGGAGGTCCCATCTTAAAACGCGTGGGGTTATGTCCTCCAAACCAGACCTCGGCTCAAAAATAGGAGCCCTCTCACATAGCCAATACTGCAAAAAAGGAAAATTAAATTAGTTTACACAGATATGCACAATTTTTTTTGGGTAAATTTCATACAATGTTGGCCAAATTTTAGATTTGTACTTACAATTATTTGCACGGAGCATCCTTGCAGCTCGTACGTGGTTTGCCTGAAGATGTCCATTGACTCAATCAGGAATTGCCAAACAGCTTTTACTCAGCATATTGTCCTCATCAGCTGCATATTGGCAATCTGTTTCACAATATATTACGGCACCGTGCATTTACTGCCAGAGAAGAAAAGAGTGGCCGACATGTATAGGATGATTAATGTGGTAAAGTCTTGAGCTGCAAGTCTGTGCATGTCTCTTATAATTTCATGTAAAGTCATTTGCTACTCAATCTGTTCATCCTTTGTCACATCCAATACACCTCTCCGCCTCTTCTTGACAAGAAGATCATCCAAAGCATCTTCAATGGATACTTTAGTGATCTTCTTTATATTGGGGAAATAATGTTTTATCACCCCTCTATCTTTCATTGTACATGTTTTATCATCACAAAATTTGCCTCAATGATAGGTAGACCAAATGTGAGGGCAACATCCTCCACTGTTAACTCAATCTGTTTGCCCCCAATTCTAAAGGTCCTTATATCCCTATCATACTGGTCTAAAATACACAGCACAGCAACGTTTGATTTTAGACCCTTTTCAGCCCCAAATTGTTCATTGTAGAACGCCATGAAGATTGGGCCAAATGGGGTATTGTTCATCGCCTCTACGAAATCTGCGTGAATGTACTTTTAAATTTCTTCATCAGCTCGCACATAGGTTTCAGGCTTGATCTCAGAGGACGAACCTTTATCTGTTGTTTACCTACATAGTAAGAAAAAATAAACAGTTCAGACCAATGATCATTTAAAAATTATAAGGGGGTCAAAGGCATATTTGTTTCTAATAAACTGCGAATTCGGTCGCAGTCATACAATGTAAACACAAACAACTTGCACCCGGGCGACACTGCGACCAGTGTCGCATAAGACTACAGTGCAATCATACACTGCGACCAATGTTTGTAAAAAGCATATTTTCTTTTATAAACTGCGACCACGGTCGCAGTCATACTTTGCAAACATAAACTTGGACCAGGGACAACACTGCGACTAAGGTCGCATAAGACTATAGTGCAATCAGAAATAACTGCGACCCGGGTCGACACTGCGACCTAGGTCGCCCAGGACTACAGTGCAGTCAAAAACAACTGCGACTCGTTTCAACACTGCGACTAAGGTCGCATAAGACTACACTGCAATCAGAAACAACTGCGACCCAAGTATGATAAAATAAATGACTGAGAGACCCCATACACTGCGACCAATGTTTGTAAAAAAGCATATTTTCTTTTATAAACTGCGACCACGGTCGCAATCATACTTTGCAAACATAAACTTGGACCAGGGACAACACTGCGACCAAGGTTGCATAAGACTACAGTGCAATTAGAAACAACTGCGACCCGGGTCGACACTGCGACCTAGGTCGCCCAGGACTACAGTGCAATCAAAAACAATTGCGACTCGTTTCGACACTGCGACCAAGGTCGCATAAGACTACACTGCATTCAGAAACAACTGCGACCCAAGTATGATAAAATAAATGACGTTAAATATACTGCGACCTTGGTCGCAAGAGACGACAACTCATATTTAAACAATTGCGACCGAGGTCGCATGCAGTGTATGCACATCAATTTTTTCGAATATACTAAGACATAGTAAAAATAGAAGAAAATAAAAAAAGGTGAAAAAAATAGGACCTTTATCATCATGTTACAAAATTTATAAATTTAAAAATTTATTCGACATCTAAAGTTTCAAAATCTCTTTCTTAACTGCGACCAATGTTCCAAGATTAAAAAAAATTTTAAAAAAATTGCGACCTCGGAAATAAATCTGGAAAAAATTAAAAACTATTAAAATACACAAACGCTAAAAATTTTGAAAATATCAATTTTTGTAGTACCTTTTTTCACGGATGATTTCTTAGGCGCCATCAGTTGCAAATATATTCTTTAAAAAAAGGATCAAATTTGTGAAAGAAAATAACTATTTTGGATCAGAAGCGCCGGTTGAAATTTTAGAGCTGTAAATTTTTTTGGTAGCCAACTTTTTTTACATACGGTAGAAAGTTGTGAGGGAGGGTATTTTCGGAAAATACAATGTTGAGGTGACTGGCATTAAATTGGGCGGGATTTTTAAAGATTTGTCCGCCAAAATTGATGACAGATGTGGGGCGGTGATTTTGCCACGTCCGCCGGCTGAGAGAAGTCTCTCAGCCTGCCGGCTGAGGTACAGTAACCCCATATATATATATATATATATATATATATATATATATATATATATATATATATATATATATATATATATATATATATATATATATATATATGTATGTATGTATGTATGTATGTATGTTGTAATTAAAAAAAAGAAAAAAAAAGAAAAAAAAAAAGAAAAGAGAGCAATGCGGCTGCACAGACCCAGCCGGGTCTGTGCAGCCGGGTCTGCACCGACCCGGGTGCAGACCCGCACCCAGGTTGCCCAGGCCCTGTGGCCTGAGCAGCCTCTGGGCCGAGCACTTAATAGGGAGAAAAAAACAAAAAACAAAAAAACAAAATATTGGGCTTGCTCTCGGCCAGGCCCGAAAGCAGACCCTGGGCCTGGCTCCGTGGGCCAGGCTCAGGTCCAGAAGGGAAAAAAAACTAAAAATAAGAAAGGGCCTGGCAGAGCCCAGGCCCAGTTCCAGGAACAAAAAAAAAGATAAAGAAAGAAACAGAGATGGGCCGCAACTGGCCCAGGCCCAGTCACAGAATAAAAGAAAAAAAACAGAGAGAAAAGAATTGGACCTGGCTCATTGGGCCAGGCCAGAAACCAGGAAAAGAGAAAAAAAGAAAAGAGAGTAAATTGCAGTGAGCCCACAAATTTGAGTTCTAATTCATTTACTCCGACCCAATTACAAAAACAGACCCGTTAAGTTTTGAAAAACAATTTTTTAGCTAGATAAAAATTCGAAAAAAATAAATAAAAATAGGGATAAATATCTAGATAACTCCTATCATCTACAGAAAAAGTTTAGAATTAATTGCAGCTCATATGGGACTGAACCACTACATTAAAAATTGAAACCCGCTATTCTAATTTCAGACCCGTTAAGAAAATTACATGTTTTAAACCATTTAAACCACATAAAAATCAGTAAATAAAAATCTGAAAAATCTCATAAACTTTATACTTCATTATGCAACCTTATTTAAAGATCTGGATTGTCCACATTTGATTTAAAATACTGAATAAATAGAATATTTCATGTAAAAGTCAATATATGAAAAGTTCGATAAATTCTAATTCGATATATATATATTAATGTAGATCTCTTCGATTGGTGCTTGGACGCGTGATAGCCCAGGTGAGTGTTCTTTTACTCACTATATATGTATATATTCATTTTGTTTACTTCGAGATGTTTATTGTTGCTATTATTGAATGGATGATTTAATAAACTTATTGTTGAAATCCTAGAACCTAGAAATTGTTCAGAAATGTATAAGATTACAAATATCAATGTTGCATAAATAGATCTTTATTTTCTGGAATCTCTAAATTACTTTTGATTGGAATTTATTGAATACTCAATAGAAGTAGAAATTATTATAATTGTGAAATTGTTATTTATTGGAAATTATTCAAAAAGTAATCAAAATTGTTGGAAATTGCAGAAAAGGAATGTGATACTGAATTCTCTATTATATATTGACTACATAATAGGAGTGATCATATGGTATTGGATTATGAGAATATTGAAGAAAAAAAAGAGATCATGTTACTATTGTCACTGGGTAAGACATTGTTTCATTGTCACATAAGTCATTATTATTATTATTATTCATACCCAGCAATATAGATGACATAATCATTGATAACTTACAACTGAGGATGGGGAAATTGATAAAGGAGACGGTGTTGGTATTTTGGGTGGACTTAGGATATAGGTTGCGCAGCCGAAATACGATTCCACTGCAGGGTTCCGGGGGATGACTGACATCCCATATTGTTCACATTGTTATCGTTATTGGCACATTGTTATTGTTATTGATATTGACTACCTAGCGGTGGACCTGGTTCAGCGCCAGGTGATTGGGCCGTAGTTCCGGGTATGTACGGAACCCACCTAAAACACGAATTACCGTCTCCAACTATCGATTTCAAATAACTAGACAATAAGAATAGACATACACAGGACATCTTGACACATGACTTTACATAGGATAGATTGCAGTAATAAATGGATATATAATGTATATCACTGTGTTTTATCATGACTCATATATGCTAGACAATAGTATGATAACTATACTTGATTATGCATGTATTGCTAGATTTTACATGTTATCTTTATATCCCCTCTTTTTATCACTCACTTAGGTCGTTAGGTCGCTATTGACGACCCTGAGTTTGCATTGCTCAGGTTCTGATCCAGAGACTCTGCAGGAGTAGGAGTACTTCGAGCACCTTGCTGATCTTCAGTAGACAGATCTTTTCTATCTTCCTATGTGAGAGACTTTTATTGTTGTGTTTCCTATGATTCATTATGTTGTAATAAGTAAAAACCTTGGATGACATTATGTATTTGATTTCTTCTAGCTGGAATAATGGATAAACCTTGTTTTAATTTGAATCAATGTACTGAGGCTTAACGTATTTGTTTTGAAAATACATCTCCGGCTCTCGTCACGTACCCTTTCTATGAGTATTATGATTACGGGGCGTGACAGGGGTTTTTGGTATCAGAGCCAGGTTATTAAGATATATAATATTCTAAATGGACATGCTCTTACCAACAGTACAAGGTTTAGTAATCTAACTACAAGTACAAGTATGTCTACCATATTTTAATATTTTATTTTATTTTATTCTCAGAGTTATGGCTCAACGACTTCCCTCCGCTCGCATCGCTGCTCGTGATGATGTCACTGATTTGGTGGGGGTACTCCGGGGCCTAGTAGAATCACAGCAGCAGCAGACAGCACTTCTTCGAGATGGGTTGGTGGCAGCACAACAGACAGCCACGGAGGCCATGGAGAGGTCTGCGGCTCCTCAGGGACCAAAACCCGGGAATATTTCAGACTTCAGGAGGTTGCAGCTAGCCACTTTTACCGGAACAGAAAAGCCCTTGGAAGCAGAGCAATGGCTGGTTGATATGACCAATCTCCTGAATGCAGCTCATGTTCCGGCGGAGGATCAAGTGGAGGTAGTCAAGGTCCAAATGACTGATGTGGCTCGAACATGGTGGCTCGCTGAGGAGGAACGATTGGAGAAGCCGGTCACATGGGAGAGGTTCTCATAGAGCTTCTATGAGCGGTTCTTCCCCAAGACTGCTAAAAGGGAGATGGAGCAGCAATTCATCAACTTACGACAAGGGAATCGGACAGTGGATGAGTATGCGGCAGAGTTCCTGAGGCTAAGCCGGTTCGCTTCATATATGGTAGCAGAGGAAAAGACCGGGCGAACCGATTCCAGCAAGGACTGAGGCTGGACATTCAAAAAAATTTGGTCACACAGCAATTGAGGACTTACTCTCAAGTCCTCGGTGCTGCTCGTGGTCTGGAACAAGTGATGGAAAAGGAGAGCAGGAGCAGATTGCAGACGAGGCCATTCAAGCGTCCTTTCGACCAGAGTTCCAGGGGACCCACAACCAGACCTAGTAATGCCTTGCAGAGCAAACGTCCATTCACTCCTTCCCCACCGATGATGATTTGTGGATTCTGTCAGAAACCAGGGCATGGACGGAAGGAATATAGATGGGCAAACTGATTGAGATTTTACCTGCACACAAAATAAATAATATTAGATTTAGAACAAGTTGTGCAAGGTTCTCAATTCGAATCCGCGGTAGCAGTGGCTATGCGGGTCGTGATCCTCTGGGAGGGACTAGCGATGGAAGTTTTGTCAATAAGTTATCTCTAATGTTTTTTTTGCTAGTTATGATGATATTTACAATGAAGTGTGAAAAGAAATTGAGAATATGGTAGTGTGAGATCTAAACTAAAGAAATAAAAAGAAAGAAACTATAACACGTACAAACCTCTTCTTCCTTGCTTACCTTTGATCTGTTCGCGACGACTTACCCTGTCTTGGAAGGCGTGCAAGTATGGCGTATAGGATCGTCCACCTTCGCTACCTACGCTATGAAAAGAAAAGACAATCTAAAGAAGGATTGTTCATCTCCATAGGCCATCAAGTGCTCTTCTTTGGCTAGGCAGTCTCGAAGCGTTCGGATCTCACGGTTTGCAAGTCATTAGAGAGAATAACACAAGAATAGAAAAATAAAACAAGAACAAAACATAAATAACAAGAATAGAAATAACAAAGACAAACCTCAAGTGGATTTCATTAACAATGGAAGAAAAGTAGGCTTACACCGCTGTCACCTCAGTACAAGCATGGACTCCTTCCTCCATGAAAGCTTCCTCCACTCTCAGATACAAAAATTACAAAAAGAAAACAAAAATCTAACCTAGACTACAAACTAAAGAAAACCCTAGATTTGGCCCTCTGGCTCTGCCTCTGGACGCCCCTTCTCTGTTGCTCTGCAGGGGTATTTATAGGAGATATAGGAAGTAGAGTCCCAGTACAACTCCTCAACGAAAACGCATCGCCAACCGCCTCAGGATTGCCGCGGAAACGGGAAATTTGCCGCGGAGACGCGGCACTTTTGTAGCCAAATGCCACGCGCTTTCTTGCGTGGCATCCTCTGGTCCGTCCATCTGGGTTTATCCTTCTAGAAATTGTATCCTGACTCTTCATCTTGAGATTTCGGGATAACTTGGGAATCAAGTTACCTAAATCCCAAATCTTTTATCCACGAATTTGTGATCTTAAATTCTCCTTCTTTGGCTTTTATCCTAATCTGCAAGTTTTTAGGGTTGAATAGAAGTCTATCCTTCCCTCTTCTTTGATATTTGCAACTTTGGCCCTTGTGTATTTGCAATTTTGACAATTGATATTTGCACTTTTGCACTTGGGCTTTAAATGTGGGCTTCTGGGCTCTTTTTAGGCTTTAATTCTTTCTTTTAATATTTCGAGACCTGCACACAATAAATCACTAAATATTAATAAATGTGCAGAATTATAGATATAAATATGAAAATGTGATGGTAAATATAATGATAAAAATGCACTTTTCACTACCAATCACACCCACACACTTATCTTTTTGCTCGTCCTCGAGTAAAAATCAAAGAAAAAGAAAATTAATCTAACCTAACTCACTTTCGTAGGAATCACGGTTGCACTTAGCATGTGCAACAAGCCGTTAAACCCTTAGGTTACCCTAGAGGACGAGTGTTGTCTCGTGAGGGTTTTCAGCGGATTGCACCCACAAAATCCATAAAAAGGAAATATTTGAAATACTTTTGAAAAGACTAAGTAATCTATAAGTTTTTAGGATCATCATTTTTATTCATTCTAAAACTTAGTCTTGATAAAGTAAATTGTTTTCATTTTTAAGTAAGGATCAAAATTGAATTTTGTGTATAGTCTTTTTCGTTACCAAAAATCATATGCATCCTTATGAATTTTTACTAGGAATTCCTTAACTTGGACTTTCATGCCTCTTTATTTTTTTTCTTTTTTTTAATATGTATAACTCATCTAATTTTCTTTCGTGTAAGCATCAAGACTTCTTGAGGCCCTCATACCTAACTAATTGATTATTAGATGTGTTAATACATATATTATATTTCTTAGTCTTCTTAGGCTTTCTAATCCACCCATGTAGCAAACTTAAAGTCGGTGGCTCCCAAACCAGTCGGCTTTAGGGCACCAGGTGAGAAAACACCCCTCGGACTTAAATTCGAGTGAACTAGGCCACAAAACTAAGAGCTTTATTTTATTTATTACTCAGCTTTAGGCGTGAATACTTATGCTTCTTGAGGCACATGTATCCAGCTTAATTGGTGAATTTTTTTTTTAAGGATATATTTTTTTTTTATGAGGCACAAGGGTCTTTGTCTTAGAATCCTAGATATGCATTAGGTATGCAAATTTCATTAAGGTAAAAATCAAGACTAACTACTTATTCAGTTTCTCCTCCTATACCTAAAAATTCAACAATTTATTTATTTTGACCAAGTTTTTAGAAATCCTAATCATGATTTTCCTAATTCTTAAGATTAACTTAGATTTCTTTCAAAAGATAAGTCAAAATATTGGCCTTCTTATAATTTTTTTTTGTTAGCAAATTTTGTTAGTTTCTAACTATATTAGTATGTTAGTAAGTCCCACCCCCACACTTATCTCATGCATTGTCCTCAATGGGTCTGTTTGGTTATCGTAACTGGCCGTAATTCGTAGTTATAATTGGTAAAGTCTTTTACAATTGTAAATGAGTTACATGTATGTAAATTTTACGGTGTTTGGTTGGTTATATAAAATTGTAAACTGGGAAAGTGTATTGTACTTTACGGTGTTTGGTTGTCGTAATATATATAAGTCGTAAGTGAAAAAGTTGACCACAAAATTAACTATTTGGTGATTTTAAAAGTTTTAATATTGCAAATAAATATTAAAAAAGTTAAATATTAAAAAATTTTAATATTAATATAAAAAATAATACAAATTTGTATGACCACAAAATTAACTGTAACTGAGCTGTAAGTGAGTGGTAACTGGGTTGCAAGTGAGTGTTAGTTGAGTTACGTAAGTCTTTTACGAATTACGGTCCAAACAAACGTCGTAGTTGTAACTGGGTAGTAAGTCATTTACGAATTACGGAGTTTTACGCGAAACAAACGGCCCCAATGTATGAATGAATGCATATATGCATGAAAAAGAACAAGGGAAGGCAGAAGTTACCTTAAGGTGGTGGTTCCGGTGGTGGTCTAATTGGGCCAAGCGTTGCTACCCAATAAAGATAATATAGTATTTCACGGGACCTACCTTTATTAACCTTTTTTTTATTTACATATTACAGTCCCCAGAATGAATAGGATCATGGAAGATCCTCTCGTGAAACTTACTCCCTTTTCCTGAAAAATCATCACAGAGTCATGGTCTATACCTATGTCAATCAAAAGAATGTGACTTGATAGAATGGTTGACTTGGACTCAAGAATGATCAGTTCAGGAACTAATACCGACTCAGAAAAGAAACTCAAATCAAGTAATAGTTCAGGAGTCGGGCTAGGTTCAAGAATTGGGTCCAAGTTAAGAAATTGAAACTCAAGTCCACAATCATTTTCCCACAATTGAATGTGACTCAATGTTGGTGATTCAAGTTCAGGAATGATAGGTGTGGGAATCAAAACTGACTCTAAAATATTACCTAAGTCGGGTAACAAAACAGGAGTCAATATTGATTCGGGAATTTGAACTTGATCACAGATTTGAGAATCAAAGTCACATATCTTATCGGTTCAATCTCATAAAAATGAGAACTTGCCAATTTGTCAATGGGACTTTCAAAAGTATGAAATTGGTCAAGTTCAATATGATGATTATCAAAAATGGGTGATTCAATTTCATGATCTATGGGTACGGGAATAAATGTTGGCTCAGAAAATTGGTCCAAATTGGGTAAGGATACCGGAGTCAACATAGATTTGAAAATGGAAACTGAATCGCAAAGTTGGGGATCGGGTTCATATTCACAATCTAATTCAATCTCATTGAAATTAAAACTAGCCAATTTGTCCAAGGATTGGGGTTGAGCAAGTTCATATTGATGTGATGAAATTGAATTTTGATCAAGGTCTTCTAGACAGAATGATTCTTGGTTCCTATCAACTTGCTCAAGAATGTTGGAAAGTCTAGAAATTTGATCATTCATTATATCTTGCAACCGATCCACTTTTTCTCTAACCCATTGAATGGATCATTAGAGGATTGAAACATTGGTGATGTGGGAAAAGACGTATAAGAAGATAATGGTTGAACAGGTGGTTGACCATATGGCTCAGGGGTATTGAATCCCCATTGACTCTGTGAAGAGTAGTGATGATTATTCCAATCTTGTTCATAGTAATGGGACTGGGGCATGTAATGATTCGGATAAGACCAATCTGGCACACTAGGTTGGTCAAAGTTATGATATGCCGGGTTGGCAATATCCGAATAAGAGGTTGGTGTGTAATACGGATTCTCATTAAAGTTGAAAAAATTGTTGTTATAGGCCATATCACACAAACACAAACAAAGAAAAAGAAAACAAACAAATAAGCAAACAAAAAAGAAAAAAATTCTAACCTAAGTTAGGGTAGACCTATGACCTAGACGACTCCTAACTGGTTAGACTGTCCACCGGAGGTAGGGTGCAGACTTTGACCACAAGTTAATCAGCCAGGTCAGGGCAAGAGTGGTGGGAGGTTTTCCGTCAAAGACGTTCCTTAATTAAATAACCATCAATCTTCGGGCTTTCGGCCCTCAATCCCCTTCCTAGACACTGATTTGGCAAGAGTCAAATTCCAGCACTGTTCCTCCTTAGGATAATCTCTTAATTGAGTCCGAGATGTCCCTAGGGCCAACGTCTACTAATTTTAAGTTAGGCTTGGGTTAGTGGGTGCTTGGATATGATTTTTGGGCTAAGGAAGGGTGATGAAATCCCCACCTTATCTTGTTAATGGGTTATGCCCTTAAGATATTTTTGTGCAAGTGTACAAGATATGTAAATAAGATTCACTCAAAACATGACAATCAACCAAGAGATGAGTCCTATTCTACATGCAATGCGAACGTACCTTGCTCCAGCACTCTTCAACAGTAAAATAAAGTAATTGAAAAGACACGTGCCTAATATGCAAACGTCTAATCAATTTTTATCATTAACAACAAATATTTTACTGTTGAATTAATTAGCAGTAAGCAGGGTTATCACAGAACAAATTTTAACAGAGCAGAAAGTAGATATTACAATTTTCGGCAACCTGCAGAAAAATTGATCAGTAGTTCACTGCGCGGAACCGCGGCTATTGCCGCGTTTGCGCGGCAAAGTAACAGGCTCTGCTGCTCTGCCTTCGAGGGCAGAGGCACAGAGTTGCTATATGTCCACTTCTGCTGCTGTTTTTCTGTTCTCCAAACCTGCAAACAGAAAAGAATAAAAGAATTAGTTAATAATTTTTTATTTTAGAGAAAAACTTACCGTCCCTCCCCGGTAACGGCGCCAAAATTTTGATTGAGATTTTACCTGCACACAAAATAAATAATATTAGATTTATAACAAGTTGTGCAAGGTTCTCAATTCGAATCCGCGGTAGCAGTGGCTATGCGGGTCGTGATCCTCTGGGAGGGACTAGCGATGGAAGCTTTGTCAATAAGTTATCTCTAATGTTTTTTTTGCTAGTTATGATGATATTTACAATGAAGTGTGAAAAGAAATTGAGAATATGGTAGTGTGAGATCTAAACTAAAGAAATAAAAAGAAAGAAACTATAACACGTACAAACCTTCTTCCTTGCTTACCTTTGATCTGTTCGCGACAACTTACCCTGTCTTGGAAGGCGTGCAAGTATGGCGTATAGGATCGTCCACCTTCGCTACCTACGCTATGAAAAGAAAAGACAATCTAAAGAAGGATTGTTCATCTCCATAGGCCATCAAGTGCTCTTCTTTGGCTAGGCAGTCTCGAAGCGTTCGGATCTCACGGTTGCAAGTCATTAGAGAGAATAACACAAGAATAGAAAAATAAAACAAGAACAAAACATAAATAACAAGAATAGAAATAACAAAGACAAACCTCAAGTGGATTTCATTAACAATGGAAGAAAAGTAGGCTTACACCGCTGTCACCTCAGTACAAGCATGGACTCCTTCCTCCATGAAAGCTTCCTCCACTCTCAGATACAAAAATTATAAAAAGAAAACAAAAATCTAACCTAGACTACAAACTAAAGAAAACCCTAGATTTGGCCCTCTGGCTCTGCCTCTGGACGCCCCTTCTCTGTTGCTCTGCAGGGGTATTTATAGGAGATATAGGAAGTAGAGTCCCAGTACAACTCCTCAACGAAAACGCATCGCCAACCGCCTCAGGATTGCCGCTGAAACGGGAAATTTGCCGCGGAGACGCGGCACTTTTGTAGCCAAATGCCACGCGCTTTCTTGCGTGGCATCCTCTGGTCCGTCCATCTGGGTTTATCCTTCTAGAAATTGTATCCTGACTCTTCATCTTGAGATTTCAGGATAACTTGGGAATCAAGTTACCTAAATCCCAACTCTTTTATCCACGAATTTGTGATCTTAAATTCTCCTTCTTGGTTTTTATCCTCATCTGCAAGTTTTTAGGGTTGAATAGAAGTCTATCCTTCCCTCTTCTTTGATATTTGCAACTTTGGCCCTTGTGTATTTGCAATTTTGACAATTGATATTTGCACTTTTGCACTTGGGCTTTAAATGTGGGCTTCTGGGCTCTTTTTAGGCTTTAATTCTTTCTTTTAAATATTTCGAGGCCTGCACACAATAAATCACTAAATATTAATAAATGTGCAGAATTATAGATATAAATATGAAAATGTGATGGTAAATATAATGATAAAAATGCACTTTTCACTACCAATCACAAACCAACAATGCTTGAGTTGTGGATCTAAAGATCATCTGGTGGCAGCTTGTCCATTCAATAAGCAGAGAAGTATCATGCCGACCCTCCAACATCAGAAGCAGTTAAGAGAAACTCGGTGCCCGCAGTAGAGGAGCTCCACTTCCTTCACAGCGACAGGTGTTCGAACAGGCTCAACGGAGGCCAGGAATCGGACGTGAAAGAGGGCAGGCTTTCAACCTGACTGCAGAGCAAGCTGAGGCATCAGAGGAAGTTGTAGCAGGTACCATTCTGGTTCATTCCATTCTGGTTGTATCGTTATTTTATTTTAGTGCTTCACATTGCTACATATCTACTAGATTCGTTATGATGCATGCTATACCCTGTAATGATATGGATAACCAGTGGGAAATTAGTACCGGGAACGGGGTTATAACCACTAGTAGGGTATGTAAGTCTTGTTCTGTGGAGATTTGCGGGAGGCAGTTAAGGGCAGATATGTTTATGATAGACACCGGTGGATATGATGTGATCCTCGGCATGACATGACTTAGTAAGTATCATGCGGTGATCGATTGCCAGAATAAGAGCGTGATCTTCAGGATTCCACATCAGTCTGAGTTTCAGTTTATTTGGGAATCGAAGGCATCCAGACAGAAGCAGCAAGGGGACTACGCCACTGCAGAAACTCAAGAGAAGCTGATACCAGTTGTGGAGGAATTTTTAGATGTGTTTCCAGAGGACCTACCGGGACTTCCACCAGATCGAAACTTGGAGTTCGCTATCGAGTCATCCCAGGTACTACCTCTATTTCTAAAGCACCATATCGAATGGCACCTGTGGAGCTAGCCGAATTGAAGAAACAACTGCAGGAATACTTGGATAAAGGCTTCATCAGGCCCAGTGTTTCACCTTGGGGAGCTCCGGTGTTATTGGTGAAGAAGGATGGTAGCAGAAGGATGTGCATTGATTATCGGGAGTTGAACAAGGTCATTATCAAGAATAGATATCCTTTGCCTAGGATAGATGACTTGTTTGATCAACTAATTGGAGCTAAGGTGTTCTCGAAGTTAGATCTTCGGTCTGGATATCATCAACTGAAGGTGAAGGAGGAAGACATTCTGAAGACGGCTTTTAGGACTCGTTATGGTCATTACGAGTTCTTGGTCATGCCATTTGGAGTGACCAATGCTCCAGCAATCTTTATGGATTTGATGAATCGAGTGTTCTCTCCATTCTTAGATAAGTTCGTAGTAATATTCATCGATGATATTCTAATTATTCTTAGAACGAAGAAGAACATGCTGAGCACTTGAGAATCGTGTTGCAGACCCTTCGGCAGGAGAAACTCTATACCAAACTAAGCAAGTGTGAATTTTGGCTTAAGAGTGTGGCATTTTTGGGGCATATTGTTTCGGGAGAAGGCATCTCAGTGGATCCCAGCAAAGTTCAGGCAGTGAAGGATTGGCCTATCCCGAAATCAGTAACCGAAATTAGGAGTTTTCTAGGGTTAGCTGGATACTACCGGAGATTCGTGCAAGACTTCTCAAGAATTACAGGACCTCTGACCAAGCTTACCCAGAAGGAGGAGAAGTATGTATGGACAGCGGAGTGTGCCAGTGCTTTTGAAGAATTGAAGAAGAGGTTGATGACGGCTCTAATTTTGAAGATGCCTGATGGAACTGGTGGTATGGTCATTTACAGCGATGCGTCAGGGAAAGGATTGGGATGTGTGCTAATGCAGCATGGGCATATGATAGCATATGCGTCCAGACAACTCAAGCCCCACGAGAAGAATTACCCTACGCATGATCTGGAGTTGGCAGCAGTGATTTTCGCCTTGAAAATTTGGAGGCACTATCTGTTGGGTGATCAAGTGCTGATCTACACCGATCACAAGAGCTTGGAGTACATCTTCACTCAGAAGGAGCTAAACATGAGGCAGAGGAGGTGGTTGGAGCTGATGGCTGATTACGATATTGATCTACAATATCACCCTGGAAAGATCAATGTAGTACCAGATGCCTTGAGCAGGAAGCCGGAAGTGTCTATGGTAATGCAGATCACTCAACAGAAAGAATTATTCGAGGAGATGAGGCGAATGGACCTGATGGTAATTCGAAGGGCAATATCTCCCGGCCAATTGATGGTCATGCGGATTCAACCAATCTTATTGGAGAAGATCAGGGAAGCTCAAAGTGGAGATCTTAAATTGCAGGAATTCAAGGAACAAGTGGAAGCCGGGTTGAGATCAGATATGCAGATCCATGCAGATGGAACGCTCCGTTTTGGTAACAGAATTTGTGTACCAAAGGGAGAGGTTAGGCAAGAAGTGTTGGCTGAAGCCCATAGCTCGGCTTATTCTATACATCCAGGGGGGACAAAGATGTACCAAGACCTGAAGCAACGGTTCTAGTGGCATGGGATGAAGAGGGAGATTGCTCGGTATGTGGCAAAGTGCCTAGTAGAACATCAGAGGACAGCTGGACTTCTTCAACCTCTGCCAATTTCAGAATGGTGGGAGCACATCACTATGGATTTCGTCACTGCCTTACCTCTCAGCCAGAAGGGAAATAATGCAGTATGGGTTATAGTGGATCGCCTCACGAAGTCAGCACATTTCATTCCTTTCAGACTTGGGCAGTCTACGGAATTGTTAGCAGAGAAGTATATGCAGGAGATGGTGAAGCTCCATGGTGTGCCAGTCAGCATTGTGTCTGACAGAGACACTAGATTTCTATCCCACTTTTGGAGAAGTCTTCAGGAAAGTTTAGGGACACGCTTGAAGTTCAGCACTGCATATCATCCGCAGACTGATGGGCAATCAGAGCGGACGATTCAGATTCTCGAAGACATGTTAAGGGCATGCATGCTAGATTTCAAGGGATCTTGGGAGGATCATTTGCACTTGGCGGAGTTTGCTTATAACAACAGCTACCAGGCTAGTATTAAGATGGCGCCTTTTGAAGCCTTGTATGGGAGAAAGTGTAGGTCTTCTTTATGTTGGGACGACATTGGTGATAGGCGGCTGCTGGGACCTGAGATTATAGTTCAGACAGTGGAGAAAGTTAAGGTCATCCGTGAGCGTCTCAAGGCAACTCAGGATAGACAGAAACAGTGGGCGGATTTGAGTAGAAGGCCGCTAGTATTTGAGGCTGGAGATAAGGTATTTTGGAGATATCTCCAACGAGAGGAGTGATCAGATTCGGTAGTCGGGGGAAGCTGAGTCCCAGGTTCATTGGACCTTTTTAGGTTCTGGAGCGTCTGGGGGAAGTGGCTTATAGACTGGCATTCCCTCATCTTTGGAAGGCGTGCACGATGTCTTCCATGTTTCTCAGTTGAGGAGGTATGTCCGAGATGACAATCATGTTTTAGATCATACTGAGCTGGAGCTTCGGCCGGATTTATCCTACACTGAAAGACCCATGGCTATTCTGGATCGGACCACAAAGGAACTGAAGAAACAGATCATCCCACTTGTTCTGGTGTCTTGGGGCAGGCGATCTCCGGGAGAAGCGACGTGGGAGCGAGAGGACATTATTCGCGATCGCTATCCTCACTTATTTCATGGCGATTAAGTAACTTCTTTCTTCCTCTTGAATTTAAATTTCGAGGATGAAATTTTCTTATTAGGTGGGTAGAATGTAATACTCTTATTTTGTAATACAAATGATAATAATAATAAATAAATAAATATTTGTTTATGCTAAGTTTCGAACTCCGTTCCTTTGTAACAAATGCTAATACCTAAACCATGATGCCACATTGGGGTGTGGTTAAAAAGGAGAGCTAAATTATCTTAAACAACTCAAAGTCAAATTTAAAATTCAAATTTCTAACTGAAAGATCTCAAGAGATCTTTAGGGATCTCTTATCTTAACAACCTAGATTTTATCCTAACTAACTGATTCCTAAAAATCCTAATCTAAAAGATTCTATCCTATTATATTACAGTAACTCTTTTATCCTGTTTCTTTACAACAACAAAAAAAGAGCGATAGTTAGAAAGAAGTATAAATCCATCATTCATCCTCATCCCTTCACCGTTTCTTGGAACTGATCGTGATCGTGACGGAAGAACCGCTTGGAGATTGAGGAACAGTTGGAGATTGAGGAGCAGACGAAGGGGAATCTATTCAAGTAGGTTTTACCAGTTTTATGAAGTAAAATTTTTATTTTAAAGCATCATGATTTAAATTGTTCCTATCTAGATTAAGTTGTTGAACTAGATTTAATAATCTATCATGTTTAAGAATCTTCTTATAAAACGTAAATTCTCCTAAGATTTAGATAATTAAATGAATTATAAATTAATGATATGTCATGCTTAAACTTCTCCTGTAATGAATTTTAATCTTATCCAATATATGTGCAAATAAAATAAAATGTATGAAAAAAAATATCTATAAAATTTAATTTGCCATGCTTAGATTATTTTCCAGGAATCATTACTGCAACACCCTTGTTAAATAAAACCTAAATAAGTAATGATTTATTACCCCAATTAGATTATAAAAAACTTTAAGGAAATTCTGGAATATTAAAAAAAGAAAAAAGAAAAAGAAATGAGTTGGATTAAATAAGTTGCATATTAAATAAATCACCAAATAAATAAGTTTCCTTTCACAAAGAAATTTAGAACTTAACCCTAACAATCTAAATTAAATACGTATGGTAATGTATCAAGGTATTATTTATGGAGAAAATTAGAAAAGATTGGAATATATATATATATAGGTAGGTAGGTATGTATGTATGTTGTAATTAAAAAAAAGAAAAAGAAAAAAAACAGAGAGAGCAACTGCTCTCGGCCAAAAGGCCGAGAGCAGTGCGGCTGCACAGACCCAGCCGGGTCTGTGCAGCTGGGTCTGCACCGACCCGGGTGCAAACCCGCACCCGGGTTGCCTAGGCCCAGTGGCCTGGGCAGCCACTGGGCTGAGCACTTAATAGGGAGAAAAAAAACAAAAACAAAAAAAACAAAATATTGGGCCTGCTCTCGGCCAGGCCCGAGAGCAGACCCTGGGCCTGGCTCCGTGGGCCAGGCTCAGGTCCAGAAGGGAAAAAAAAACTAAAAATAAGAAAGGGCCTGGCAGAGCCCAGGCCCAGTTCCAGGAACAAAAAAAAAAGATAAAGAAAGAAACAGAGATGGGCCGCAACTGGCCCAGGCCCAGTCACAGAATAAAAGAAAAAAAAATAGAGAGAAAAGAATTGGACCTGGCGCATTGGGCCAGGCCAGAAACCAGGAAAAGAGAAAAAAAGAAAAGAGAGTAAATTGCAGTGAGCTCACAGATTTGGGTTCTAATTCATTTACTCCGACCCAATTACAAAAACAGACCCGTTAAGTTTTGAAAACAATTTTTTTAGCTAGATAAAAATTCGAAAAAAATAAATAAATATAGGGATAAATATCTAGATAACTCCTACCATCTACATAAAAAGTTTGGAATTAATTGCAGCTCATATGAGACTGAACCACTACATTCAAAATTGAAACCCGCTATTCTAATTTCAGACCCGTTAAGAAAATTACATGTTTTAAACCATTTAAACCACATAAAAATCAGTAAATAAAATCTAAAAAATCCCATAAACTTTATACTTCATTATGCAACCTTATTTAAAGATCTGGATTGTCCATTTGATTTAAAATACTGAATAAATAGAATATTTCATGTAAAAATCAATATATGAAAAGTTCGATAAATTCTAATTCGATATATATATTAATGTAGATCTCTTCGATTGGTGCTTGGACGCGTGATAGCCCAGGTGAGTGTTCTTTTAGTCACTACATATGTATATATATCATTTTGTTTACTTCGAGATGTTTATTGTTGCTATTATTGAATGGATGATTTAATAAACTTATTGTTGAAATCCTAGAACCTAGAAATTGTTCAGAAATGTATAAGATTACAAATATCAATGTTGCATAAATAGATCTTTGTTTTCTGGAATCTCTAAATTACTCTTGATTGGAATTATTGAATACTCAATAGAAGTAGAAATTATTATAATTGTGAAATTGTTATTTATTAGAAATTATTCAAAAAGTAATCAAAATTGTTGGAAATTGCAGAAAAGGAATGTGATACTGAATTCTCTATTATATATTGACTACATAATAGGAGTGATCATATGGTACTAGATCATGAGAATATTGGAAAAAAAAGAGATCATGTTACTATTGTCACTGGGTAAGACATTGTTTCATTGTCACATAAGTCATTGTTATTGTTATTGTTCATACCCAGCAACTTAATGACATAATCATTGATAACTTATAACTGGGGATGGGGAAATTGATAAAGGAGACGATGTTGGCATTTTGGGTGGACTTAGGATATAGGTTGCGCAGCTGAAATACGGTTCCACTGCAGGGTTCGTGGGATGACTGACATCCCGTATTGTTCACATTGTTATCGTTATTGACACATTGTTATTGTTATTGATATGACTACCTAGCGGTAGGACCTGATTCAGCGCCAGGTGATTGGGCCGTAGTTCCGGGTATGTACGGAACCCACATAAAATACGAATTACCGTCTCTAACTATCGATTTCAAATAACTAGACAATAAGAATAGACATACACAGGACATCTTGACACATGACTTTACATAGGATAGATTGCAGTAATAAATGGTTATATAATATATATCACTGTGTTTTATCATGACTCATATATGCTAGACAATAGTATGATAACTATACTTGATTATGCATGTATTGCTAGATTTTACATGTTATATTTATATCCCCTCTTTTTATCACTCACTTAGGTCGTTAGGTCGCTATTGACGACCCTGAGTTTGCATTGCTCAGGTTCTGATCTAGAGACTCTGCAGGAGTAGGAGTACTTCGAGCACCTTGCTGATCTTCAGTAGACAGATCTTTTCTATCTTCCTATGTGAGAGACTTTTATTGTTGTGTTTCCTATGATTCATTATGTTGTAATAAGTAAAAACCTTGGGTGACATTATATATTTGATTTCTTCTAGCTGGAATAATGAATAAACCTTGTTTTAATTTGAATCAATGTACTGAGGCTTAACGTATTTGTTTTGAAAATACGTCGCCGGCTCTCGTCACGTACCCTTTCTATGAGTATTATGATTACGGGGCGTGACAGTCTCCTTATTAAAAGGAGACAATTAAGGAAATCATAACTCTCTATTTCCTAGTGGGGGAATTAATGGGCAGTTACACCCATGATCCCTCATTAAGAGGAGCCAATTAATGGGAGTTAATGAGTAGTTACACCCATGATCCCTCATTAAGAGGAGACAATTAAGGAGTTCATAACTCCCTATTGAGCGTATAAAATAGCCTACTAGTAGGTTAGGCTCAAGGTCTTGAAGAAATTCAAGTCCAAGAGGTTTTTTGAAGAGTATAAGCTTCTTTGGTGGCTTCAAAGTATAAGCCAATAAGAGATCTACTCTCTCCTTTCAAGAATTCAGAGAATCACTTCTCTAATCCTATAAGGATCAATTCAGGGTGCTAATACCCTAAGATCTTCCTCCCTTCAAGGAATCTCCGGAACCAGGCGAGAAGGAATTCCCAAGCAGTAATATTCGAAGATTGATCGCTCGCATCGTCAACAGGACAAAGTGGTCGCACGCTGATCAAACTCCCACCGGCACACTTCCCTAGAAATCTCAGAGGAAATCTACTTGTAATTTCTTTTCTTTCTGTAAAGAAATACTTGTAATTTCGCTCCTCATTCTCTTTTTGTAAGTTCTCCCATGAATAGCAATTTTCAATGGAAAACAGGGACCTGGGTTGTGTCGGGCCCGGGCTAACCCGGGCCGGTCCCGTGCGGGTAGGCGGGTCGGTCCGGTCCCGTTCGAACCCCTACTTCCTCTTGAATCCCTCAAGATTACAAGAGTATTCCTTTTGTTTGCACCGTCACCTACTCATCTCTTTGCATTTGCTTTCTTTATTCTCTTTATGTTACAATACATTATGTTACCGCCTTTATTATAGAGTTTTACAATACAAACCTTATTCGAATTATGTGATGATCATGATCGTCGGATGCTTGAAGAACTTGATCAATTCTTGTAGGAGTCGATTTTTCTAAACTAAAACAATTCTAAACCCTTCAATCTTTAGAAACACATTCTTTAATGAGTATAATTTGTGTTCAATTTGGAGTCCACCAGAATAGAGATTTGGACGCGCCTGGAAAAGAAACCTGAATCCAATTCTGGCATCTCGCTGTCGACAGGCCCTAGCAGGCTGTCGACAGTCTTCTGCTACCTGTTGAAAATATGAGCCATGCTTTCTTCTCTGATTAGTGTAGTCGATCGGCTTGTCGACCGCCACACAATTTTCTTGATATGCTTCTTTTTCAAGTTTTTCTTTTTCTCTAATCTTAATTGGATCTTTTTTGACTATTATCTCTTCTTGAAAATAAGACAAATTCACAACGAAACTTGTATGTGATCATGTAGTCCTTTGGGTCTTTGAGATATCTCATGGCTTTCTTTATAGCTTTCCCTTGTATCATACTAGGATTGCTCTAGTATCTCCCCAAGAGAAGAGGCTTAAATTTGGTTTTTTTTAGTACAGAGGGAAAAAAAAAATGACGTCTCCTGTCTGACAGCGAAAGAAAAAAGAAATGGAAAATTGGACAAAAAAGAGCAATGATTGTGTGGGTCGAGGTTTGGTGGTTTTGGTGGGTGATTGTCATTGAAGATTTTGATCTTAAAGCAGCTGGAGTCTTTTACAATGATTTTTTGAATGAGGACCTTGTAAGATTATTTAGATTTTTTTTTAATGCTTTCTACTCAAGAGTGAAAAAGCAGTCCTCCCTGTCTGTCTGAATCAGATCATGCAATTGCATCGAAAGAGTAGTCTTAATAAACTCAACTATAACTCCAGACGCACCTTCATTGGTTAGGAAATTAGCCTTAGCATTTTCCTTACAGGACACATGACTAGCTCAAAAACTGTGAAATTCTTTATTTCATAACTGAACATAATTAAAAATAATCGATGCAAAACCAGTAGGAGATCTCTTTCCCTGCAACTATCATATCACAATCATAGAATCCCATTCAAGCCACACACTCCGAGCATGCAATTCAAAGAACACCACTTGAATCACTTCACGTGCTGCAACCGGCTCAGTTAATGGCGCAGTGTGCCTAGCAAGTGTCCCAGCCTTAACCAAAAGAACAATCCCTCGTTCATCCCGACAAAGAACATCAGCATCAGCCATTGAATCACTCTTCACAAAATCATCAAAGTTGACCATAACTTCACATGTCGTGAGGGGACATATGAAATAAGATATGATTATAGATCTACAACAATACAAAATGTGAGGTATACTATGATATCATTGTGTACATATCAATACTTTCACCGTATTGATTGTCTTGCGGCGTCTATAGCAATGGAATACACGACCTCCGATGCTAAATGTTGACTCGGATGTCACGGTTGATGTCGAAATACTCAAAATATTTCTTGCTACTCTTGCAAGAACTGAATATTTTCCACCATTACTTTTTCACCAACTCAAAATATCAAAATTTATTGCCTTATTTTATTAAAAAATAGTCTATTCCATATGAATATCATTATCAAGCACTCAACCTTCGGATATCGGGTACAGATCAGATATTGCCTTTGTCATATCGGTATTCACACCTAACCTAACCTTCGGATCCAAATACGGATAAGAATATTAATGGATGTGAAAAAATAATATCTGTATCCGTGTTGGAGGCGGATTCGGATGCGGATATTCAAGAATAATCCGCGCCCGATGGCTCCTCTAACTGTAGTGCTTCAGCTTTTTCGATTTTGTTCATGTTTTCAATATTGGGCCTGTTTGGTTAAGGGTGGAAGTGAGGAAGTGAAGAAGTGAGAAGTGGTAATAGTTCCCTTTGGAACTTGGGAATTGGTTAGTAAGTTTCTGGTGTTTGGATGTTGTTGGGAAGTGTGGTTTGGAAAATGTTATGTCTTTTCCGGTGTTTGGATGGTAATGTGAAAGTGAAAGTGAAAAAATTGACTACAAAGTTGACCGCAAAATAATATTAAATTAAAAATTAATTAAGAAAAATAAAAATTAGATTGTAATTAGAATGCAAGTGAGATTTACATGAGCAAAAAATTAACTGTTTTGTGCTACAACTTATTACAAATGAGATTTACATGACCACAAAATTAACTGTAGCACTCTGGAAGTAAGGAAAACGTTGTGTAAAGGAGAAAAGAGAGAAGGAAAAGAACTTTTTCTATTTTCCTTTTCCGGTGTTTGGATGAACAGCGGAAATGAGAAAAGACACTTCCCACTTCCTCACTTCCACCCAATTCCTTGAATCCAAACAGCCCATTTTGGTCAATTATTTAAATGTGTTTCAAATTCTGTTCAAGCTTGCTTCGTCGAGATTATCAAACGGAGGCCGCACAAACAACTGCTAAGCTGGCGGAGCCTTAAATTAGATCTCCGAAATTGGTGGGTGGTGGAAACATTCCCCTCCTCCTGCAACCTACAAGTGTCATTCCCCCCGACAATCAAATGACCTGCCACGATCCCAACTCCCAAATTTACGTCTCTGCCATGCAATCTCAATATAAATACAGCCCATACTCGAATCCTACAGGATCATCATCCTACACTCGATCCCTCACCTTGTTAGTTGTTGGGAGCGAAGAAGAGGCAGAGAGAATAGAGAGAAATCTCTCTCTCTCTCTCTCTCTCTCTCTCTCTCTCTCTCTCTCTCTCTCTCTGAAGAACAATAAAAGAAAAATACAAAAGAAAAAAAAAGAAAAAGAAGTAGAAAATGTCGGTCTCTTTGGAGGACGTCAAGAATGAGACCGTCGACCTCGTGAGTGTTCCACTCGTTATCATCTCTCTTAGTTTCTTCTTCTTCTTGCGAAATTTTACATGTATGTTTTAATTTATTGTTAAAAAAAAATGTAATTGTTTATTATGAATTTTGAATTGTGAAGGAGCGGATTCCGGTCGAGGAGGTGTTCCAACATTTGAAATGCAGCAAAGAGGGGCTGTCTGCAGCCGAGGGGGAGAAGCGCCTCCAGATCTTTGGATACAACAAGCTTGAAGAGAAAAAAAGTATGTATACGCTAATTATTATTATTATGGATAACTGTTTCCAAATTATATGTACGATTTAGTGATGAATGAACCAATGACTGAAACAGGAGAGCAAGTTCCTCAAATTCTTGGGCTTCATGTGGAATCCTCTCTCATGGGTCATGGAGATTGCAGCTGTCATGGCCATTGCACTGGCCAATGGAGGAGTACTGCTTCTACTTTTTCACCCAGTAATTGCCTTATTATTATGTATTTTACCTACAACAATGATAATAATGGCAGGGCAAGCCCCCAGATTGGCAAGACTTTGTGGGGATTGTTGTGCTTCTACTCATCAACTCCACCATCAGCTTCATCGAGGAGAACAATGCCGGCAACGCTGCGGCTGCCTTGATGGCCGGGCTCGCCCCAAGACCAAGGTGTTGAGAGATGGCAAGTGGGCGGAGGAGGAGGCAGCGATCCTTGTCCCCGGTGATATGATCAGCATCAAGCTCGGGGACATCGTCCCTGCTGACGCAAGACTAATGGACGGCGATCCGTTAAAGATTGACCAGTCGGCCCTCACCGGAGAGTCCCTCCCTGTGACAAAGATGCCGGAGACGAGGTCTTCTCAGGCTCCACCTGCAAGCAGGGTGAGATCGAGGCCGTTGTCATTGCCACTGGTGTCCATACCTTTTTTGGCAAGGCTGCTCACCTCGTTGACAGCACCAACAATGTTGGCCACTTCCAGATGGTACGCATACACAAATGTGAGAGTCCATTGATGGTTATTTTCTTAACATTCATTCTAACAAGTTGCATTGCCCATTTTTGGTCAGGTGCTCACCGCCATCGGAAACTTCTGCATCTGCTCGATCGCTCTCGGCATGCTGATTGAGATCATCATCATGTACCCAGTCCAACACCGCAAATACCGAGAGGGCATTGACAACTTGTTGGTGCTTCTCATTGGAGGCATCCCGATTGCAATGCCCACCGTGCTATCGGTGACAATGGCCATTGGTTCACACAGGCTGTCAGAGCAAGGAGCCATCACCAAGAGGATGACAGCCATTGAGGAGATGGCTGGTATGGACGTGCTGTGCAGCGACAAGACTGGAACCCTCACACTCAACAAGCTCACCGTCGACAAGAGCCTGATTCAAGTTTGCGTCAAAGATGTAGACACTGATGGGCTAGTTCTCTATGCCGCAAGGGCTTCCAGGGTCGAGAACCAGGACGCCATCGACGCTTCCATTGTCGGGATGCTCGCTGACCCCAAGGAGGTAATCGCTTGCTTCTTCCCTCTTTTATTCTTGCGTATTAGAGGTAATAACTTAAATGTTACTAATTTGTTCTTTATGCTTCTTTGAATTTTGTTACTAAAAAATAGGCGAGGGCTGGGATCGAGGAAGTGCACTTCTTGCCCTTCAATCCAGTGGAGAAGCGAACGGCCATTACCTACATCGACGGCAGCGGCAAGTGGTTCAGGTCCAGCAAGGGCGCCCTGAACAGATCATTGAACTTTGCAACCTCCAAGGGGATGCCAAGGAGAAGGTCCACGAGATGATCGACAAATTCGCCGAACGCGGACTCAGGTCTCTGGGCGTTGCGAGACAAGAAGTGCCCGAGGCACGCAAGGACAGTGATGGCGCGCCATGGGAGTTCTTGGGCCTGCTCCCCCTCTTCGACCCACCAAGGCATGATAGTGCTGAGACCATTCGCCAAGCGCTCAACCTCGGTGTCAACGTCAAGATGATCACCGGCGATCAGCTCGCCATTGGCAAGGAGACCGGAAGGAGGCTCGGCATGGGCACCAACATGTACCCGTCCTCCACTCTCCTCGGTGACAAGCATGGCGAGCTCGACATTGATGAGCTAATCGAGAAGGCCGATGGGTTTGCAGGAGTGTTCCCAGGTATAATCCAACGCAAGATTCATATCAATATCCTCTGCAATTAGGAAGTTCTATCAGATTTCAGTTCCTGACCATTGTCTTTCTTGAATGCACAACAGAGCACAAGTATGAGATCGTGAAGAGGCTGCAGGACAGGAAGCACATTTGTGGCATGACAGGTGATGGTGTAAATGATGCCCCAGCTCTCAAAAAGGCTGACATTGGCATTGCAGTGGCCGATGCAACCGATGCCGCTCGAAGCGCATCCGACATTGTGTTGACAGAGCCGGGCTTGAGCGTGATCGTGAGTGCGGTGCTAACTAGCCGTGCCATCTTCCAGAGGATGAAGAACTACACCATCTATGCCGTGTCCATCACCATTCGTATTGTCTTCGGCTTCATGCTCATCGCCCTCATCTGGAAGTTCGACTTCTCACCCTTCATGGTGCTCATCATTGCCATCCTCAATGATGGCACCATCATGACTATCTCCAAGGATCGAGTCAAGCCTTCGCCTCTCCCAGACTCCTGGAAGCTCAACGAAATCTTTGCCACCGGCATTGTCTTGGGAGCCTACCAAGCCATTATGACCGTGGTCTTCTTCTGGCTTGTCCATGACACTGACTTCTTTCCTGTGAGCACTAGCACTAATTTCTTCTGTGACAGTTGGTCTTTAGAGTTTGCGTTGCGACAATATGATCTAATTTTCATTCTTCTATGCTAAACAATTGCAGGAGAAATTCGGAGTGAAGGAGATCAGATACAATGCCGATGAGCTCACCGCAGCACTCTACCTGCAAGTGAGCATCATTAGTCAGGCTCTGATCTTCGTCACCGGTCGAGGAGCTGGTCCTTCATCGAGCGACCTGGCTTCTTGCTCGTCTTTGCGTTCCTCGCAGCCCAATTGGTGGCCACTTGCATCGCGGTGTACACAGACTGGGGCTTCGCCAGGATCAAGGGAATTGGATGGGGTTGGGCAGCAATCATCTGGGCTTTCACTGTCATCACCTACATCCCTCTTGACGTGCTCAAGTTCATCATTCGCTTCGCCCTGAGTGGCAAGGCGTGGGATAACCTGATTCAGAACAAGGTAATCATATCCCAACAACTTACGCAATCAAGCGATGGGTATCAGATTGAATTGAGTTCAGTGATCACACCGGCTTCTCATTGAGTTTGATGTGCAGACATTCTTCACCTCGAAAAAGGATTACGGAAGGGGAGAGAGGGAGGCACAGTGGGCGCTGGCGCAGAGAACATTGCATGGGTTTCAGACTGCTCAGGGTTCGGAATTATTCACGGAGAAGAGTGACTACAGGGAGTTGTCGGAGATTGCAGAGATGGCTAAGAAGCGTGCTGAGGTCGCAAGGTATCAATTTTAACACTATTACATGGTTGCGTCCAATACTGTTAGCCGTTAATGGTAACAAAAATCTGACCACGGGTTTTGTTGCAGGCTCAGAGAGCTCCATACTCTGAAGGGGCACGTCGAGTCGGTGGTGAAGCTAAAGGGATTGGACATTGAGACGATACAACAAAACTACACCGTTTGAGGGAACAAGGGATACATTTTTATTATTTTGATTACTATGTTGTCTGTCTGTCTATGTAAACTTTCAAGTTATGTATTTGTCTTTTAGTTTTCAAGAGAGAAGATATGAAAAAGACCATTCTTTCCCTTTCAAGTTTAATCTCATTCGTTTCTATACAATGGTCGACTCCTTCGTACAATGATATTATGTGTGTGGATAGTTATGGCAATTGAGAACAACTAAGCGATTTATCCCAATTATTTGGAGGTAGGCTACATGAACCAAAAGAGAATTACGTCAGATCGGCCACATGGATCAGCTTTCTCCACTCATTCCTATCGAGCAATATGCCTTCACTAAGACCTTTACCCTTTATATCTTATCGTATTTCCTCCATCCATGTTTTCTTCGGTCTCCTTGCGCTCTTTTAACTTGTCCTAAATTGATACGCTCTATCGACGGACTGGTGCATCTGTAGTTCTATGTCGCACATGATCAAATCATCGTAGGCGGCAATTGAGAACATTAATATAAATATTGACTGACAAATATGTGATAATTGTGTTTGTGTTCTATTGGGATCTATTTGGAATCGAACTGACTCATTGTCAGTAGGACATGTTCATCTCTCATATAATTTCGCAGTGTTTCATGCATTAAGCATGTAGTTTATCACAATTTCTAATCCGAGCTTCTAACAGTATAGTACCTATGTTCTTTCCTTGGACAATAAATCCCTTTTCCTTAAAACACTCTTTGTTTTTTAACTTGCAGCTGAAAAAAAGTAACAAAAATATCCATTATGTTGATAAAAGTTAGTGTCAGTTTGCTAATCGATCTTCTTCATATGCATTGATAGGTTTTCTTCAATTGTGCTCTAGGTTGTTCAATAGTTTTCCTATGGTTGGGTTTTGTGAGCTGAAGGAGTGATGCATGAGCTCCAAGTCCTTGGAAGATTGAGCATGTACAAGATTATATCAGTACAGTGTTCTGATTATTTCCAAAAAAAAAAAAAAGTGTTCTGATCAAATCTGCGCTATATCCATTGGAAAAACATCGAGAGATAACATTACTAAAAATATGGAGTATAAGCAAGCAATGTTAATCTCATATTAAAGGTGGACCAATAACCTTGGTTATTTGCATTGGATTCCTATTAAGTTAACTGATATGATATTATGCCCATATTAAAGTCACATTTATATAGTTTATTTAGTCTCTTGAAATATAAAGGGGCCATGATGGAAAGGCTTTATTTCAAGGGGTCTAATTGCAAATGTGCGACCCACTTTTCTCCTCCTGTAAAGAAATCAAAATGAACGCTCATTTTTATCGTGAGTCTCTCCATCAGAAAAGAACAGAGAAGTTTTGAGAAAAGAAAAGGAGAAGAGAAAAGAGGATCCTTTGCATTTAGGGTTTGCAGAAATCAAAGTGAAGGATAAAGGGGCTTCTTCCATTCAACACAAGGATCTTCAACCTTCAACTGGATCAATGGCTTCCGGTATGTATAGAATTTAATTTGTATATGCTTTCAATTCTTGAGATGTATATGCTTCTTTGATCCATGGTTTGATTTTAATCCGCATTACAGTTGTATTATTTCCAACATTTGGTATCAGAGCCATGATTAAAGAATCAATACATCTTGGATTTAGGAATTATGAAAAGTTAGGGTTTTGATTAACAATTCATAAAAAAAAATTGAATTTTTTGATCTTTTAATTGTAGAATTTGTAGAGGATTTAATAGCCCTAATTCATGTTAATATTCCTCTAATTATGCAATTAAATTAGGATCAAAATCAAAGGAATTGAAAACCCTAATTTTTGATAATTTTGGGATTAAAATCGACTAAGCAGAAACTGCCTTTGAAAACTGCTTCGTCGACTATTAGTCGACTAATCCAAATGTATAGTCGACTAATCCCATTTCCAGAAAGTTTGCAAGTCGCTGTTTGCTGCAGGAGTCGACTTGATTTTTAGTTGAATTTATGACTAGTCGACTAATTAAAGTTTAGTCGACTAATCATATTTTCAAGTCGACTAATTCGGTGACCCGAGAATTGAGAACTTTCTTTTGGATTCAGGAGTCGACTAATAAAATTGTGTAGTCGACTAATAAAATATATAGTCGACTAACTTTCTTTTGCCTTAGTCGACTAGACCTAAACCTATAGTCGACTAGACTTGACCCTAGTCGACTAGTAATTCCTTGTAGTCGACTAATAGTTATGAATAATCAATCATTAAAGTATGTTACACATTTAAGTTATTGTGTTAATATAGATTGATGCTTGGTCAAGTAATGTATTGAGATATTATGGCTTTACTCAAATAAAAGGATTAGAGAATATTATTGGTTAGTTTTGTATTCATAAGGCTTATTGATTTAGTAGTTGCCAAAGTGACCTAGGTTAGTAAATCTTATGAATATACAACTACATAAAAGACTTGTCATGTAAGTGACATTAAAGACAATAATATTCTCGATGGCGGTTCTAGTCAGGAGATTGGGACTGGCCCAAAGGAAAGTCTCTTTCAAATAATTATGAACCGGGGTAGGATAGTATAATTTATGTAACTTAGTGGTGTGGAATTGGATACCCAAAGGTAACATGACTTACTAACTAAGTGACATAAATTATATTAGATCTACATAGGTGATAAAAGTTCTCACCTAAAGAGTGAACACTAGATATGCTTAGGTTTCGCCCAAAGGAGAAATCAAAGTGATATCAATAGTTCATCTTAATTAAATTTAAAACTTGTATTGATTAGTGGCCTAATGTGAGCAATGTCCTATTATGTTTCAGTGAACGTCCCTACTTCCCTTCACACTCATGCCACCAGCATTCCGGCCTTGGATGGTACCAACTTTTCAGAGTGGTTGAACATGTACAGTTTACACTGGGTGTTTTGGACCTAGACATGGCTCTAACAGTTGACAAACCTGATGAAGTAACTGCTGAGAGTACAGCAGAACAGGTCAGCCATGCCAAAGCTTGGGAAAGGTCTAATAGGCTCAGTCTTATGTTCATAAAGATGACCATAGCTAATAACATCAAGACTTCACTCCCTCCTACAACTATTGCATCTGAACTATTAAGTGCGGTTAAAGACCGTTTTAAGTCTGCAGATAAGTCATTAGCTGGCACCCTAATGGCTGAACTTACCACCATGAAATATGATGGTAATAGAGGAGTTCAGCAACACATTCTAAACATGACTGATAAGGCTGCTAAGCTAGGATCACTGGGAATGAAGGTTGATGAGTCCTTCTTGGTACAGTTCATCCTCAACTCACTTCCTCCTCAGTTTGGGGCATTCAAGATCCACTATAACACTCATAAGGATAAGTGGAATCTGAATGAACTAACTGGTATGTGTGTACAAGAGGAGGTGAGACTGAGGCAAGAAGGACAGCACTCAGTGTTAGCAGTAACTTCAGGAGGTATCCATAAGAAAGGTAAATATGGAAGAGGTAAGAGATTTCCATCAAAGAAAGGAAATGACCATGGGGAAAGTAGCCAAGGTCATAGAAAAGCTTTCACTGTCAAATGCTACTTCTGTGACAGAAAAGGACATGTGAAGAAGGACTGCAATAAGAGGAAAGCTTGGTTCGAAAAGAAAGGTACAAATCTTTCTTTTGTATGTTTTGAATCAAATCTTGCTGAAGTTCCTTCTAATACTTGGTGGATAGACTCTGGAGCCACAACTCATATAACTAATTCAATGCAGGGATTCCTTACAACCCGGAAACCGAAGGAAAGTGAGAGATTCGTCTTTATGGGGAACCGTCTCAAAGTGGAGGTCGAATATGTTGGTGTTTATCGACTACTCTTGGAGACGGGTCATCAGATGGATCTTGAGGATACTTTTTATGTACCTTCGATTTCAAGAAACTTAATGTCTTTATCCAAATTAGATGTTTTTGGATATTCTGTTTGTTTAGTTGTGGAAAACTCTCTTTAGTGTATAATTCAATTCCGGTTGGACATGGAATTTTATGTGATGGTTTATATAAAATTTCATTGAATGATGAGTTTGCACAATCTTTATTATCTCTGCATATGAATGTTGGTATTAAACGTGGCTTAATAAATGAAAAATCCTCAATCTTGTGGCATAGGAGACTGGGGCATATCTCCAGGGATAGAATAATAAGATTAGTGAAGACTGAGATTTTGGATAACCTAGACTTCACTGATTTTGATGTGTGTGTGGATTGTATTAAAGGAAAACAAACCAAACACACTAAGAAAGGTGCCACAAGAAGTAAAGAACTCCTGGAAATAATTCATACAGATATTTGCGGACCACTCTCCATTCCCTGTTTTACTGGAGAGAGGTATTTCATTACCTTTATAGATGATCTATCACGTTATGGTTATGTTTATCTAATAAATGAAAAGTCTCAGGCTGTTGACATCCTTGAGGTGTTCATTACAGAAGTCGAGAGACAATTAGATAGAAAGGTTAAAATCATAAGGTCAGATAGAGGTGGTGAATTTTATGGTAGATATGATGAGTCAGGACAACATCCTGGCCCATTTGCCAAATTTCTAGAAAAGCATGGCATTTGTGCTCAATACACAATGCCAGGTACGCCTCAGCAGAACGGTGTTGCTGAAAGGCGGAACCGAACACTTATGGATATGGTTAGGAGCATGATGAGCTTCTCAAATGTACCCAATTCATTGTGGAATGAAGCCTTAAAGACTGCTATGTATATCTTGAACAGGGTTCCTAGTAAGGCTGTCCCAACAACTCCTTTCGAGTTGTGGACTGGTAGGAAACCCAGTTTAAGACACTTACATGTTTGGGGTTGTCCAGCAGAGGCTAGAATTTATAATCCACAAGAAAAGAAATTAGACTTAAAAACAATATCTGGGTATTTCATTGGTTATCCAGATAAGTCTAAGGGATACAAATTTTATTGTCCTAACCATAGTACAAGAATAGTTGAAACTGATAATGCCAGATTCCTGGAAAATGGTGAAATTAGTGGGAGTGCTGAACCAAGAAAGGTAGATCTTGAAGTGGTAAGGGTAAATATCCCAATACCTTTTCCTTCAAGAGAGATTGTTGTACCTCAGCTTGATCATCAAGTTGAGATTCCAGAACAACAAGTTAATGTTGATTCACCACTCCATGAGGATATTCTCATTGAAAATATAGTAGAACCACCACAACCGGCAGCTTTGAGAAGATCTCAAAGGGAAAGAAGATCTGCCATTTCAGATGACTATGTGGTGTATCTACAGGAATCTGACTATGACATTGGGATTAATAAAGATCCAGTTTCATTTTCACAAGCCATAGAATGCAATGATTCTAGTAAATGGGTTGATGCTATGAAAGATGAGTTGAAATCTATGGACCAAAATCAAGTCTGGGATCTCGTTGAATTGCCTTATAACAGTAAGAAAGTCGGGTGTAAATGGGTCTTTAAGACCAAGCGCGACTCTAAAGGCAATGTCGAACGATATAAGGCTAGACTTGTGGCCAAAGGTTTCACTCAGAAAGAAGGCATTGACTATACAGAGACCTTCTCTCCAGTATCAAAAAAGGATTCTCTTAGAATCATTATGGCACTTGTAGCTCATTATGATTTGGAGTTACATCAAATGGATGTGAAAACTGCTTTTCTAAATGGAAATTTGGATGAGGATATCTACATGGAGCAACCTGAAGGGTTCGCAATTAAAGAAAAAGAACACTTGGCTTGCAAATTAAAGAAATCTATATATGGACTTAAACAAGCTTCCAGGCAATGGTATATAAAGTTTAACAATACCATTACCTCTTTTGGATTTACAGAAAACACTGTTGATCAGTGTATATATCTAAAGATCAGTGGGAGCAAGTTTATTTTTCTGGTTCTGTATGTAGATGACATCTTGTTGGCCAGTAGTGATCTTGGTTTGCTGTATGAAACTAAAAGCTATCTTACCAAGAATTTTCAGATGGTTGATATGGGTGAGGCAAATTATGTTATTGGCATAGAGATCTTCAGGGATAGATCTCAACGATTGCTAGGATTGTCTCAGAAAGGTTATATCAACCGAGTCTTGGAAAGATTTCATATGGAAATGTGTTCAGTCAGTCCTGCACCCATTCAGAAGGGTGACAGATTAAATGGTAGCCAGTGTCCCAGAAATGACTTAGAAAAGGGTCAAATGCAGACAGTTCCGTATGCATCAGCTGTTGGGAGCTTGATGTATGCAAGCACATGTACCAGGCCAGATATCAGCTTTGCTGTTGGGATGTTGGGAAGATACCAAAGCAATCCAGGAATGGAGCACTGGAAGTTGGCTAAGAAGATTATGAGGTATCTTCAAGGGACAAAGGACTATATGCTCACATACAGGAGATCAGATCAGTTGGAGGTGATCGGCTATTCAGACTCAGATTTTGGTGGTTGCCCAGATAGCAGGAAGTCTACCTCAGGATTTATTTTCTTGCTAGCAAGTGGGGCAATCTCGTGGAAGAGTGTGAAGCAGTCCATTATTGCTTCATCCACGATGGAGGCTGAGTTCATAGCTTGTTTTGAGGCCACAAATCATGCATTATGGCTAAGGAATTTCATCTCAGCACTTGGTGTAGTTGACTCTATTGCCAAGCCGCTGACGATATATTGTGACAATACAGCAGCCGTATTTTTCTCTAAGAATGGTAAGTACTCTAATGGTTCTAGACACATAGAACTTAAGTACTTGGTGGTTAGAGAAAGAGTTGAGAAACAAAAGGTGTCAATTGTAAGTTTAAGTACCACTTTAATGGTTGCTGATCCAATGACAAAGGGATTGCCTCCAAAGACATTCAAGGAACATGTTGTAAGAATGGGTCTTTTGGGCAATCTGTAAATGTGTATTTGGTACTTATGTAATTGACATTATTGTACAAATAAAAGTTTTGTTTCTGTGTTTCCTGTTATCCAATTATGTGTGCACATATTATGTTTGGATGTATGTTGAACAGGAAATGTCTTTACAAGACAATTACAGGGGTCATTTTGGTTATGGACTCAATTAGTAAGGGTTATCAATGTTGTGGTACATAGAAGGGAGTATGACGTGGATGTTGTATAACCGCTATGACTCGCATTGGTAGTCCAAACTAATTGCAGTATTACGGTATTTCATATTTGGGCTTATCAGTTGTTGTTTTATAAAATTCGTGATCACGTGTCAAAGTTTTTCAGTATGGAATCCAATGGAGTCAAAAATGATTTTTTAAATGAGTCTTTTCATTTATTTGTTTTCTAAAGTTTTAACCTAATCGGTTAATGGTCCAAGTGGGAGAATGTTAATCTCATATTAAAGGTGGACCAATAACCTTGGTTATTTGCATTGGATTCCTATTTAAGTTAACTGATATGATATTATGCCCATATTAAAGTCACATTTATATAGTTTATTTAGTCTCTTGAAATATAAAGGGGCCATGATGGAAAGGCTTTATTTCAAGGGGTCTAATTGCAAATGTGCGACCCACTTTTCTCCTCCTGTAAAGAAATCAAAATGAACGCTCATTTTTATCGTGAGTCTCTCCATCAGAAAAGAACAGAGAAGTTTTGAGAAAAGAAAAGGAGAAGAGAAAAGAGGATCCTTTGCATTTAGGGTTTGCAGAAATCAAAGTGAAGGATAAAGGGGCTTCTTCTTCCATTCAACACAAGGATCTTCAACCTTCAACTGGATCAATGGCTTCCGGTATGTATAGAATTTAATTTGTATATGCTTTCAATTCTTGAGATGTATATGCTTCTTTGATCCATGGTTTGATTTTAATCCGCATTACAGTTGTATTATTTCCAACAAGCAATCGCACACACAACCGGACCCTCTTTTCCTGATATAAATTTTAACATTGAGAACTCTCAAGTTTTGCTTTAGCACATATCCTTGGCTTCCAAGCGTCGATTCTTTAAAATGCGACCTATGAAACTCGATGGGGTCATATGATTGTGACCTCCTTGATGAGTTTGATCCTTGTAAACAAGGCATTGAACCTACAGATCAACTCTACTTGCTTTTAAGCCTTTGAAACACTTGCACCTCTGTCTTGCTTCCATCAATCTTTGTGAAATCGTTATTGTATTGATAATCTCAACTTGATGTCAGATGGTCATCATCTCTGTGATGATCTCAAACTTTGACATGCCCATTGACGCCTATGATGATCGTCTTCATGATATGTACCTTCTTCAAGATCTATCCCTAAAGCATGGATCTGTGTTTGTAGTGCTAACAGCATCCTCAACTTATAATGCCTCAAGCTTCTTTGATGGGAATTATAAAATACAGTACAGACTGCAGGGGTAGGCGAAAAGATGACGAAGCTCTTTTCTCAGTAAACCAAATGGTGAGATAATTTTGCCATCATTTTCAGAATGGTTGTTGGGTCTTGATTTTACTGGCCCCATGAAAATATGCTGTTAGCTTATATAATTCTTGTACCAACATACGATTGAGTGTAGATGTTCAAGGATTTCTGGTTAGAGATGGGAGATTCTTTATTGAACTTTTATGGTAGTTGATGTCAAGTTTAGTGCTAATATGCAAGGGAATCATGATGCATTATTGTTTTCTCTGTAATAGACTAGCTTTATTTTGCAGCAGTCTACTTCAGATAATATTATTATTATTGTGAAAGTGTACTAACTTTGATGGATATTAGGTTAACAATCATAAAACTCAATATAACTCAAAAATAAAAACTGAAAAATATTTACCCATTTGACATGATCATCACTTGTGAATAATTTTCATAGTGAATTATTATTCTTAACTAAAAGAGTACAATTTTTGTGACTCAAACAGTACATAAATTACCAACTACACTTTTACTGCCAGACAAGAAGCAGGATAACCTTTTATTTATTTATTTATTTATTATTATTATTTTTTTGTGGGTGTGTGAGGGGAGGTTCTGATGGGCCAAACAAAGTTACAAAAACAATAACATTCATTTAGAGAAAAATAAAAAATAAGACAGAAAATAACAATCTCACAAATGGAGAAAATTAACCCATCCAAATAAACTGTAGGTAGAGCAGATATAATTTACTAAATTTTCTTGAAAAAACCTTTTAGGAAAAAAATAATGGGGCAAGTCAAAAAAATCCAATACTCAACAGCCAGTGAATACAATATATATCTCTTCTCAAATGCCTTAATCCGAATATTCAAGTAACCACTCAGAACAAGAAGAAAATATAGGCATGCCTGGGACTACGGGTGCAGAGATCCGAAATTTTTATTGCATGGGCCAGAGTTTAATTGGGTCGGGTTGGTCATGAAATGGGAAATCCCAACCCGAAAGAAGTTCGGGTTTACCCGTGGGTCAACCCGAACTCAAAAGACTTAATAAATGTGTATAAAATAGGAGATAGACTTGTGTACTTCTGGAAGGATTCCGAATCCTTCCCACTCAATTACTAATATTGGACATTCAAATAAAAAATTCAATCCATTGAAGTTCATCTATATTATTTAAAGTAACTAAAAATAAAAAATCAAGTGTTTTGAATACTTTTTACCCATCCATCAAGCGATGTAAAATGGACGGCGAAAGTAGTGAGTTGGTTAGATCTATATCTATAAACATATAAATTCTCGATCCGGCTATTTGATCATGATCTATACATTTAAAAAATCCTATAAACCAATTTTTGTTAGGTTTCAAATGTTCTACACCGTTAAACTAAACAACTCATTGTTTAGGCCGTCCGTTTTTTCCCTACTTGATGTATGGGAAAAACGTATTTAGAATACTTAATTTTTTATTTATAAAAACTTGAATAATATAAATTAACTTCAACGGAATGAATTTTGTATTCGAATAATGTATGGTTGTATTTGAGCGGGAAGGATTCGGGCTCGACTCCTTCCGGAACTACACAAGTCTATCTCAATTAAATAGTACAAATTTATATAATAAATTTGTAATAAATACAAATTAAGACTAAAAAAAGGCAACGCTTTCTCTTCTCTCATCTTTCCTTTCTCTTCTTCTTCTTCTTTCTCACTTCTTCTCACATCCGTTCTGATTGAGCTCGAACCAAAAAAAGGAAACGGAACCTTTTCATTCTACGACCTTTCTCTTCTGCTTTCCTCATCCGAGTTTTTCACTGAATCCTCTCTCAAACCTGAAACAAACACGAACTCCCAAACCAAACCCGAATAGAACCCGAACAAATGGATTCGGGTTAGAGTCGGGTTGGGTTCGAGTTTGGGCACGCTATTACTTGTTCGAGTTTGGTCATAGGTTGCCCTTCAACCCGACCCGACCCGACCCAATTGCGCCCTTACCTGTGGCTCATAGCTTTTAGATGTTATCATAGCTTTGGATAGACAACCTACATTTGTTTAATTGATGCTCCAATTCCCTCACCATCAGTTGGCAGGTTGATTCAGAATGGGAGGTGAATATTGAGGCTATTAAATGTTTTCTTTGTTTAGAGTTAACCACTCAAATTTTGTCGATCTCTCTGTCAGTCACTTCTCGTAGGGACAATTGGGTGGGGAATGACCAACTCTAAGAGGGTGATTATTGTGGAGGTGTACAATGCTTTACTTGTCGATTTGGAGGGTTCATCGACCAAGGGTTTATAGAAAACTATTGCTGGCATGCGAGTAAATTTTTTTGGTGGCAATTGCTTTGAGATAAATTATTGATTCTCCCTATATTAGGGAAAAGATGATGTAATGTCTATGGTATTTTTTTCTCTGTATGCGGCCAGATTGGTGAGACTGTCTTGCATTTTTTAATCACTTGTCCATTTGCAAGTGATTGTTGGAGGTGAGTCTTGACATCGATTTGAGGTGGACAACGAACTGCACTCTATTCATGATTTAGTATATTTAGTTAGATCTCATAAGGATAATGTCGTGGATCGACTCACTACATGTAGTAATGTTGTATAATGTGGGGTTAATCTAGAAGCAATGAAATAATGTGGCATTTTAGATAAAACACCAAATTCTTCCACTTTTTTTTTGCGCACACATTCTTTCTTTCAAGCTAAAAGAGGTTTGGTATGTTGATGTGAAGTGTGATCCTTTTCTTAGTGGAGTCAACTGGGACGCTCTTTCACCGTCTCAATGATGAGATAAAAAGTAATATAAGTATATCCGTTTGATTCTTAACCGTACGATTAGTATCCGCATTCGATCCGTTAATATCAGATCCGTATCCGATGTCCGATTTTGGCGGATGTGAAAACGCAATGAATCCACTAATATCAGATCCGTATCTGATATCCGACTTTGGCGGATATGAATATTACTTTTCCACATCCGCCAATATTTGTATACATCTCCGTGCCTGAAATTTAGGTGCAGATACGAATATGATAAAAACACTATCCGATTCACATTCGATGGCGCTCCTAACTGCAGTTAACAACATTGAACTCATCAGTAGAGATGGAATCTCTAGCAGAGCTTCACGTACAACTTCTGAAGACAGAGTGGAGACTACTAGCCGTGCTTCGGTATCTTCATCATCTAGTGCACAACAAGCTATCTTCGTCACTGATTTTGGTCTGAATTTGTCTCCACCAGTGGAGTTCCTAGACTAGAATTGTGATGATACACTAGAAACAATGTAACTCCATTAATTGATATTTCAACCATGCTTAAATCCTGATACACATGTAGTAGTAGCAGTAGTTACATATTTGTTCAGTGTAGTTTAATTTGCTCTCTCTCTTATTATGTACACACTCGAACTCATCTTCAGTTCCTGTCTAAATCTTCTTGAAGTACTTCAAGTGACTCGTGGGCAACGCGGGCAAGAGAGGGTTGGTACTCTACAATTATTGCAATTTTAATTCTTCCTTCTACTGTTAATATTATTCTTATATGACCATTAATCAGGAGCTTCGTTTTTGAATTATCATCTGTATTTTTCTTCTTCTAATAGTTCACAGTATAAGGTAAAAGACTAGTTACTCTTTGTAATCATAATTTATAAATGGAATATACTTTGTCATGAAGGATTCGAGACTGAATCCTTCTCTCTCTAATATAAAGTTTATATACATTATTTTAAACAATTATAAAAATATGAGAAAAATGGGCGGCCGAACTTGTGTGTTAATTGGTTTAACGGTGTAGAATATTCAAAATCTAACAAAAATTCCTGTGCAAAATTTTATGATGGTCAGATCAAGAATTTGTGTGTAAAAAAATAAATCTAAACAATATGTTACTTTTAGCCGTTCATCGTGCGCTCACTTGATAAATGAAAAAAGGTATTCAAAATATATGATTTTAAATTTATAAATACTTTAAATAATATAAATCAATTTCAATAGAATAAATCTTATTTTGAATGACGTGTATTTATAATCTTAGAAACATTAATATGCTCGAAGGCCTAAGGCGGGATGAACAATAAAACACAAAATCCTTTGAAGAATAAATAACAATAACAAAAATCTCAAAGTTCATCTCCAGCAAAACCGGCATTCAACCTGTAAATCGAACTCGCATTACCCGCATTGTCCGTACAAACTTTCAGATTTTCTTTATCATCAAAAAATGACCAAGGCCCCACTTCAAACCGTAAATATCATCTCAATAAAACTCCCGTCGAACATAATTGCACTCATTAGCAGCAACATTCAATCCACATTTACAATCAAATTAGCATTCCTACAATTGAACTTGGGTACACCTCTAGATCTACTTGCTGTTTATTTCATGTAAAAGTTCAAAATTCGTAAATGACTTACAACTCAATTACAATTACAATGTTTGTTTGAGCCATAATTCATAAAGAGTTACGCAACTCAACTACTACTCACTTGTAACTCAATTGTCACTCACTTACAATCCACTTAAAGTTAATTTTGTGATAATGCAAATTTATATTATTTTTTTATATTAATATTAATTGTTTTTAATATTTAAAATTTTTAGTATTTATTTGCAAATATTAAAACTTTTTCAATCACCTAATAGTTAATTTTGTGTTCAACTTTTCTAATTACGACTTACACATTACGACAACCAAAATCCACAAAACACAACACGCTTTTCTACTTATAACTTTATATTACCAACCAAACACCATAAAACTTACATGCATGTAAGTCATTTACAACTATAAAAGACTTTACCAATTACGACTTATAAATTACGGCTAATTACAACAACCAAACAGACTCGTAGATCAACATAGTGAATGATTCCGTTCAGTTAACAAATTATCATAACCTCTTGAGTAAATTTTACCAACACAATCATGCATCAATTGTATGGCTGAGGCTAAACAATTAGCAGCGCAGACAGATGAATACGTATACACTCATCAAAAAACCTTAATGTAAATCTGTAAAGTATACAGGCCATAAGAATAAACTTGGCTGTGCCTAACAACAAGGCTAGGCTTTCAACATCATCCACTTAATAGGACTCTTGTGCATGCTGAAGCACCCTTGACTTCAACAACATGCTTCAGCAAAAATTAAATCACAAAAAAACCTGTCACGTCGAGCACCTAGGTGAAGGACATTGCTCATACACAAATGACAGGAGATGGCAAAAAAATGATTGCAGCAAAGAGCCTGTTTGGTTAGGGGTGGAAATGAGAAAATAAGGAAATGAGAAAGTAATACTAGTTCCCTTCAGAGCTTGAGAATTGGTTAGTAAATTTTTCAGTGTTTGGATATTGTTAGGAAGTGTAGTTTGAAAAATGTTATATCTTTTCTGGTGTTTGGATGGTAATGTAAAAGTGAAAATGAAAAAGTTAGCCACAAAATTGACCGTAAAATAATATTTAAATAAAAATTAATTAAAAAAATAAAAAATGAACTATAATTAAAATGCAAGTGAGATTTACATGATCAAAAAAATAACTGTTTTATGCTACAACTTATTACAAATGAGATTTACATGACCACAAAATTAACTGTAGCACTCAGAAAGTGAGGAAATGATTGTGTAAAAGAGAGAACAAAAAAAGAAAAGTGATTTTCTTATTTTCTTTTTTCGGTATTTAGATAGATAGGGATGTGAGCAATTATACTTCCCAATTTCCTTACTTCCGCCCACTTCCTTGCAACCAACTGCGCCCAAAAATGAAGAGTAAACGAACAGGCTTGTTTCGGAATAAAAAATGAGGAAAGTGGCAAGGTTTTTATCTCAGAAAATGAAGAGGAAGTGATCAAGGCTTATCCCAAAAAAAAGACGAGGAAATAAGCACAGGCAAAAGAATGAAAACGGATGACAAAAACATATAAGACTTTTAAGAAAATTTACTGTAGATTGACAACTGAAACTGTTCCTTTGAAGAACCATCAGACATATGCTATCATACCTTAAATCAAAGGATTGAAATTTTGACCCAAGTATAAAAATGCACAAATATTAGTTGTATGCAGTGCATTTTATTGTAAACAAACTAAAAGTAATGGCCACAAATCAAAAGAGAAGTAGGACAACTAATCGCATGTCCCACTTTGTCTGGTAAAATGAATAAGATCTTCATAAAAGTCAAAAAACATAGTAGGGCAGTCTGCTAAGAGATTTTAAACAGTACGCTAAACGCATTATAAATTAGCTTTAGAACTGTTTCCCTTCATGGATACAAAATCAAATCCTCACTAGTCGTTCACATAAATCTCCTATTAAAAGCGTAAAAACACCAATCTTGCCAAGCCAATAGTATGCAAGTGAAAACAAACAGTAGGAAACTAATTTTAAAAAAAAAAACCTAGTCCTCTAAGGTTTTGCCGTACAACAAAAGTTGAACACAATCAAATTGCAAGTTGGAAGTTACAAGTATACCCCATCACATTAGATCCTCAATCAATGATTTAAGGGAATCATAAGATCCTCAATCAATGATTGAAGGGAATCATACAAGATCCCTTCAGAAGAATAGAGCATGGTTGGATAATATTCAGTGATGATAACATAGATTTACACAAAAAAAGTAATGGCCCAATGTAGAACATGATACAACTCCAGGGAGCAAAACTGAAGCCTGTCTAGGACGGTATTGCATTCATCGAAGATGGATGAGCCTGTTAGGCACAAGGGCAAGAATATGAGATCATTTCGATTCCATTAGAAATGAGGATTCAGAATATCACACATTGATCGATCAAACAGAGATTCAACAACTAAAAAAAAGATCGATTCTTTGGGATCCTTCCTTTCTTCAAACGGAACGAACAGAGATATCCTCCGTTGTGGGTAAACGGGAAACCCGACTCTACGAACCCGAGGAAAGGCTGCACAGCAGTAGTAGTAGAGGCGTTAAGACCGGAGCTTTTGTAGTGCTAGCAGGAATGCAAGTGAATGAATCCCATTGTACACCAGAATACAAAAATCATTTCCGTAAAGAATTTGTAGCCTCCATGTACAACGAGTGAGAATAGATAGTGAGAATATCCAAACCCAATTTAATTTGTATGGTCAAAAGACATCTTTCATGCTATTAATAAGTGAAACTTCCTCAGAAGACTGATCTGACAAATTCAGTCAAAGGCTCAAAGAGTCAGATCCCATAATATGCATGTGGAGCCATTTTATGCAGGTATAAATGCAAAGCTTCAAAATGGTAAGACACAAAACAAGTTAATCCTGCTCCACATCAATAATCACTCTTCATCGTTGATAGCAAAAAGACCTTATGGTAAACATGAACAAGCATTGTAACAGTTAAAATCCTAGTTCCAAGGGATTCATAACCAGTGCCTATCTAAGAAGTCAGAACACAAATAAAAATTTACCCAACAAATGACACCTACTTGATATCAACTGAAGATTCCAGAACAATATTGTTTGTACGAAACTTATACCAATGTGGTAATATAAATTTACTAATGATCTATTTTTAGAAGAAGAGGGAATGTACTAGCCCCATGAGGGTAGTTTGCTCATGAAATTTTAAAGGTGCTTTTTCAATGGTTACATGATCTATACACAACCAAATTTACTACTGAAATTTAACTGAACTCCTAAACAATTTTAGTTTAGGCATTTGCTCATTCAAACAAGCCAACAAAAGAGTTCATGCAAAATATCACTTCACACAACAAGATGACAATAAGGGGGGAAAATACTGATGTAACCACTGATGCAGAAATCACATGATAAAATTAGTAGCCACAGAACTTAAAATCGTCCTTAAGTAAATATCAACGCTAGATAGGAAATCAGTTCAACGGGGCCAAAATCCATTCCACTCATAACTGAGCGAGCGATTAAAGACGATGTCTTGGGATTACATTAATAAAGACATAAAAACCCTATTTTTCTTGATTGAAGGTAGAAAATGACCTAGATATCCCTCAAAACCCTAGCTTTGTGCGGCGCCAGTGCCTGCGCTTGGCGTTGTACCTGAAAAAACAAAGACAATAACAAAATAAGCGATCAAAACTTCTAAAAAGAAGAAATTTTCGAGATTCTAGATTCAAGAAACGATCAATTCACAGAGATCGAGAGCGAGGGGAGACCTGATAGTGTTATCGGTCCTCATGCGGATCCAGTGAGGGATGGGCCTGTTCTGCCTCATCTTTTTCGCGAGCTTCTTCTTGATCTTGAACGTCTTGTGCGAAGGCTAACAGTAACACAAAGAACTGATAAGATTCCAAGCCAACAGAAACATTAAGAATAGAGAATCGAGAAAGACGAAAGAGATCTACCATTTCCGCTGCTGCTTGCAACCTCGACGACCGCGGCGGAAACCCTAACCCTAGCTCTCGACAAGCCCAAACAAGCCTAATTTTTGCCCCTTTTATATAGTACGGATTGTGAGAAGTCTCCAGATTTAATTGTGATGCTGCCTAATTTTTATGGGAATGGCCCATAATTAAGTTAGCCCACGGAATGGCGATCCTTGTTAGTCCATGGCCCATGGGCCATGACCGGAGATCCACAAAGGATCAGTTTTTACAATATAATAGTGGATGAATATGACAATTGAGGTTTGATTCACCGGCGTGTTTGGCTTTGGTGTGGAAGTGGGAAAAAACGGATGTGGGAAAATTGATTTTTCACTTCCATTATTTGTTTAAAATCGCGAAATAAAAATGGGAAAATTTCTTTTTTTTCTCTTTTTCTTTTTACAGTTCTCTTTTGCATTATCATTTTCTTACTTACAGAATGTTACAGTTAATTTTATATTAATGTAAATCGCACTTGTAATAAGTTGTAACTTAAAACAGTTAACTTTATAGTCATGTAAATCCCACTTGCAATCTAATTATAGTTCAAAAAAATTTAATAATTAATTTATTTTAATATTATTTTGCGATCAACTTTGTGATCAACTTTTCTACTTCGACTTCCACATTACTAATCAAATACTGATAAATACAAATATATTTTTCCACTTACATTTTCACATTACAACCAAACACCGAAAAACTTAGTTACACAAATTTCAATTTCCACTCTTTTCCTTGCCTTTTCTCACTTACACATTTTCCTCCCACTTGTAACAAACCAAACAAGCCCTTAATGATAAAAGAGTTTAATCGTTTGAGATTACAATTTTTCTTAATTAGTTTTTAATGGAGATGATAATTTTTTAACCTATTTTCACATATTCTTCGAGCACATTTAATAATCAAAAATTAGTTTTGTCAGCGTGATTACATAGCTCCTAGTAGGATAATTATTTCAGATTAATTAGCAAGAAAGACCAGAAGACAGCATTTTGTGTTTTTGATCAAATTTTATATAGGAAAAGAAAAAACCTCAATACAATAGTGATGTTGAGTCAAGATGCAAGTGGACAAGGTAACACGAAGAAAACCTAATATCCAAAGAGATTAATACCGAGAATTTTTGTGAGTCACGTTGTTAGTGGTAATCGCAAAAAAAAAAATTTATTGTATGCATGATAGAATTGTAGTGCTTATAATTTTATTAATATTAAATAAAATCTGTCGAGATGTAATACGTGGGTTCTATTTCAGGGATCGTGAGTGTTGTAACAACTGGAGAAAGTGGTAGGTTCATGAAAGGTGTGATAACCTACAATGTCATGGGCGATCTCACTATGACGCTCATGTTTACAATTTCTAGCATCACCATGTCGAACAAGTGTAATGTTTAAGATGCGATCTGGTTGGAACGTGTTTCTTGGAAAGAAAACTGCAAGCATATTGGGATAAAAGCTAGTATTTGAACTTTTTGGTATTTTTTTTATTTTGGTTCTAAATCTGTATATGCTTGTGTTGGGTTTGAAAGTAATTTAAAATACAGCTGCATTTTGTCGAGCACAACGGTAAAGAAACAATGAGAAATTATAAAAAAGTAAGAAAAAAATAAAATAAAATGGGAATAATAAAATTCAAATATAGGTTCATAGACATAAACTGTAAACAACTGCCAACTGATCTACACTTCTCTTTGCTATTTTAAGTTAGCATATTGCTTTTATCTGTAAATAAAGTGAGGCACCATCTCTGCTACCAAATGACACCCCCTTGTTTGGACTTAGACGCTAGTAAATAAGAATAAAAAACAATATGTTGAACTCACAAAATGTATTTTTATTTTTTTATTCTCTTTCTCTGTTAATCGTTCATCAGCTATGATTGATGACCCATAATACAAAACACTATTGCTGATCCTTCACACATTGGAGTCAACTAAAGCCCCATAATTTGGCATTTGACTGAGTATATCTAGCCAGTAGCCGTCGATTCAATCGACGTGAACTATTTTCTCTGGTAGTGTTTGAAATAAATATCAAAGGACTTTTTAATTATTTTTTTAGATAAAGATTGATATGTTTATGTTTTCACAAGAGTTTTGAGTATGTTTTTGTTTCACATAAATTGAATATATAGGCAGAACATACATTCAAACTTGAATTTAACATTCTCGGGCATGTTTTGCTGCAAGTGGGAAGAAAAAGTGTAAGTGGAAAACGAGGAGAAAAATGTGAGGAAAAAAATGAAAAATTAAAATGTGTACATATAAATTTTTTCGGTGTTTGATTGAAATGTAAATTTTAATGAAAAAACATATTGTGTTTGAGTAATAATATGAAAATGAAAGTGAAATAGTTGACTACAAAATTGACTGTAAAATAATATTAAACTAAATATTAATTATGAAGTTATTTTGTGCATTGTAATTAGACTGCAAGTGGGATTTACATGACCACAAAAATAACTGTTTTTAATTAAACTTATTACAGATAAGATTTATATGATCACAAAATTAACTGTAGAACCCTCCAAGTAGGAAAATGATACTATAAAAAGAAAGTGTAAAAGAAAAAAGAGAAAAGAGAATTGAGTTTTCTTATTTTTCTTTTCTGATTCCAAACAAGCAACGGAAGTGAGAAATGAGTTTCCCACTTCCGCCCCCAAGCCAAACACGCGTGGAATATTGGTTGAGATATGAATATAGAAATTAGTTCTTCACATTTCCTTTTGTTTTTCCCTTCTACTTTTTCTTTTTGAGGGAATACAAATTTCCAAATCGTATAACCCGAAATCTAAATTTAGAATTGAGTAATCTAACACCCACCCGAGTCTCGATGTATACGATCTGGAGCAAAATTTTTTATCCCAGTGTAACTCAAATCACTCAAAAGAGTTTGAAATAATACTAGAGAATCAAAGAAAAAGAAGAAAGAAAAAGAAATTTTAAAAAAAGAAATTGATTTGTTTTCTTTCCTATCTTTTAACCATGTGGGGAAATGAATTGACCGTATCGTGTCACATTTTTTAGAGACTCTCACCATAAACTCGTTGACGCGGGTCAGAAGCAAAAACACATGCTAGATTTTTTTTTTGTTTTTAGCGCCAACAAATTCTAAATAAAATTCTAGTTAGAAGAAATACTGTAGTTCCAGAAAAGAAAGGGAAAACATTTTAAATATTATTAAACCTTAAAATGCCTGTTTGGGGCATATGAGCTGAAGATGGCCCTATAAGAAAGGTCCAAATACTAGAGCCCATAACAAGCCCTAGATATCATCAGTTTCAAAAAAAGAAAGAGAAGGGGAGTGGGCCTGCGAAGTCGCCTGGGAAGTATATTGTGTTTTACGATGTTTGATTGGTAATGTAAAAAATGTAAGTAAAAAAGTTGACTATAAAATTAACTGTAGCAGTGATTTAAATATTATAAATACTATTAAATTAAAATTACTATTTTAAATTAAATTGCATTAATAAATTTGAGATAAAATATTAATAATCTTAATATTATATATATATAACAATAATATTAATAAAATATTAATATAATTAGTAAAATATTACTAAAATATTAACTAAATAAATAATATAAAATTTTAAAAAAATCAAAGGGACATTAATAAATTTTAAGAATACAAATAAAACATAGACATTAAAAAATCTTAAGAAAAAAATAAAATATAGTTATAATATTATAATATTAAAAAATACTTGAAAATTATTATAATATTAAATTTTATTATATATTACTGTGATATTATAAAATATAAATTAATAAAGTAAAATATTATTATAATTTAAAAATAAATTATTATTACAATATTAACATAATAAAATATTAATATAATAATAAAGTATATTATAATATTAACATAATAATTATTTATATTAAAAAATAATAATTAAGAATATAGTAATTTATATTAAAATATAATATTGTTATATTAATAAAATATTAACTCTAAATAAAATAATAAAAAATTGGTATAAGTATTAATAAAATAATAAAGTATTAAATTAAAATATTAAATTAAAATAGCAAACTATTAAATATTAAAACAATATTAAAAATAATAAAAACTAAAGATTAAAATATAAATAATTAAATAATTAAAAAAAATTGAACACTATTATAAATATTAAATATATATTAATATTAAATTATATATTGATTATCAAGTAACTGCTTTGAACTACAAGTGTACTACAAGCAGGATTTACATGACCACAAATTAATTGTAGCAACTGTAAGTAAGAAGATATGGGTGTAAAAGTGAGATTTACATGATTACAAATTTAACTGTAACAACTGCAAATTAGAAAATGAGAGTTACATTTTGCAACTTGTTTTTCAGCAAAACAAACAGTAAAAATTGAAAGAAAAAAAAAATTTACGGCTTATGATTTGTAGACCTAAATGTTAACCGGAGATTACTTGAGTTCATCTCGGAGCCGAGCTGGCTTAGGGAGGGTTTAGGTTGGGATGGCTCTCGAGTCCCGACCTCCTCTGTTGTTGGTTTTGCGGTGCCCAAAGCTAAGCCCACCTCAGTTCGGCCCGATCCATAGTCCACCAAATATTTTGGGCCAGCAATCGGGCCTGTCCATATAAAGAAATTAGGCTTGTCTGTTTCCATCAAACATTAACAGATCGCAAAAACTAAAAATCAAATCAAATAAAAGGAAAAAATGACTGATGGAAATATATGGTCACTAGACGACAACAATATCAACATCAACAATTTCATCAAATCACCGCATCTTTCCTTCAAGATTTCAAACAATCAAACATATCTACGCGTTACTTGAGAAAATTTTCAAAGAGAAAAAAGAAGCCTTAATGCTGGGCTTTATACTTTCTTGAACAAAATCTGGCATTTTTGAAAGCTACAAAAACTTAGCATCACAATCCCAACCTCAAACAGATCCCATGAAGTGCGGATCTACGAAGGAAAATTTCGGTCAGCAAACCGCGTTTTTGTTCAATCCTAACTGTAAACTACATCCTGTAGGAATGTCATTTTCATTCACATTATTTGCTAGCTAAGCTATAGTTTCCCTTTCAAATTCTTCTCAAATCAAATGCCTTTGTCTCACATGCTGTACTTTCTACTTGTGTTTTTTTGTGCATAATTTTCTCCGTTGATTCCTTAAATAAAATTATCATTATGTTAATGTGTTTTAAAAATAAATGGATTCGTAGAAGAAAGAATGATTTTTTTTAAAAAAAATGGCCCTTGACTTTGGAACTTGTCCTTGATCATCACAAGCAACTATAGTCTATACTCAGTACTTTTAATAGCATGGTAGCTTTCTACGAAAGTATCTTTCCTCAGACTTTGTTTGTATTTATAGGCTTCAAGATAATTCGACACTTGTTAAAACTAATGGCCCAACAAATCATTATAATGTTCAGAAAAGACATCAACATAATTTTATTTTTTTGCTTTGTTGTGTGTGTGTGTGTGTGTGTGTGTGTGTTGGGGGTGTTCGGCGTGAAAGCAGCCTCAAATGTCATGCGCCTGTGAAGACTCATGACTTGCTGTAGAAAGTAGAGCTCAATAACTTAAGAAGGACAACTAGACAATTCTCGTCGAATCAAGAGTATGATCAAAACCAAGGACGATGAAAGTAGCACCAAGCGAGGAGGAGAGAGTGCAATTACTTCAGAGAGCTTTGAGTTTACATGTCACTAGCTTTTTACAGTGCACCAGCAAGAAATTGAGGAAAAAAAAATTTTGTTTTAGTTTTTAAAAAGTGGTGAAAAACTAATATAATGTTAATGCAGGAACGGAGAAACATTATAGTTTTCGCACTAAATTTTTAGAAAGGATGTAATGGGCTATGAAATAATAATTAAAAAGTCATTTTCTTATTTTTTAAAATGATTTTAGGTTTAAGAAAAAAGTGAAAAGTCAAGAGCCCTAAGAGAACTTTCACCCGTTCCCATGTAAAAGTGGGGCTTTTTGATAAAAAATCAGGTTGCCTGCTTAAGCTCCAGCAACCCCTAACTGGAGAGAGCGACTATTCACACCCAGGAAATTGCTAAACACACTCATTTTTTAAGATTAAAATTTTTTAGAAAATTTTAACCATAGTCTAAAAGACCAAATTAGACATTAACTAATCTAATATTACAAATGACGAAAACTCTATCCTGAAACACCCTCAAATATTTGCTGAATACACCCACTCTCTCACCTCCTCGAGCTCGTCATCGTCGTTGTCGTGGGCGCCGCCGCCCTCCCCCACCCCCACTCCTCCTCCACTCCCTTCCTCCGACCAATGCTTCTGCCCGAGTTCGGCGGCCTGATCCGCACCCATATATGCTCGTGGATCCGTCAGTGCGGCCCCCAGCCCCCATGGATCCGTCATCGAGTCCACTAAGCCCATTGAACAATTAATGTTTGCTGCTACCTTGCTCTTTCTCCTCAGTTTCATCTTCAGACCTCTGCTATCATCCATGAGTCTACTTCCTGCTGCAGCATAAGCTTCTTCTACTCTCGGTTGAGTCTCTCAGTCGTGCTCCGTAGCTCTCTAATGGCTTCTCTTTTCTCTTCGTTCCTCTTCACGAGCTCGATCAAATGCCTTCCACTATCCTTTAAAAGCATCAACATATCAGTCTTTTTGGCAATCTCTTTGATGAGTCCTGTTCTATTGATGGGAATTGAATCCATCAGGCTGCCATCTTGTTCTCGAATCAGTGCTAGAAGAAAAAGGTTGAGCTCTAAAAACAAAGTAGAAGACATCATTTATTCATATTAAGTTCTTATGTGCAAAAAATACATATCACAACAAAAATTACAGGTTAACATGCAAAATTATTTTTGACCATTTTCAGTGATTCATGTAATTCATTCTATTAACTTGTATTCTGTACTGTATATAGTATATGAGTCAGATATGAAAATAAAAGAAACAACGTATAACCACACGGGATGCCTGAATCTCTTCTTGGCGTAAAAATCGAGTTCTATTTCGTCTAAAAAAAACTCTTTTTTTTTTTTTAAAAACTAATTTTACTTGGAATTGGTTGTGATCTGCTCTTGGGTTTCAGCTGGGTAGGAGCAGATGCTTGTGAAGTGACACAATATCAATGAGATTTTGGAGTTCTTGGTGAATTGCTGTTATATATCAGATGGCGAAACAGAGATGAGCCCACCGTCGCCGCATTTTTGGGTACTCGAGAGGGAGAGACGGGCTGCAGCACCGAGGCCAACTCAGCCTCCTTCTTGTTGTCGCTGTCACCGGAGTTGTGGCTGGTGGTGGTGGGATTTCATTTCTCAGAGAGCGCCGCCATGCCGGCAAAATCGGAACCACCATCGCTGCCGAGAGAGGAAGACAAGGCGGATGTGGGCGGGATCAGGCTCCTGCTGCTGCCCAGCGCAGAAGGAGAAAGAGAGGCGTAGGGGCATTTTTGGAATAATTGATTAAATTTTTTGATTTAAAATTGTAAGGATAAGTTGGGTAATCTGAGGGAAGTATGTTCAGCAATTAGATGGGTGTGTTGGGTAATGGGGTGCTTTTGGTAAATTTGTGAGTGTGAATAGCCGCACTCTGTAGCCTATCATTAGAGTGGTTGTTTTTGTAAATTTTTATGTGGGCTCCATCAAATTGACGGGATAAAAAACCCTACGGTGAAAGTGCTTTGAATTGGAAAGTATTTCTTCATTTTTTGCAGGTTGCTAAATATGCACCTTTTTTTTTACTTTCTTGCTTTCATCTTCACTTTCCAATTACACAATAAGCCTAGGGGTATAAATAGGTTGGGTCTTTTTTGTTGTATGTTTCTTCTGTGTCTTTGTTCAGTTTGTCTTCTCTCCTCTTGTGCTTGTATTTGCAACGAAGCTATTTGGCTAGAGAGAATTAGAGGTAATATTATTTTGTATTTTCTGAGTTGTTTTCATTAAATTCTTATTAATATAACGCGAGAGACTTTATAGGTTCGCTGTTTTAACTAAAAAAAAAATATTCAGACTCAGAAATCATAAAGAATTTAGATGCAAACTCAAGTTCAGACGAGATAACTCTATTTCTAATGCATAATTTATTTTAAATCGATATCATTAACTTTTAAATTTATCACCATATAGACACTTGGCTATTTCAATTTTGTTAACCCTGATGAGATAAAATTTTCTGATTTAACTTTTAGATCTGAACTCTGTAAATATGTAAACGATATAACATTCGTAATCCTATCTACAGTTGGACAAAATTTATTGAATATGAGTTTTTTTTATCAATGAAATAAAGTAAAAAAATGTTGGTGGGACACCATCTCAAAAAATTAGTCTTCTAGATGAAGTTATCCAAATTCTTATATACCCAAGATCAATCCTACATCTAGCCGATGTGAGATTATTTCTTCGAACTCAAAGTTCAAAAAAAAAAAAAGGAGAAAAATCTCTAAGAAGTCGTTTTCCAAACTCCGCGTTTGTGATGAGAGAAAGAAAGATAAGGTGGGCGAATCCACTGAGTCACCAAAGCCTCAAGTGGTCACATGCACTTGCAACTGCAATGGCGCAAAAAAGATAAGTATACTTTTTGTCTGGCCTCAAAGCCTTCATGCGCTCCTCGGACATCACTGATGTTGACGTTGACGGAGGTTGCTCATCCCAACTGTAGCAAGGATTTTATCCTATATTCTCCAATTAATACTTCATATTTTCATATTGGTATCTCAAACAAATCATTTGATTTCAGTAAAAATCGATCTTTCTGTTGGTTTTCTTATTTACGCGTAAAATAAAGTCATAATGAACGATCTTTTGACAAGATGTAAATTATTTAGGATCAAATTTTATTTTTAATATGTGTTGATTTTTTGCTTATTGTTGTAGGAGCTTCGCGATCAAGTGGAAATATCACATACATTTTATTATATACTCTTTAAAAAAAACTTTAATGAAACAGAGCGGTATTACTCATCATTGATTCAAACGTGAGAGAACTCAATATAAAAAAGTAAGCTTTGAAACGCAAGGGACCCTATATAGGTTCACTGTTTACCAATAAAAAGAAAAAAAAGTAAGCTTTGAAGCATAAGCTTTTATAACCCATTTGTTGAAACAAAGGCTATTTGTTTTGAGTAGACCTAGCCATTTATCAAGATGAGCATTGGTTGGGAGAGGATCCAATTGCATGTTGGCATTTTTGGTTCCTCTCATTTTTCTATTAGGCCTAACCCTTTGCTTTTGTTGGTTCACTGACTTGGGTCAACTCGGATCAAGTTAGGCAATTCTAGTGGCTGTACAATTTGCCAATTTGATTCTGCCCCCCTGGATTGTTGGTAGAATTCTGATTGTAGGTCCGTTTTCCTCCAATATTCATTTTCTGTTCCCCAAAAAAAAAAAAGAATAAAAATGAAAAATGAAAAACATAAAGGGGGAAAAATGCTAATTTGCATAATAATAACTTAAGTTTAATTACATGCGTTTTTGTACACAAATCAACATCTATATTAATGATCAAGGGAGTTATTTAAGAAGAAATACTACTTCCATTTTAATTTTTTTTAAAATAAAATTAGGTACTTTTTTTGATATTTCTAATAAGTTTAATAAAAGTAATAAAAAGTGTCCGAGTAATATCTTATCAGGATAAAAAGAATAATTAAGTTTCCAATACAATGTAGCGCTTTATTTCTGAAACTAATTTTTCCAAAAACACGAGTGTCTCACTTGCATATAAAACACTCAATATTTATAATCAAAATATCACATCATGTAATATCAGATATAATTCAAATGTATTCAGATAAGTATTCAAATTTCTCGAGTGATTTATCATTGTCATGCTTTTGTATTTATTAGAAAACCAAATACGGAATCACAGGTTATTTTCACATACTTGTCTACACCCACTGGCTCCAAACAAATACATGGGTATGTATTATGTATAGTATACAATTATACATCAAATCTTCTTGCATCCCTAGGGTTTCCATATTTGCTACAAGAAGATGGATGGTTGGGGTTGGCAGCATGGCCATGTATCATCTGCCACACTGGGGAAGCATGGACATGACATGTGTGTGGTTCCCACACTCACCCACTACCACCATGCATGAGGCATGAGAGCTCTACAAGGCTACATATCAGGGGGCATAATGATCATTCATTCGCATGTGGAAGGTGATATTAATGCAAGTGTACATAGAAAGAGACCGTTGTCTCATGCGATGCTGTGATGCCAATGTTTTTATTTTTTTATGGCCAGTGATTGTGCACTGAAATACTGAATGGAGGAGGATGGGTCAGAAATAGCGGCAGGGTTCAGATAGCTCTCCTTTGGAATTGATATTATGTATTTCATATGCTTGCATATGCAGCCTTGAAGGAAATATCTTTGTGCATGATTTGACTCTCTAGATTACAGTCTTTAAAGAAAAAAAATCTTTTTACTAAAAAATGCATTGTTTATCTCGTTAAGAATAGTATTAAGATTAGTATTATGTAATAGTAATTGTATTAGGAGTAGGGTTTGCTTATTATGTATGCCTATATATTTTTAGAGATATTAACGACAACACATGACTCATGTGAAACACGTGATCCACGTGAAAGAAACTACCCCATGCATCAAGAATCTATTCCATGAAGATAGGAAGCATGAGAGTCATGCAACATGTGATTCATGTGAAAGAAACTCCTCATAAAATCGTTCAGATTATAGAATCTCTCCATGAAGATGGGAACACATGAGACTCATGCACCATTTGTTTCTCATTCTCTCTCTTAATTAGTATTTCCTATTATGTCTCTTAATCAGTGTAAACTATTACTCAATGTGTGTATATATATACAACCAAGAACCATAGAGTGTGGCATCTTGTCATTACACAAATAATATTCTCCTTCTTCTTTATCTTGGTATCAGAGCCACTCCAATACTATGTCGAGAATTTTCACTTTCTCTTCATCTTCCCACACGTCCATCCAAGCATCTGCTTCCATGTTACTCCCAATCCCAGCATCACTCATTTTCTAAATGTCAAACTCGACAAGGGAGACTACCTACTGTGGCGTTCCCGGTTCCTTCCTCTTCTCAAACTCCATAATCTCGAAGGCCTCGTCGACGAACCTCTCCCTGTCCGGTCCAGTTCCTTCATTCTACCGAGAAGGATGCTCAGTACACTATCAATCCGAAATACACCCGCTGGATCAAACTTGATCTGACGCTCTTATGATGGCTTATCTACCCGCTCACCAAAGCTGTTCTTGCTCTTGTTGTCGGGCTCACCACATCTTGTGATGGGAGGTGCTCTCTGAAGCGAATCTTTACGTCACCTTCCAGAGCTAGAGTGCAGCAACTCAAATACCAGCTATACACCGTCAGGATGGGTGCCTCCTCTATATCAGAGTACATTTAGTCTGTCAAGTCCATTATGGACAACCGGGCGGCAGTAGCTAATCTAGTTGTAACACCCCGCTCCCGGAATACGTGCTTAATTGCGTATTCAGATTTTTCAGTCATATTTTTTCGATTTACTTTCTGTATTTGTTTTGTATTATGAGATACTTACATGATCGTTTTGCCTTGGATCTGGATTCGTGAACTCGGAGTCAGCCCTAATCTGAACCGGGAACCCGATCCTAGTGAGTTGCTCGATTTGACCTTTTCGCTATTCCAATTTGACCGATTTCAGTTTTAAACAACATTTTCTAATATTTTAGATTTTCTATGATTTTCTGGAATTTTTCAGAATTAAATTGAAATTCTTCAAACCAAGGTCGACCGATACCGCTAACCGATTATCGAATTTTTAATTTACAAACGGAGTTGAATTTTTAGAAACGGCTTTCCTGTAACTTCTTAAAATCACATTTTCTATCTAAATACTTTTTCTGAGAATTTTCTAAAATTATCGAAATTCCACTAGTTTTGGTGTCGGCCAGTATTACTAGTTGATTCCAGAAATTTTAGTTTACAACTGGAATCAAATTTCTGAATTTCTCTTTCATATTTCTTCTTAGAATTATATTTTCGCCTTTCAGGCATTTTCTGAGATTTTTCAGATTTTATCAAAAATCCGGCCTACCCGGTGTAGACACCGTCCACAGTGGATTCCGGGATTTTTATCTTGAAAATAAGATTGAATTTCTGAAAACCAATTTCACTAAAAATCTTAATATAATATTTATTATTTTTGAGAATTTTTGGGAAGCTTTCCAAGCTACTTTATTTTTTCGGGCTATTCTGGAATTTCCGGTGTTTTCCCAAGATACCGGAGTCTATCCAGATATTATATTTATATTTTTCTCATTTTCTCTCTCCCTCCTCAGTCTCGGGTATGATCTTAAATGCGGAGATTCCATTTCTATCTGCATTTAATGTACTGCTAATCAATTCCAATCAAGTCATTATGACTTTTGTCCTTTGTTAAACGCAAGACTCGCGTTTATTCTCCTGGACGCGGATTTTTCTCCGCGTCCAGTTCATATTGCCCAGACGTAGCTTAGTGTCATGTGGACGCAACTCTTCTTGAGTGAAACGCAGGTTTCATTCCATAGGGAATTTCAATGCCAATATTATAATATTTTCTCCCCTTATAAAACCACCCCCACTCCTTCTCTCTCTTTCATTTCTCTTCTTCCTCTTCATTTTGCAGCCAACAGAGAAGCCTCCAGCAGCCAAGAATTTTTGTTCCCTCATTTGGCCACCCATTTCTCCACCATTTTCCCTCCATTTTCACCACCAACACCACCATCTCATTCTCCTCCATCTCCTCCTCAATTACAACAACAACTGCAACCACAACACCATCTCCTCCACCTTCTTCTTCCTCTCTTTTCTATCAAAACAACCCATTCTCACCACCACCTTCTCCACCATCTCCACCACCATATACACCACCTTAGCCACCACGAACCACGCCATCTCCCTCTCCTCGTCGTACTCTTTCCGACGAGCTATTGCTTCGCTCTCCGAAATCCCTTTTGCAAAACTCTAAAAATTCATTTTTAACTACACTTGCACTCCCATGAATGCTTGGGCTTGGGCTTGAACTACCGGATTCCGGCCACCTCCGGCCGCCGCCGGTGACCACCGGCCATCGCTGTCCATCATCCCCTCTTCCATTCTTCTTTCTTTTCTTTCATTTCTTCTTCCTTTCCTTCCCTTCTTTCTTTCTTCCTTCTTTCTTCTTTTTCCTTATTTTTCCTTTCCTTTCCTGATTTCCTGCGTCTCTTTCCTTCTGCGTCTCTTTCACATCCCCCTGTCACTCTCTTTAATTACTAGACGCGGATTTTACCCCTGCGTCTGAGTAGTTATTTAACGCGACATTGCGTTCTTATATCAACGCAACGCGGAGTTCATACTCGCGTCTGCGTTCTCCACGTGTCCCTGCTAGAACGCGGTCCTCGAACCCTGCGTTCGTGACCTCTACGCGACGCGACTCTTGCGTCTGCGATTCCCGCGTCTCCATTTTCTCTTCTCCCTTTATTTGAACGCGTTTACGCGTTGATTTCCTGGATTCCAGAGCTTGGGATTTCACGGTGTTTTTCGGAGTTCTAGGCGAGTGTTCTCGCTTTCTCATTGGACTTTCCCGCATCGTCGGGTTGACTTGCATAACATTATGTATTTATATCGGTGTTTTCGTTTGGTATTGTGATGTCGTACTTGTTATATTAACTGTTGACATACACCTGTCTGTATCATACTTGACAACTGACGTGTTACCACCTGACATGACTTACTACCTAGCATATGTCTTACCACCTGCTTCTTGACACGTTGATACTTGAACCCCTGAAATAGGGAGGCTCCTGACTTTACTCCTGTTGATCCCCGTGATGGGATAACCATGAATATAAGATTACTATGAATACTCTGTGGACATTATTACTGGATAAATTATTATAAATAGACAACTTGTACCTGGTTTGGGGGAAACTGATGGGCCCTGATTAATCATGTTTATGGTGGTCTTATCGAGCCGCGCGTGGCCACATACTTGAGGGATCACCTGGCGGCCACCAGGGATTCCGTGGGGTGTGCTGGCACCCCTACTCCTGTTTATTCCTGCCGGGTATGCACACGCCCTAGGCCTATTTCTATGGATCTGCGATACTCTATTCCTGTTCGGGCGTAAATAAGTCCCGGTACCTAGCGGTACGTTCCGGCTCAGCACCGGTACTCCTGAACCGTTGTCCCGGGCATGTACGGGGCCCATCCGAAACATGATTCATCGATCTTTATCAGTTTCCAAATAACTTGCTCTATAAGTTGTAAGTGGAAGTATGTGGAATGGGACACATACTGAAGCCTGGAACTTAGACGGCCCCTATTATAATCAGATGTTAATATGCTATTTTGTTGTGCCATTTTGTAACTCGGGTTGTACGTGCTTGGATTACGGTGACATGGGATAAAGGTATATAAATGAGGGTTTCCTTGTTTGGATTATTCCTTCGAAGTATTGATCTCATGGAGCCGTGACCTAAACCCGTACAATCGGATTTGCTCGTATTCGGTTTTATTCGGTTTTGTCGGTTTATGTTAGTTTAGGAGATATCTGGTGTTGTCCTATTTACTTTATTTCTCGTCTCGTTACTTTCCCTTATCTTATCATACCGTGAGTATTCTCTGCTTGATATCACTTGTTATGTATCTACTTGCTTCTGCATGCTTATGCTCACGACACGATTTTCAATGCATGCTTATGATTCGATTTTATCGATACACATGTGCTTATCCTTGCACGCCATCTGGCTTTCGCCTCACAACTCGCCTGGGGAGTTCTGACTCCTCTGGATCCTCATGTCCAGGTCCTGGAGTTTGGACCGAAGGGGACCATCTTGCTGAGGACCCAGCTTACTTCTGTGGAGCAGACAGATCAACTGTAGCTCCAGTCCCATCCTTGCTCCCCTTGTTGGCTCGCGGCTTCTCCAGTTATCTCGTGAGCGCCCTTTTGTACTGTTCCTATCTGTACATCTCTTTGTATTCTCGCATTTGCGCCTATCAGGTGATGTAATATTATTGTAATATTATCGCCTCTGGTGATAACTTTATAATTGTACTCATATGTTGGAATGTATAATGCACCACTTGCTTCCGTACTCTGATTTTTACCTGTACTGATGCTTAGCGTATATACGTGGGGGTATTTCTGACCTACGTATATACGTTGCAGTGACGTCTCCGTACCCGCAGGAACGGGGCGTTACACTAGTTGCTGACTCTGACCTCGTCGCTACCTTGTACGCGTCGGAAAAATCACAATTGCAAAATTCTTTTAATTGAATAGAAGGTTACAATGGATAAAAAAGAGAGGAAATTTTTTGATTGATTCTCCTCTTTATATAAAGCTGGGTTCTTCACGTGGCGGTGGAGAGTGAGTCTTATTCTCCGTTGACTGGCCGAACGTCAAGTTTCTCTTGTGGATCCTCTCTTTGGATCTACTGGTGGAGTAGCACAGCTCCTATCAGTAATGGAATCTCAAAGAGATTTAAAGAACTTTAACTCAATAAGTTAACAGAAAGAGTTAAACTCTTTCCATGCTACAAGAGCTTCGAGACCGATCTCTGGCGAGGTAGTGTTTGGTGGGAGAAAGTTTCTTGTAAATTTTCTTAAATCAAATGAAAGATTACAATGGATTAACACTCCGACTACAAGGGAGGGAAGATGTTCAAAATTGAATCTCCCCTTTCTTTAATGCTGGGTTCTTGGTGTGGCGGTAGAAAGTGAATCTTGTTTTTCATTAACCAGGTGAGCGTCAGAACCTCTTGGGAATCCTCTCTTTGGATAGCAGACGGAGTAACAAAGCTCCTGTCGACCAGGAATCTCAAAGAGATTGTAGGCAAAGATTAACTTGTACGCAACAAGTTGTTCGAAGAGTTAAACTCTCTCTTTCTTTTCGGTGGAAGTCTTGGTGCTTCTACAGCTCACAGGCGGAATTCTTCTCCAAGAATTATCTGATCAACCGACCCCTTCTCCATAGCAAACGGGGCTATTTATAGAGGTTTCAGGGTGAACGTGCCCCCTAAAAACGCTCCATAATGGGTGGTTAACTTTCTCATTATGTGGGCAGTAATTGACCCAATAACGAGGGCAATTATAACTGAGACGCAGATTTCGACCCTCGCGTCTTGATGCTGCAGTGATGCAGAGACGCGGGTTTCGACCCTCGCGTCTTGGTGCCACAGTGATGCTGAGACGCGGGTCTTGACCCTTCGTCTTGGCGGCGCAGTGATGCTGAAATTAGCCCTGTGTCTGGAGTTTGGACTGCTTTTTGATGACTCGTCTTTAGTGATTTTTATACAGTCCACAGGTAGCTCTCCCTCCTGCCTATGGCTTCTTAGATTTCTTTATCAGGACTCTCCCCTTCAACCTCTTTTTAGAGGTCCCCCTCCATGGGTCCCCTTACATTCCCTTAGAGAGGTCTCCTCTTTTTTCTGTCTCTGTCGAGCCCTTCCTCCAGGTTCTCCCCCCTCTCTAGCTATCATAGCTATTTATAGAGGAATTGAGGTATAACCAATCTCTTAAATCTCTCCATAATGGGAGGGTGTAACCAACTCCTTAAATCTCTCCATAATGGGAAGTTATTCCCCATTATGTGGAGAGAAAACGGGGTGTAACTGACCAAGTTCGTGGCTCAGTTATAGCAAAAATGCGGGTCTCGCGCTGGACGCGGACCTCACTCTGATGTTGAGACGCGGAGCTCACTGGCTCGCGTCTGTATTGGAACGCGGAGCTGCTCAGACTTGCGTTTGAATTGAAACGCGGAGTTGGCTGAGGTCCGCATCTGACAAAGGACGAGAGGTCCGCGTCTGACATTGGAATGCGAGGTCTGCGTCTGGCGATCTCCGCGTCTGACAAAGGACGCGAGGTCTGTGTCTGGTGATCTCTGCGTCTGACATTGGAACGCGAGGTCCGCGTCTGAGGCTGGAATACGATCTCCGCGTCTGGGACGTTCGCGTCTGAGGTTTTATCTTCAGTAATTTTTTGATAGCCTACATACCTTGCTCAGTGGTTTGTCTTTCGAGTACGACTTGTTCGTCGCCTCCGTCAACACACGACTCGACCCTGTAATGTCAGAAGAACTAATCGGCCTCATGCTTAGCCAAAAAATTTATCGTAGGCATGCTACCACTACGCGAGACTCCATTGCCCTCATCTCCCCTTCTCCTGCGGTTTATACTGTCTCCCGCACTCCAAGCTACCACTTGGCTCCACCTTCTTTTCGTGGTTGCGAACGTGGCCAAAGCAGGGAGCGCAGTCATGATCGTGGATATTCCTTCCCACCACCATATCAGTCCGCCAGTGACCGATCTCAATACCAGATCTGCAATCATTTTGGCCATTATGCTAACCAGTGCTACAATCATTATGATGATCATTCTCCTTCAGCTAGCCCTACTGCTCTTTTCTACTCTTATGGGAATAGTCCAGCAGATCCCAACTGGTATGTTGACTCTGAAACCACTCATCACCTAACAGCTTACATGACGAATCTGGCGGTTCACTCAGAATATCAAGGAACTGACAGAGCTCACATGGGTAACGGGACAGGTTTGCCTATTCGTTCTACTGGTGCTTCTTTATTGTGTTCTCCTGCTTCTTTCTTTGTCTTGAAAAACTTTTTACATATTTCTGGTATCACCAAAAATCCTCTGCCTGTTAGTCAATTTACTGCTGATAATAAAGCCTTTCTTGAATTCTATCCTGACTCTTATTTTGTCAAGGATCTCTCCACTCAGAAAACTCTGCTACGGGGATAACTTAAGGATGACATGTATGTCTTCTCCCTAGGGAACCAGAGCTTCACCGCCTTTCCCCAAGCTCTTCTCGGTGAGCGTACGTCTTCCTCCGTCTGACATGAGCGCCTAGGCCATCCCTTCATAAGAGTTGTTTCCAATATTTTATCTTAATATCAGCTTTCTTTCTTTAGTGACCGTGCTGGTACCCATCTCCGCATCCCCTGTCAACAAGAAAAAAGTCACTGTCTTCCCTTTTCGCCTTTTTCCTTGCCATTGCTCCTTTAGAACTTATTCACTCCGATCTATGGGGTATGTCTCCTGTGTCCGCTGTAAGTGATCATCACTATTATATTAGCTCTGTAGATCACTACAACAAGTATGTTTAATTTTATCCTTTAATTAATAAAGGTGATGCTTTCTCTATTTTTCTTGAGTTCAAAGTATATGCGGAAATTTTTTTTGGGCGTTCCATTAAAGCACTCCAAACTGAAGAAGGTGGCGAGTTCGTCAAATTCAAACCTTATCTGTCTTCTCGGGCTATTGCTCATCGCTTATCATATCCACATACTAGTGCTCAAAATGGCACTGCAGGGAGAAAGCACCGTCACCTTGTTGAGACCGGCCTCACTCTTCTGGCTCGGTCAAATGTTCCATTTCATTATTGGCCGTATGCTTTCCAAATTGCCTCATTTCTTATCAATAGAATGTCCACCCCCGTCTTCCACAATCTCTCTCCCTACCAGAATTATTTCAGAAAGCCCTAACTATCTTTTCTTATATATTTTTTGTTGTGCTTGCTATCCTCACCTGCGTCAATACCAAACTCATAAGTTTGATTTTTGGTCTAATCAATGTGTCTTTTTAAGTTACTCGGCTTCACACAAAAGTTATCAATGTCTGCATGTCCCCTTTGATCGTATTAACATCCCCGAGATGTTGTGTTTGACGGGTCCTCCTTTCCTTTCCAGTATCCTATGTCATCTCTCTCTCCATCTGCTCGTGGCCCTTACAACCAATCTCCATCTCCACGTCTTCGTTACCTTCCACTATTTCAGACCCCTCTTCTGCGCGGCTCTACCATTGACTCTCCTCCTCCTCCACCACCACCATCTCTCACATACTTCTACTCCACCTCCTCCGTCATGCCCGCCGATGAGTTTTCCTCCTATTCGTCCTCATCCTCAGTCGCTCCTGGTCTCCTCCTACCAGGACTCACTATACGGTCATCAGAACATAGGATAACACTAGAACACCAAAGATCTGGTAAGCCACCTGGTATCCCATGCCTACCCATCTCATGACCGACTTGGTCATTTCTACTGTCGATACCATATGTTTCACGCAAGTTTCTAAAGATACCAAGTGGCGTCAGGCAATGGACATTGAGATGAATAGCTTGCTCAAAAATAGAACCTGATCTCCTGTACCGCACCACCCTATCAAGAATCTGGTTGGCCGCAAATCGATTTTCAAGTTAAAATATAAACTTGATAGTTCTATTGACAGATATAAGGCTCGGATGGTGGCCAAAGATTTTCTTCAATAACCAGGCTTAGACTATGGTGAGACATTCAGTCCGGTCATCAAACTGACCAATGTCCGTATCGTGTGCAGTCTGGCCATCTCCAAGGGTTAGTCTATTCGACAATTGGATGTAATAATACATTTTGCAGGTTTTTTTTTATTATGATGGTATATATGGAACAACCTTCAGGGTTCATCGATTCCACTCGATCCAATTATGTATGCAACCTTCATCGCAGTATCTATGACCTCAAACAGGCTCCGCAGACTTGGTTTTCTTGCCTCAGCAGTTATCTAGACAAAATGGGCTTTATGGGCTCCAAGTCTGACACATATCTCTTTATCCGGACGACATCATCATCACGGGTAATGTCCCACGGGCTGAGTTCTCATTAAAAGACCTGGGCTCACTGTACTATTTCTTGGGTGTGGAGTGTCACCAGACACCCTCAGGTCTCTTTCTCTCTCAATAGAAGTACATCCGTGACTTGCTTCTCTGACTCAAGATGGATGGCGCCAAGCCCGTTAGCTCGCATATGGCTACTTCTTGTAAGCTCTCCAAGGTTGGTGACAAATCTCTCTGGCCCCTTTGTCTATCAAAATACGATTGGGGCTCTACAATACTTAAGTTTTACTAGACCCAACATTGGCTTCTCGGTGAACAAGATCGCTCAGTCCATGCAAGTCCAACCGATGAGCATTAGAGCACTGTAAAACGGATTCTCTATTACCTCAAATCTACCATTCAGTATGGCTTTTTTCTCTCTCGTTATTCTTCTATACAACTTACTGTTGACACTTAAAAAAGACAAGATTCTTATTGGTCTTAACAATGTCTAAACTTGTTGACATTTACAAAAGACAAGTGACAGACAAGCTGAGGACCAGTTTTCACCCAACTCCAAGGGACAAGGAAGCGGTTTGGACTCCACTGATCCAGCAAGCAGAACAGTGAACCCGGATTGCTTCTAAACAGACCTCAGCAGGTCTAAAATGCTAGCATATAGCATTACATTAGCCCAAGGAGATAGCCTCGCTTGAGAGGCTAACATCATCCAGAGCATCGCCAGGAAGCTAACTGACAGCTTCGCCGAAAAGCCTCTTTTCGGACTTCGCCAGGAATTGCCTCTAGCTCCGCTATGAGCTTCAAAGCGGGCAGCTCCGCCATCAGCCTGCTATGGTCAACCTTCGACCAATCAAATCTCCTGATGAGATCAGATCCAAGCAAATCAAATCCAATCGGGATTCAAATATGGCAGGTGATTGCCACAATCTCTTGACTCTCTTGAAACGAGTAAGAGGATCAGGGAAAATCCTTCAACGATATGGAAAGGATCATAACAAATCGGAAAGATCAACCGACTTGCCATTTTCTAGCTCCGCGGAAGCTATTCTAGCCTCGCAGCAAGGCTACTTTCCAGATTCAAACAGATTCGGTTCAACCTGTTTCCATATCTTCAAGGGGACGATTATACCCTTGCTCTCCCTATAAATAACCCGCCAGGGGTACAGAGAGAAAGGACCACCAATCAAGAAAGATCGGATTGCAGAGGAAGGAGCCATCAATCGCCTTCTGATCACAAGGGCCGATCAATCAGCTTCTTCAACAGAGGCTTCTTCATAACGCACCGTGCGTTCTCGAATTCAGAGACCTTTTAGAGAATTGCTTTCTCTATCTAGGGTGTTGATGCCCTATCATCGTTCTTCTTCTCAAGGAATCTCCGGAACCAGGCGAGAAGGAATTCCTAATTGAAGGCGATTTTGAGAAGCAGCAAGAGGGTTCTACCAACTCTATTCTCTGATTCCCGGAACCAGGCGAGAAGGGAATCTCATCGCTCGCATCGTCAAAGGGACAAAGTGGTCGCGCGCTGACCAGACTCCTATCGGCACACTTCTCCAGAATCTCTGAGGAGATCTACTTGTAATCTTTTTAAGAATACTTGTAATTTAGCTCCTCAAACTTTTTTATTTGTAAGTTTTCCCCTTTTGCAAATTAATGGAAAACAAGATGGCGACTCCGCTGGGGATTGTATTCTCCTCTGCTGAGAATCAAGTGTCGCAATGCGACGAACAGACCTTCGGGTCTATCTCTGAATTCAGAAAAGTCGGTGCAGCCAGATCTTCTCTGGCTAAATCTTCAAGTAAAGTCTCTGCGGAGACGGAAAAGGTTCTCTGCAAACCTGCCGCAGTTCTCTGGCGCAACAAGGAAACATGTCCGCAGCCCAGATCCTGCACTTTTGAGAACCTGGTTATCCAGATCGATCAAAGAAGATTTGAAGAAGTCCTCTCTGGGGGTGGCTTGATGCTTCGAGCACGGAAGCACGGGAAGGTCTTCATGACCAAGGTTTCAAATCAGAAACCAGAGGCAGAATTTTGCCAACACCCCGCAGCCCCGCTTGTGGCTATTCAGGTTCCTTGCGAACCTATGCATCCTCTGCCAAAACGGATATGGAGGCCTAAACAGAGGTCCTCTGCTGAAGCTTCAGGCGTAGCCACGCCAAATCCGCGCCTCTCTTATGAAGAAAAAGGCAAGATGCCCGCCTGCGCCAACAATGCTGCCAACCATAAAGTCAAGACGGCGATTATCCCGTCACCTAGAACAGCAATGCCTACTGCTAGCCCTGTCCTCACAAGCAAGGCTGTTGTACCTCGGCGTACTCATCGGGTTTACAGCCGCGAGGCTAAAACCAGAGCACTATACGGTGCTAATCCTTTCCGCAGGAATAAGGGGAACGATGCGTTGTCCCATATACCAGATTGTTCAGGCCCTACAGGGCCGACCTGCGAGAATTCTTGGCGGACAAGCGGAGATTGAAGCATTTCCAGGCTACTTCCTCCTGTCTTCGACGATGTGAATGCCAGTTGGTGATGGTCCATTCTATGCAGTGTCGGTTACGACCGACCCTCGCCACTGCTCCATACCGGCGATCAGTCTTTGATCGACTGTCTGCGCGCGTCCCGATGAGGCACCCCAAAAGGAGCGGGCCACCGGATCCAGCCTCTGCATCCGTCAACATGACCGGAAGGGGGCGAGAGCTGCGCGGAAGAAGTCAAGCCTCTGACGACACCCCTTTCGGCTCCCCAGATCCAGATTATAGCCCGGGCTTAGGTGAAGTCTTGGTGCGTGAAGAAGGTGTTTTCCGAAACACCAGATCCAGGGTGGCGATACCCTATAATTATGAGCAGCCTTCCTCCTCGACGGTCCCAACCGTGCCACAACTCAGGCGGTCACCCCAATCATCCGATGGAGAAGATGAAAACAGCGGGTATGCCTCTTCAGCAACAGTCAGTTCGGTGCGAACGGACAAAGCATCGGTCAATATGGCCGAGAACGCCAATGACGACCTTCGTCGGCGTTTGGAAGCTCAGGAGCAGACCTCTAGAACTCAGCAAGAGGCCCTGGACAATATTCAACAGATGCTCGCTCAGCTCCTCAGCAACCGGAATGATGACACCGGGAGCAATCATGACGAGGAGGGACACCTCAGCAATGATCCGCCCAAGACGGAGAAATCTAAGGGAGGCACTTCCCTGGATGCCGAAGTCCTTAAGGCCTTCAAGCTCAAATCGCATCCCTAACTCAGAGGGATGAATTAAAGAAGGTAGGGGCAGTCCGTCCTTATCCGCTGGAGTGGGATTCGGTGCCATATCCGCCAAAGTTCAAACCACCAACGTTGCATACGTATGATGGTAAGAGCTCACCCAATCAGCACATCTACTATTTCCGGTCCCAGACCGGTAATGTTCTAAACAACGACGCCATCATGGCTAGGTTGTTCATCGGCACCTTGAAAGGGGTGGCATTCGACTGGTTCCGAAGCCTTCCTCAGGACTCTATCAATTCCTGGATCGACCTGGAAACTCGGTTCCTCTCTCGCTTCTATGAGGATGATACCGAAGTGACCATGGACAAGCTCCTTTCCACTGTACAGAGGAAAGGCGAATCTGTCCGTGAATACATTGAGCGATTCAGAAATCTATCTCTGATGTGCCCGGCAGGGATGCCATTACCCATGCTCTTACAGACATGCAGGCACAACTTCTTGGATCAAGTAGAAGTCCGCATGGGGGCTGTCAAAGCCCATACTTGGAAGGAATTGGTCGAACAAGCTGAGATAGCCGAGAAATCGGCTAAGAAGTTCGAGCCATCCGCCCCTAGGAGCAAATGGGGCGCGAACAACAAAGGGCGTAGCGATCTCCCGCAGTCGTCCCAAGCTAAAGGGAAGGAGATTATGTCCGTCGAGCTGACCGGGGACATGCAGTCAAAGGCCAAGAAGGGCGGCGTCAACAGCCAAGAGCCCAAGTTTCCTCCGAAGCAGTACTCCTTCAGAGATGACCAGGTGGTCACGATATTCCATCTGCTCCACAAAGGGAACAAAATGAAGTTACCGGATGCTCGGCGTCCCAATGAGATAGGGCGTACAAACGACCCTAAATACTGCCTCTACCACAGGATGATCCACCATCCTACTGACAAGTGCTATGTTCTCAAGGATAGAATTCAAGCTTTGGTCGACGCCGGAGTCCTCACATTGAAGACGGAACAGAAGAAAGTCACTGCCAACATGGTGACTCTTGAGTTCGGCACTGCCCAGAAGGTCACAGTTCCTGACGGGACCTATCCAGCCCCCACACCGCGGTTGGAAGTCAGGCATCCTCCAGCCATGACTCAATACAACAAGGGTCTCGTCCCTTTGACATTGGAGACAGGGGAAGTTATGTGGATACACCCTGACCTCATCCAAGACGTACAGCAGACGTCGAAGGACTCCAGCAAAAAGGGCAAGTCCTGCAATGTCATCTCTGTCCTGCCAGACGATGGTAATCTTACTTCGGCTTCCCTCAGCGATTCTGAAGAAGAAAAGCATGCCTGTACGGCACAGGCAGATGCGCCTCAACAGACGGGCACCCGGTCTGGAAAGTCATATCAAAGGCAGTATGACAAGCCTACTGACGAGATACAGCAACAAACGGCGTCAGTACCAATGCCGACATCCACTCCAATTCCAGCCAAGGGAAAGGAAAAACCTAAGGAGGTGCGATTCGACCACGTGCTGAAGAAACCGCCAAGCCAAGGGCTAGCCACGCCCTTTCGCTTTGATATATTGGCCCATTTAGCCAATATCCCGGCTCGTATCACAATACACGAGCTCCTTCGTCTCTCTAAAGAGACAAGAGAGGCACTCAGAGATGCGCTAGCCAACTCAGAGTCCTTTCTGACATGCATGCCTGAGATCCCTGGTGATGAGATGCGGCCTTCCTGCTCAGAGTGCCATCACGCACAATCAAAGGTACCTGCCATTACCTTCACGGCGGAAGATATGTTTCTCAAAGACAACAAGCATGATCGACCTCTGTACTATACCGGATATATCGGTTCAACCTGTATTGAAAGGATACAAGTCGATCCGGGGTCTGCGCTCAGCATCATCCCCAAAAGGCTCCTCTACTTCCTCGGCATACCACTGTACAGGTTGTCTGCGACCACCACTACAATATACGGTTTTAACGCCGGGAGCAGCCATCCGCTTGGAAAGATTCGGCTTCGCTGCAGAATCGGAAGCCTGAAGTCAGAAGTGACATGCTATGTCATTGACGCGGACACATCATACAACCTGCTACTGGGACGACCATGGATCCATGCCAACTGGATCGTTCCATCCACTCTCCATCAGTGCTTCAAGTATGTTGAGGATGATGCGACAGTACGAACTGTCTTCGCTGAGAAGCAGCCCTTCAAGGGGGTGGAAAACTATTTCACAGATGCTCTCCTATATCAAGAGGCTAGTGGAACGCCGGGAGAACCATTGCCAGACAGTGATGAAAGTGGCAATGAGGCGGATTCGGAATCCGAAATGGGCACGCCAGTCATTTTGATTGGCGAGCCGATAGTAGCATGCTTTAATGATCCCCGATGTAAGATCCCTCCTGAAGAGGAAGGCGAGTGGATAATTAATGATAATATTTCTTTTGATTATCCTGCGAGCATCGAGTCGATTAAATCCATCATGGATGGCTCTCTGCACATGCCCGTACATGAGCCAAGTTCGGCTACTACATCTGTGGAGGTTATAGAAGGGGCCACGCTGGTGATCCCTCCGTCCAAACAAGGTCAGTTGCCGATAATCTTCGGTAGAACCCAGCCACGGGGACCTGCACCTACAGATTCAAGCTCGGACTCAGAAGCCCCACAGTTCTTCCATTATGCGCAACCGGCACACCATATTATGGAGAAGATGGGATATGACTTGAAGCAGGCAGGCGGCCTGACTTCGGAAAGGGAAGACGCGGTCTGATGCGTAATGCTGTCCCGAAAGGGAAACCTGCAAATTACTATGATAGTACACGCAGGGGGTTGGGTTATGTTACACCCACATCATCAGTAACGGTTCAAGTCAAAGACGACGAGCCAATTCCATCACAGTCAGACTCATCTGCGAATGGGACTCTGACATCAGCATAGGAGGAATGTTCAACGGCCTCACTATGAATATGACCTCGGGCAGTCAATGGGACCTGCGGAAGCTGCTGATGAGGAATCTTGGGCCCAGCAATTAAGCCTCCAATGGGAAAAGCGGTTCGAGCTGCGCGAGCCACCTACCGAAGACAAGGTGATCCAAGTCAACTTGGGCAGTCAAGATCACCCCAAGCCTATTTTCATAAGTGAAAGCTTATCACTTATCGAAAAGGAAGAATTGATAATGCTCGTAAAAGAGTATATAGATGTCTTCGCCTGGAGCTATGAAGACATGCCTGGACTCGATCCACAGGTCGCTATGCACCGTCTAAACATCAAGCCCGACGTTAAGCCAGTCAAGCAACAACAACGTCGGTTCCGCCCAAACATCATGGAGGCTATTGAAGCCGAAGTTCATAAGCTCATTGCTTGTGGCTTCATCCGGGAGGAACAACATCCAGATTGGGTGGCTAACGTAGTCCCCGTCCTCAAGAAGAATGGGAAAATACGGATCTGCATCGACTACCGTGACCTCAATACGGCCTGTCCCAAAGATGAATTCCCACTGCCCATCACTGATGTCATGATTGACAACACATGCGGGTTCGAGAGGATGTCTTTTATGGACGGCTTCTCAGGGTACAATCAGATCAAGATGTATCCCGACGACGAGAAGCATACTTCTTTCCGAACGCCTTTGGGGGTATACTGCTACACTGTAATGCCCTTCGGATTGAAGAACGCCGGAGCAACCTACCAGCGGGCAATGAGCATGATCTTCCGCGATCATCTCCGGAAGACGGTGGAGTGCTATGTTGACGACATTGTTGGCCCAAGGTTACAATCAACCCATGTTTAGTGTATTTTGATGATTACAAAACATATTAGTTATTGGTACTAATATAAATTGTTGTTTAAGTGTGTTTCAGGTTCATATATTTAAGAGATGAATTCTTCCCTAAAGGAAGGTACATTGGACTCAAGACAAGTCAAAATGGGCTCAAATTGCAATATTGAAGATCAAGAGAAGATAGCTCAAGTTGAAGTCTTGAAAACCATTGTAGTTTGTAAGTTTAGTGTTGTAAAGATAGAATATGTAAATTTTGCTCTAGGATTTGCACACACACTTATGATATATGTTTCTATGTTTTTGAGAATGGTATTTCTAAGTTTATGCCTTAGTTCATACATACATGTACCCAAAGCCTTATATCTTCAAAACTTGTTTAAATACATGTATATAAACTATTTTCAGCATAACACTTAGCTTAAGATTTTTAAAGGATTTTTACAAATTTTTCTAACTCAAAAATCTGCCCAGAAAACTGTTTTCCAGGCAGACCGGTCGACCGACCTTAAATATCAGTCGACCGGCTGCTGTGGCCAGACATGCACGAGGCTGTGCATGTCTGCCGGTCGACCGACCCTAAATATCGGTCGACTGATTTTTGTGGTCTGCTCTCTGTATCTTTCGGTCGACTGGGTCGGTCGACCGATAGAAGGAAACTGTGTTCCTTCTGTGAGATCGGTCGACTGGCAGTCGACCGGAGCCTCAACGGCTCTTTTGCCAGCAGAGCACCGGTCGACCGGCAGTCGACCGGTAGGCCTGCAACAAGCCCAACGGCTCTTTCCTCTTTGGGCATTTCTGAAAATCTGTTTTATGTTTTCTCTTTAACAGAGTTTTTAGGAGTTGTTGGGGTGCTTTTGCAGAAGTTTTTAGCTGGAAAAATCAGAGTTTTTAACCTATTCTCTCCCTATAAATAGTGGAGAATAGGCCTTAGTTATCAAAAAAAAAAGAAAAATACAAGTTTTCATTGTTTTCAAGAGAAAGAGAAAAATAGTTTAAAGCTTTCATTTCCATTCTTTTAAGTTTGATTTTCAGTTGTTGTTTGATTCTTAATATCACTCTACAACTGAAGCTTTTCTCACAAACACTTCATAGAGCCAAAAATTTCATATTCTTTCTATAGGTGAAGTTGTAAAAGTGTGAGAGTGTTTGTAAAAGAGAAAGAGTGTTGTGGTCTAGTTGAGATCACCAATTTGTAATCTTTTGTTCTTGTGGAGACAAGTTCCTAAGGGGAATTTCTTTGTAAGGTGAAGCTACGGGCTTGAGGTCTTTGGAGGCCTAACTTGTACGGGATCCTAAGGGGATAGTGGAAACCCTTCACGGAGGTGAAGGCGGGGACTAGAGCTACGGGCTCGAACCTCGAAACAAATCACCTTGTTTGCGATTGGCTTGGCGTTCTTCTTGCTTAATTTCTTACTTTAAATTACTTCCAATCTATTGCTTGTGAACTAACTTTTATTTGTGCTATCCTTACTTGTTTATTTTACTTGCTTTTAATATTTCTTGCTATATTACTTGTGTGCATATCATCATCGCATTTCATACTTGGAATTATTCGATCACACCTCAATACAACACGGTTGCATTGCGCACCTCTAACCCATTTAAGGGAATTGGGAGGAAGGAGTTCAGAACCTCGCAAGGGGTATTCGGCTCTTAGTCGTGTTTTGAGAGATCGTTGCATCACTCACTTAAGTAAAATTTGAAAAGAGCATTAGATTAGCAATTACACCTATTCACCCCCCCCTCTAGGTGTATTTCAATTGGTATCAGAGCTTGGACTCTAGGATTTGGCTTAACAACCTTAGAGAGATCCTTATATTGCTAATCACTTCATTCATTTCCACATAGTAAACATGGCCGATGGAATTAAGACCCCACCTAAGTTTGATGGACTTAACTTTCCCATATGGAAGGTTAAGATGACAGTTTTCTTGCAATCTCTAGGTAGTCGAGTTGCAAAGGCCGTGACTAAACAATTTAGTGTACCCCCCGGTGATGAATCCACTTGGTCCGAAATTGAGACCAAGGAGTTTGATGCCAATGCTAGGGCTCATTATGCACTCCTACAAGCCCTCAATGATGATGACATAGCTAGAGTCATCCATTGCAAATCCGCCTATGAGATTTGGACCCATTTGCTAGTAACACATGAGGGGACATCACAAGTGAAGAGGGCCAAGATAGACCTTCTTCGGTCCCAATATGAAAATTTTTGCATGCAAGAGAATGAAACCATAGATGATATGGTTACTAAGTTTACAAAGATTACTAATGGTCTTGCTTCTCTAGGTGAAGAAATCAACAATGACCAAAGGGTGAGGAAGATCATCCGGGCTCTCCCTCCATCATGGGAAGTGAAAGCTACAACATTGAAGGAACTCAATGACAAAGATGAGATTGAGCTCATTGGACTCATTGGGAACTTGAAGACCCATGAGATGGAGAGAAAGGCAAGGGAGGACATGGCACCTACCAAAAAGAAGACCATTGCCTTCAAAAGTCATGCTACTTACTCCGACGAAGATGATGAAGAAGAAGATGACGAGGAGCTCTCACTTCTAGTCAAAAACGTCCGGAGGATGTACAACAAGGCAAAGTTCCAAGGACGGAGGAGATGGCAAGGAGGCAAAGAAGAGAGAAAGATCATATGCTTCAATTGCCAAAAGCCGGGACACATAGTAGCGGAGTGTCCGGACAAAGTGAAGCCATCTTCATCCAAGAAGCCATACAAGAAGAAGGCTATGAAAGCAACATGGGATGACGAAAGTGAATCGAGGAGGAGATCGACACCGCCAATATGTGCTTCATGGCAAATGAGAGCACAAGCAAGGTAACCCCCTCAACTCTTCTTGATGATGATTTATCCATGGATGAGCTAGGAGAAGCTTTTATGGAACTTTCTAGTAATTATGATTTCTTAAAGAAGAAATATTTAAAAATGAAAAAGGACAATGAATCACTTAATATTCAAATTGTAAATCTTTCTAAAGAAAATAATGATTTACATTCTTCTTTAGTTTCCGCTAAAAATGATTTTGAAAATATAAGATTGCTTGTAAAGGAAAGACCCCATTTGTAGACTCTAATGAGATTGCCATGCTTAAGAAAAGATTAGACTCATTAGATGTTGTTTTGAAAAAGTGTAGTGAGTTTGATAAAAAGAAGATGGAGAATATGTTTCCTAAGAAACAAGCTCCTAAGAAAAATATTCATCATGCTCATGCTCATGTACATGCTACACAACCTATGCATCATGGCAAAACCCCAAAGCATGCTCACACTTCACATGTACACCATGCATTTATGTATAGAAAAGTGTACTCATGTTCACATTGTGGACGGAAAGGACACTTAGCTAATTTTTGTTATGATAGACTAAGTGCATCACACCATAATGTTTGGGTTCGTAACACTAACTTTCAAGGACCCAAGAAAGTTTGGGTACCAAAGTCAACTATTGTTTTAAATGATGTAGGTACTTTCCAAAGCTCAAAGACGTAGAGGTTTATGGTATCTTGATAGCGGTTGCTCAAGGCACATGACTTGGGACATCAACAACTTTGCAACCCTATCAAGATATCATGAGGGTGGCACCGTCACCTTCGGAGATGACGCCAAGGGTAAAATCATCGGTATTGGTAATGTAAAACTTGGCACCTCTCCTTTAATTGAAAATGTGGTTTTAGTTGATGGCCTCAAGCATAATCTCTTGAGTGTTAGTCAACTTTGTGATAAAGGTTTTGATGTAGTTTTTGACAATGTTGCTTGTAAAGTAATTGATAGAACTTCCAATGTTTGTGTATTTTCCGGTTTTCGTGAAAGCAATGTTTATATGATTGATATGTTAAATATGTCTTGTAATATAACATGTTTAAAAGCCCTCGATGACGACTCTTGGTTGTGGCATAGGAGATTAGGCCACGTTTCATTTGACCATATTTCTAGGCTTAACTCTAAGGAAATGGTGAAGGGTATTCCTTCATTGAACTTTGAAAAGGACCGAGTTTGTGACGCATGTCAATTTGGGAAACAAACTAAGTCCTCATTCAATCAATTAAGGATATCATGTCATCACGTCCATTAGAGCTAATCCACATGGACTTATTTGGCCCAACTCAAACCAAAAGTTTAAGTGGGAGTAGATTTGCTTATGTTTTAGTAGATGATTTTTCGCGTTTTACTTGGGTTTATTTTCTTGAACACAAAAGTCAAACCTTTTCACATTTTCAAGCCTTTAAGAAAAGAGTTGAAAAGGAAAATGACTCCTCAATAATTAAAATAAGAAGTGATAGAGGAGGTGAGTTCATTAACCTTCCCTTTACCACTTTTTGTGAGGAACATGGAATAAAACATGAACTTTCTTGTCCTAGAACTCCACAACAAAATGGAGTAGTTGAGCGGAAAATCGTACTTTACAAGAGATGGCTAGGACAATGTTAAATGAATATGGCCTACCACATTATTTGTGGGCCGAGGCCGTTCATACTTCATGTTACATTGCAAATCGTGTTTTCCTATGTAAAAATACTACTAAGACTTCTTATGAGATGTATTTTTCTAGAAAACCTAATGTTTCTTATTTCAAAGTGTTTGGTTGCAAATGTTTTGTTTTAAATACAAATATTAATTTGGGAAAATTTGATGCAAAAGCATATGAGGCTATTTTTGTAGGTTACTCAAATACTAGTAAGGCTTATAGAGTCTTCAATAGGTCAACTTTGACTATTGAGGAATCTATTCATGTTAAATTTGAGGAATCTAACAGGTTTGTTAAGAATTGTGTAGAAATTGATGCTTTAGATGAAGGTTTGGAGAAAGTGACCTTGGAGGATGCTTCTACCATGGGAGACAAGCCAAAGGATGGTGATGGAAGTGAAGCCAAAGTGGAAGAGGCTCAAGGAAATGAACATCGAGCAAATGAAAAGGAGCACTCTCAACCACTACCAAAGGATTGGAGATTCAACCCTCATCATCCCAAGGACCTCGTCATAGGTGAAGTATCAAAAGGGGTAACCACTCGCTCTAAGATTCAAGATTTTTGTGGTAATTTTGCTTTTATTTCACACATAGAACCTAAAAATGTCCTCGAGGCCGAGGCCGATTCATATTGGTTGCTTGCAATGCAAGAGAAGCTCAATCAATTTGAGCGCAACCAAGTTTGGCACCTTGTTCCTAGGCCCCAAGATAGACCAACTATTGGCACTAAATGGATCTTTAAGAACAAGTTGGATGAATCGGGTAATGTAGTTAGAAACAAGGCTAGGTTAGTTGCCCAAGGTTACACTCAAATCGAAGGATCGATTTTGAAGAAACCTTTGCACCCGTAGCACGGCTCGAAGCCATACGGATGACCTTAGCATATGCCTCATTTAAAGATTTTAAGTTATTTCAAATGGATGTAAAGAGTGCTTTTCTTAATGGTTATATTGATGAGGAGGTGTATGTTGAACAACCCCCCGGGTTTGTTGATCCTACACACCCTAATTATGTTTATAAATTAGATAAAGCACTATATGGTTTGAAACAAGCCCCTAGGGCTTGGTATGAAAGATTGTCTTCATTTTTGATTTCAAATGATTTTAAGAAAGGAAAAGTGGATAAAACATTATTTACCAAACATATAGATCAAGATATCCTCATAGTTCAAATTTATGTTGATGACATTATTTTTGGATCTACTAATGTTTCACTTTGCAAGAATTTTGAATCATGCATGAAAAGGGAATTTGAGATGTCTATGATGGGGGAGCTCAACTTCTTCCTTGGACTTCAAATCAAGCAACGTAGTGATGGGACATTCATCAACCAAGCCAAGTACACCAAAGAACTCATCAAGAGGTTCGGGCTTGAAGGATCCAAAGTAGCAAAGACTCCCATGGCAACCACTACGAAACTTGACAAGGATGAACAAGGTAAGGAAGTAGACATCAAATTATTTCGTAGCATGATTGGTAGTTTACTCTATCTTACGGCTAGTAGGCCGGATATAATGTTTTCCGTATGTTTATGTGCACGTTTTCAATCATGTCCTAAGGAATCACACTTAATAGCGGTAAAACGCATAATTAGGTATCTTAGGGGCACAATTGATTTAGGTTTGTGGTATCCGAAAACTAACCAATTTACTATGACTAGTTATTCGGATGCGACTATGCCGGTTGTAGGGTAGATAGGAAGAGCACAAGTGGCACTTGCCAATTCTTGGGCAATTGTCTTGTGTCTTGGTCTTCCAAAAAGCAAAATAGTGTAGCCCTTTCAACCGCCGAGGCGGAGTATGTAGCGGCCGGAGCTTGTTGTGCACAAGTTCTTTGGATGCAACATACTCTTCTCGATTTTGATTTGCATTTTGATCATGTTAAAATTTATTGTGATAATACTAGTGCTATTCACATGACCAAAAATGCTAATCAACATAGTAAAACCAAACATATAGACATTAGATATCATTTTCTTAGAGATCACTTTGAAAAAGGTGACATTGATATAGATTTTGTTTCTACCGATTTTCAACTTGCGGATATTTTCACAAAACCTTTAGATTATGCAAGATTTTCTTTTATTTGTGGTGAATTAAATGTTTGTAAAATTGATACTTAAAGTATCTTAGTTTGTTTTGTTCTGGTTTTTAATATGTGTTAAATTTTTTTTGTTTTAACCCTTTTTGATGTATGACAAAAAGGGGGAGAAAAATGTATGAGTTTGGAGAAATACTAAGTTGTTTTTTAGTTGTTTTAATATTTGGTTCATGTTTGAGTTTCTTATTTATGGTGATGACTTTGTTTTTAAAAAAAAAAATGATTTTTGTATGCTTACATAGTTTCTCATATTCATGTTAAATATATAGCATTGTTTAAGGGGGAGTTTTCAAGCTTTTCCTCTTTTATTTGTTTAATAACTCATATGTTTTGTCATCATCAAAAAGGGGGAGATTGTTGGCCCAAGGTTACAATCAACCCATGTTTAGTGTATTTTGATGATTACAAAACATATTAGTTATTGGTACTAATATAAATTGTTGTTTAAGTGTGTTTCAGGTTCATATATTTAAGAGATGAATTCTTCCCTAAAGGAAGGTACATTGGACTCAAGACAAGTCAAAATGGGCTCAAATTGCAATATTGAAGATCAAGAGAAGATAGCTCAAGTTGAAGTCTTGAAAACCATTGTAGTTTGTAAGTTTAGTGTTGTAAAGATAGAATATGTAAATTTTGGCTCTAGGATTTGCACACACACTTATGATATATGTTTCTATGTTTTTGAGAATGGTATTTCTAAGTTTATGCCTTAGTTCATACATACATGTACCCAAAGCCTTATATCTTCAAAACTTGTTTAAATACATGTATATAAACTATTTTCAGCATAACACTTAGCTTAAGATTTTTAAAGGAATTTTTACAAATTTTTCTAACTCAAAAATCTGCCCAGAAAACTGTTTTCCAGGCAGACCGGTCGACCGACCTTAAATATCAGTCGACCGGCTGCTGTGGCCAGACATGCACGAGGCTGTGCATGTCTGCCGGTCGACCGACCCTAAATATCGGTCGACTGATTTTTGTGGTCTGCTCTCTGTATCTTTCGGTCGACTGGGTCGGTCGACCGATAGAAGGAAACTGTGTTTCCTTCTGTGAGATCGGTCGACTGGCAGTCGACCGGAGCCTCAACGGCTCTTTTGCCAGCAGAGCACCGGTCGACCGGCAGTCGACCGGTAGGCCTGCAACAAGCCCAACGGCTCTTTCCTCTTTGGGCATTTCTGAAAATCTGTTTTATGTTTTCTCTTTAACAGAGTTTTTAGGAGTTGTTGGGGTGCTTTTGCAGAAGTTTTTAGCTGGAAAAATCAGAGTTTTTAACCTATTCTCTCCCTATAAATAGTGGAGAATAGGCCTTAGTTATCAAAAAAAAAGAAAAATACAAGTTTTCATTGTTTTTCAAGAGAAAGAGAAAAATAGTTTAAAGCTTTCATTTCCATTCTTTTAAGTTTGATTTTCAGTTGTTGTTTGATTCTTAATATCACTCTACAACTGAAGCTTTTCTCACAAACACTTCATAGAGCCAAAAATTTCATATTCTTTCTATAGGTGAAGTTGTAAAAGTGTGAGAGTGTTTGTAAAAGAGAAAGAGTGTTGTGGTCTAGTTGAGATCACCAATTTGTAATCTTTGTTCTTGTGGAGACAAGTTCCTAAGGGGAATTTCTTTGTAAGGTGAAGCTACGGGCTTGAGGTCTTTGGAGGCCTAACTTGTACGGGATCCTAAGGGGATAGTGGAAACCCTTCACGGAGGTGAAGGCGGGGACTAGAGCTACGGGCTCGAACCTCGAAACAAATCACCTTGTTTGCGATTGGCTTGGCGTTCTTCTTGCTTAATTTCTTACTTTAAATTACTTCCAATCTATTGCTTGTGAACTAACTTTTATTTGTGCTATCCTTACTTGTTTATTTTACTTGCTTTTAATATTTCTTGCTATATTACTTGTGTGCATATCATCATCGCATTTCATACTTGGAATTATTCGATCACACCTCAATACAACACGGTTGCATTGCGCACCTCTAACCCATTTAAGGGGAATTGGGAGGAAGGAGTTCAGAACCTCGCAAGGGGTATTCGGCTCTTAGTCGTGTTTTGAGAGATCGTTGCATCACTCACTTAAGTAAAATTTGAAAAGAGCATTAGATTAGCAATTACACCTATTCACCCCCCCCTCTAGGTGTATTTCAGACATTGCTGTCAAAAGTCGCCGCAAAGATGAACATCTTCGCGATCTGAGGACGATGTTCAATATAATGCGGGCTCATCAGTTGAAAATGAACCCGACAAAATCCTTTTTAGGAGTATCCAGCGGCAAATTCCTTGGGTTCATCATCACATCAAAAGGAATCCATCTAGACCCAGACAAAGTCAAAGCCATCCAGGACATGCATCCACCAACGAACCTCAAAGAGCTCAGAGGCTTACAAGGCAGGTTAGCCTATATCAGAAGATTCATAGCAAATCTATCGGGCCGTTGCCAACCATTTACCCGACTAATGAAGAAGGGTACTGCCTTCATATGGGATCGAGCTTGTCAAGAAGCTTATGAAGACATTAAGAGGTATCTCACAAAACCTCCAGTCTTGGTGGCCCCTACATCAGGGAAACCATTCTTGCTTTATGTGAAAGCCCTGGATTATTCCCTCGGCGCCCTCCTCGCTCAGAAGGACGACAATGGCCATGAGCAGGCCATTTACTATCTGAGTAGAACTCTCATAGGAGCCGAATCTCGGTACAATCCTATTGAGAAAGAGTGTTTAGCTCTCGTCTTCGCTGTCCAGAAGACACGACATTATTTGGTTGGCCAAACCATACATGTCATCTCCAGGGTAAACCCTTTACGTCTTCTCATGACGAAGCCAGGGTCGTTGAACTCAAGGTTGGCTAAATGGGCACTGCTATTGTCCCAATACGACATAACCTTTACCCCTCAAAAGGCGGTTAAAGGTCAAAGCCCTTGCAGAGTTCTTGGCTGCGCATCCAGTCCCGGAACATTCAAAGCTTCACGAAGACATCCCTGATGAGGTCTTCGAATCTAATGCAACCTCAGTAGAGGAAGTATGGCAGATGTTCTTCGACGGAGCATCGCGGATGGGCCCCAAAGGAAAGATTATTGCCGGAGTGGGGGTTGTGTTCATCTCCCCACAGGATCATATCCTTCCCAGAGTGTTCTCCTTGACAGAGTCATGCTCTAATAATGTAGCGGAATACAATGCTCTGCTCATTGGTCTCCAGCTCGCCCACGGAATGGGGGTACGCTATCTTGAAACTTATGGCGATTCAAAACTGATCATTAGCCAGGTAAAAGGTGAATATGAAGTCCGCCATGAGGACTTGGTGCCTTACTATCATACAGCCATCGAACTGGCTAGCCTATTTGAAGGCTTCTACATCGGGCATGTGTCTCGATCTCAGAATACCAAGGCGGATGCTCTCGCTGCACTAGCGACGACGCTAGCCTTACCGGCCGACACAGAGTATCACCTCACAGTCGCAACCCGGCATCTCGTATGCTCCAAGCATATGCTAAGGATCCAAGAAGTCCATAATACCTCCGTGAATCTTGAGCCGAGGGATTGGCGCTTCCCCCTCATTGACTATGCTCTGCACAATCTGCTCCCGGATGATCCCAAAGAAGCGGCGTCCATCAGACGAAGGTCGCCCCGCTTCTACTATGATCCCATTTTGAAGACACTTTACCGTCGCTCCTATGATGGTATCCTCCTCCGTTGCCTTTCCCATTCAGAGGCACAGGAAGTGCTTAAAGAAGCACATGATGGCATTTGCGGAGCTCACCAGCCGGGTCCAAAGCTTAAAGACAGGCTGCACAGACTTGGGTACTACTGGCCGACCATGATAGCCGATGCCACCCAATATGCACGAAGGTGTAAGGCGTGCCAAGTCCATGCAGACTTCATACACCAACCTTCGGAATTGCTCCACCCTACTACTGCTTCATGGCCATTTGAAGCGTGGGGAATTGATGTCGTAGGGCCAATTAGCCCCTCTTCGGCAAGAGGTCACCGGTTTATCCTGGCAATAACCGATTACTTCTCAAAATGGGCAGAGGCCATACCATTGGCGAAGTCAAAACCTCCCATCTGGTTAGCTTCATCAAACACCATGTCATCCATCGATTTGGTGTCCCCAGGCGGATCATCCATGACAATGGTCCCCAATTCATAAGCCAAGGATTCTATCGGTTCTGCGATAAATACCGAATTCAGAATATGGCTTCGACAGCTTACAATCCTGCCGCCAATGGTTTAGCAGAAGCATTCAACAAGACAATCATCAAGCTGCTCAAGAAGTTTGTCTCCTCGAACAAGCGAGATTGGGACGAAAAGCTCGGTGAATGCCTTGGGCCTACCGGACTACGGTTCGGACACCGACAGGCAATACGCCTTTCTCCCTGGTATATGGGTGCGAAGCGGTCATCCCATTGGAAATCCAGGTGCCATCATTACGGGTAGCCTTGACTACTAAGATGACATCAGAAGACAATGATCGCCTGCGTCTTCAAGAGCTCGAAGCCCTAGACGAGAAGCGGCTACAAGCTCAGCAACACATCGAGCTATATCAGGCTCGGATGTCAAAAGCCTTCAATAAAAAGGTCAAGCAGAGAATCTTCCATAAAGGAGACCTGGTCTTAGCCGTCAGACGACCGATGATTATGACGCACAAGACCAAAGGCAAATTTCAGCCTAAATGGGAAGGACCGTTTGTAATAGAGACAGTCTATTCAAACGGGGCATACCGCCTTATGAATGCAGGTGGCGACCTACTCATGATGCCGATCAATGGCAAATTCTTAAAGAAGTACTATCCTTAATCAAGGATCTTGCTCTCAATCAAGTTAACATTACACCTCTGATCGAGATCCGCGCGTCCGGAATGCGCACAAAGAGAGCCTCTCTCTTTCTCCAAGCATATCAAACCTGTTGGTAGCTGGGGGTTTGCTTAAAATCCCAAGGGACCTGCTCCCATTTGATTCCCTCTCCAAAATCACCTACCAATTCTCATCCATAGAATGGTAGGATCACATATATTCCGCTGTTATGTTAACATTAAACCTATGACAGCAGCCTCTCATTTCTCCTCGTGAGAACGAGATCTCCAAAGTCACTTACCAATTCTCATCCATAGAATGGTAGGACCACATATATCCCACTGTTATGTTAACATTAAACCTATGACAGTGGTTCCCTCGTGCAAACGAGACCTCTTCACCTATCATGAAGCTTGGTGGCTTCTCAACCAGTTACGTCATTGCGACCTCTGAACTGGCAGGTAGCCAAGTTTCATCTACCATTGAGCTTAATGGCGTCTCAATTGGTTATGTCATTGCGACCCCTGAACCAGCAGACAGCTAAGTCTCAATCCCGAGCCCTGTTGACATTTACAAAAGACAGGTCTCGATACTCGTTGACATTTACAAAAGACGAGTATCACCTATCATGAAGCTTGGTGGCTTCTCAACCAGTTACGTCATTGCGACCTCTGAACTGGCAGATAGCCAAGTTTCATCTACCATTGAGCTTAGTGGCGTCTCAATTGGTTACGTCATTGCGACCTCTGAACCAGCAGACAGCTAAGTCTCGATCCCGAGCCCTGTTGACATTTACAAAAGACAGGTCTCGATACTCGTTGACATTTACAAAAGACGAGTATCACCTATCATGAAGCTTGGTGGCTTCTCAACCAGTTACGTCATTGCGACCTCTGAACTGGCAGATAGCCAAGTTTCATCTACCATTGAGCTTAGTGGCGTCTCAATTGGTTATGTCATTGCGACCCCTGAACCAGCAGACAGCTAAGTCTCAATCCCGAGCCCTGTTGACATTTACAAAAGACAGGTCTCGATACTCGTTGACATTTACAAAAGACGAGTATCACCTATCATGAAGCTTGGTGGCTTCTCAACCAGTTACGTCATTGCGACCTCTGAACTGGCAGATAGCCAAGTTTCATCTACCATTGAGCTTAGTGGCGTCTCAATTGGTTACGTCATTGCGACCCCTGAACCAGCAGACAGCTAAGTCTCGATCCCGAGCCATGTTGACATTTACAAAAGACAGGTCTCGATACTCGTTGACATTTACAAAAGACGAGTATCACCTATCATGAAGCTTGGTGGCTTCTCAACCAGTTACGTCATTGCGACCTCTGAACTGGCAGATAGCCAAGTTTCATCTACCATTGAGCTTAGTGGCGTCTCAATTGGTTACGTCATTGCGACCTCTGAACCAGCAGACAGCTAAGTCTCGATCCCGAGCCCTGTTGACATTTACAAAAGACAGGTCTCGATACTCGTTGACATTTACAAAAGACGAGTATCACCTATTGATTGAAGCTTGGTGGCTTCTCAACCAGTTACGTCATTGCGACCTCTGAACTGGCAGATAGCCAAGTTTCATCTACCATTGAGCCTAGTGGCGTCTCAAATTGGTTATGTCATTGCGACCCCTGAACCAGCTGACAGCTAAGTCTCAATCTCGATGCTTGCTGACATTTACAAAAGGCAAGTATCTCCCTTCCTTTCAAGCCCCGCAAAGGGCTAACCTCGAGACTGGTGACATCCCATTCGGTTATGTCATTGCGACCTCTGAACCAACAGACAGCCATGTCTCATTATCTAAACAGCAGACGACAAAAGAAAAATTTTCTATTAAATCCAAAAGAATGGGATACATGGAGGAGCCTATAGGCGTACATGATAAGATCGGATCCGATCTCCGAGCGAAGCTAGCCGCGTCCTCCTGTCATCTTCAGCCTGGGCCAGCGCCTGTGATCTTAGCTCCGCCTCATCGAAGTCCACCGCCTAAGCCAGACGAGCCTCGGTCTCCGCCAAAGTCGCCCTCTGTGATGACTTCCGCTCCGCCAGTTCCTCACTTCGAGCCCTGAGCTGCTTAAGCCGCGTAGACTCTTCACGACGCATCTGTGTAGCCTTCGACAAGAGGAGATTTGCCTTTCGGATCATCTCTTCAGCCCTCTTGATCTTATCTTCAGCGTCAAGAAGAGCACTGTTGGAAGCATCAATTGCACTCCCAACCTCTGCTTCCTCTGCCTCCAAGGCCCTCAAGTCAGAGGAGATAGCCTCAACAGCCTCTTGAGCAGCGAGCTGAGCCTCACGCTTCTGGGCGACAAGACGGGCCAGCCGTTCATCAGCCAAAGACGCTGCGTCGGAACGATGGAAATGGCGCCATTCCTCCACGTCCTTCTCAAGGTCATCCACCAGGAGTTCTAGAGCAGCAACTTGATGGTACCCCTCAAAGTCCCGGATACACTCAATGCCACGGGAGAGGACCATCTTCAGCTTCGAAAATGGCACAGGCGAGCCCTTCAAGACTAGACCGATAGTCTGCTCCAAACTGTTATAGAAGCTGTCGACCAGATTACCAATAAAGTCATTCTCAGCTTCATCAGCCCTTGAGACAACCCTTGAGCAATCTACCAACCCAGTCGACACCGCCACAGAAGAAGAAGCGGGAACATCGACAGCAGCAGGGCAAGCCAAAGGTGACCTCGGCGGAGTCCTCAGCGACACCAGCACGCCAGCCACCGCGGAGGTAGGACTGGCAACCACCTCCTGAGCAGCAGGCTCAACTACCAGCGTCGGGGAGGTAGGGCTCACAATCACCCTCAGTGCCGTATTCGGCAAAACAGTCTGCACCTCACACGTTGATGTGACCGGAAGTGAGGGTACCTCCGGGACTGCCGCCTCTTCAACCTCAGCGCCCTGCTGATTTGGGCTGATAAAAAGGCAGGTCGCCATACAGCGCGTCTAACACAGCAGCGTCTGCCCCGGTCGAAGCGCTCATATCGCCCTTTGACCCTCCAGAAAAACCCTCCGCTTCTTGCCAAGCTGATGCACCTTGGGGACGAATACCTGCACAAAACCAAGGTCAAAAAGGAGATGCAACAAATAGGCGAGGACCAAGAGATCTTAGTCTTACCGAAGGCCGATGTCACCTCGTCAGCCGCATCAGAATCCAGGGGTCCCATCGGAAAGTTCTTACCAGACTCAACGCGGATAGCCGGCCCACTCGCCGATTCCTCCGCAGACCACCCGGCAGAGCTGGATGTCATAGGACTTCCTCTAGAAGTCCCAGCGCCCGAAGGGCCAATATCGGCCGCATGACCTCCAGACTCCTCCGAGCGAGCAAAGGAACCAGCTGCACTTCCATAAGTGAACAGGGGATCGTAGTGCTCCCCTTGCTCTCCAACTGCCTCAGCTCCTGCAACAAAAAGCAAATGATGAGTTATGTAAAGCGCGTTGAAGGCATATTAGATGGGACCAATCTTACCAGTAGTCGGTTCAGCAACGACGGCTCAGCCACTAATAGAGCAGCAGAAGGAGGCGCCGTAGGGAGTTCGCCCTCCACCACAATGGTAGGAGTTTGGCGACGGGGCTTCTTCGCCGACGACTTCCTACGGGATCCACTCCCACGCTTCCTTTTGAAGTGGACCTCAGAGTCCTCTTCCTCCACTTCTTCCACATGCTGTGGGGGAGCTGCCCCCACTACACCAGACCCGGCTTCACGAGCACCAGCTTTGTGGGCATCAGCCCTTGTCTCTGCCTCAAAGCGAGGGCTCCCCGCATCAGAAGCCTCGCTGTCATCTACAGCGATGAACTCCTCTATGCCAGGAACACGGACTCGTTTGCCCCCCATCTTATCAGAAGCCTTCTGCCTCATCCGATGAGAAATTAACTTCACACACGAACGGTTGGCATTAAACCCAACAGGTGTGGAGTTCGAAGTCGCATACCATTGGCAGAAAACACAGGGTCATCCAAAGGCCGGGATCCCTCAACGGCGTGCGTAGCCACGCTCCAGTGCCATCCGCGGTAAAGAACCGCCAAGCACGAGCCCCATCAATAAGGCTCCCCAGGAAAGCCAGGTCCGGATTCGGGTTGCCCACATACAACTGGTCATACCCAAATTGGCGGGCGAACCGGCTCGGGATGTAGGGCTCCATGTAGCAGGTATCCCCACTCCGGTACAGCAGATGCGAGGGCCGGATACAGACCAGCCACTCGAAAATACCCCGACTCATGGGGGACCGACCTGATTCCACATCACGGAATTCCTCGTTGTATCCTGCACCCCGCAGGCGAGGAAAACAGCGGAACAGGCTGTAAGCGTCATAACGACGCACTAACTTACGGGCCTCGGCCACATAAGTTTTCTGCCACAAACAGCCTTCAAAACGACGGAGAAGCGCCGTTTGAACACCCTGCGGAGGGTCCTCCCCAGCTCCAATTAAAGTAGGGCAGTGCAAGGCGAACCACGCCATCAAGTAGGTGTACGGTAAACCTACCCTAGGATTGGGTCCGTCACGAGGCAGGACGGCACCCTTCCCTCGCCTTGACGCCATTGGCCTGCAGAAAGCCTCCGTCAATACACGAAGGCCCTCTGGATACAACACACCATGGCCGGGAGAAGACCCAGACGGTGGCCATGGACCAAGCGGACGGCAGGCAGCAGCACATTCGGGTGAACAATGTCACCCGAAGAAGAAGGCACGACACACTTCTTTAACCAGATGGTTAAGAAGCCAGCCAGCAACGCCTTACGAGACATAGGCCGACGGGCCTGATGGTGAAAGCTCCGAAGAAGAACATCACCCTTCTCGAAAGGACCATTATCTTCTGTCACGACGATGTCCTTTTCAGCATACACCTCCATCCTTGCCAAGATGTCCTCTTCAGCAACTCCGCAATGAGCTGCCTCGGCGCACTAGTCATGTCCGGGAACAAGTAGTTCCCCCAGCTCTTCAAGCTCTTCGAGCTACCCTTACCACCAGTATGGATGCTGGAACAAATGTGCAGGTGGCACATCAATTCCCGATATGTCTCAAGCAAAGCAGGCTCTTGCTTCTCCAAGAGAGCCAACTCCGCCTCACACGGAAAATACTCTTCATATGGAAGAGACCCGAAGGGCAAAGCAGAGATCTCTCGCATCTCGTGCAGGGCCATGCCCAATTCACCAACCGGGGTGAAGAAAGTCCCCGAGGCTGGGCAATACAATTCAAGAATGGCGTAAAAGCACGCCACCTTCATCTCGATGCCGTAGCAGGTCGCCCTGACGGCCTCATAGAGGTTCAACCTCTCTAATTCCCCCTCAAAATGATTGAGGATATAATTGGTCAACTCCGCCCACCATGACCTAGGAGGGTGGACCCAACCAGGAGCCCTGAAATCTGTGGCGGGGTAGTTCCCGTCAGCCTCGCAGAACTGAGTACCGAAGGTCGGCGCCGCAGCTGGATTCTCTCCTACTGGAAGGTCCCGCGACACCTTCCCAGGGTATAGCCCTATTATGCTACGAGGAGGGCCTGCCCCTCGAATAGCCGGTCTGGAATGTCAACCTCCCGACACTTATAGATTCGGCATTTAGGCTCACGCCCCACGCCATCTTCCGAGCCTGAGTCACGCTCGCGAAGGAAGACAGAGCGAAATGCCGCTTAGTAGACGGGAGATAGAATCTCTCGTCATCCAACTGGAAGATCCACTGGCCTTCGCCGGCTTGCAGCTGGCGATCGGGATCAGGTGCAGCATCCCGAACATGAAGTCAGGCTTTTTGTAAGCCTGACGGTCGATATCTTCAAACGGAGCCGTAGTCAAAATACTCCGCATGGCCTGCGGGCCACCGCTCTGAATGAGCGTATCCCGCACAAGGGGGCTCGGCTCACTGAACAAGGAAGCCTGCCCGATGAACTGCAAGCTGATGCTCCCGCCTGCTCGACTGGTTACGCCAAATAGACTGTTCTGGAGGCCGGAGGCGTAATGTACTGCAAAAACAAAAAAAAAAAAAAATGAACTATGATTAGTTCACCAATCAAATGGATGCGAAGACATAAAAATTCGCTAAGGCATAGCCTCGCCCAGTAAGCAGGAACAGCGGGATAATAGCTTTGATAAAAAGCTTCGCTTCACAGATAGGACTGCATCTTTGCAGGAAGTGGCATAGCCCTAAGGGCTGACGTCATCAAAAGGACGTTATGGTTAACAGTCACCCTTCGTGGCCACAACTGAAGGCACACGACCCATATCCTGTTCCTCAACAGGATGAAGATTGCCCAAGCAATGGCTTCCTATGGAAGTCCAAGAGAAGAACTGTTCAGTTCTTACTTCCCTGGTGCAAGTAAAATAGGGAAGTTAAGAGAAACGAGTTCCCTGATAAGGACAGATCATATTCGATCGTCCCAATAGCCGAGTATCGACTCCAAAGGATGAAGACCACTCTCTAATCAGATTGGAGAGTCTCTTACCAGCGATCGGTCGCTCAATGAACGGAGGAGGAGGACCCTCCGCTGCAGAAGTCGCTGCTTCCTTTCCCGCTCGTCTCTTGGGCGCCATTGAAGAATTACAGGAGTTTTTGAACTCTTGAAGAAGAAGAAAAAGAAGAAGAAGAAGAGTCAAGTACTCTGGAAAATTCAAAGAGAAATGATGATTTTCTCTCAGCCCGATCGGGCTTTTATAGGCCAATCAGTGCCTAAATCAAGGCCTCGAAAAAGGGCACATGCCGCCGTTTCGAATTAATTCGAAACAGTGCCCGAAGCGCCTGAGGCGCTTTCCCAAAAGCGACGGTTCAATCCCACTAAAGGGTTAACTCCGCACAAGAGCAAAGTGCGGACTTCGCGCAATCCTTCAAGGACTTAACCGAAAGGTTTGAATTAGCCCTCTAAAGAGGCGCTGATATGACAGCCTCGCGAAGATCACTCAAAGGAAGGGCTATGTCCTTAGCCCCGTGCGCAGTTTAGCCCAGCAATGGCCGAACTCTCAGTGAAGTAAGCAAAAATCATATGATCAGACAAAGAACTTTCATTGATTTAAAAGCAAAGATACATTTGATATTACATCAAAGTTGTGTTTCATACAACACACCTAGTTGCCTAGCAAGGCCATTTGCATAAAAGGCATACAAGCGGTTTTATCTGCTTCTAGACCAGATCAACTGGACACGAAAGGCCTTCCTCCTGCACAAGGCTGTAACCAGTTCTGCCACCGGGACACGGTCATTTTTTCTCCACAAAATGGCGGATATTACCAGGCCATTTTGTTGAAGCCTGGCAATAAAAGCTTATCGCCGCCAACACGTCAGATCACCTATAATGGGAACTAGTTTTGATACCACGGATCTGACGGGTGTGAAGCCCACTCCCCTGAAGTGGATCGCCCCCAAAGGCCACCAAAGTTGAAAGTCGGCAATGGTACCGGCGATCCCACAGGCGACGCCCATTATCTTGAATCGGATCACCTCCGATAAAGGCGGCGGCCAGCCTCACCTCAGATCGAATCATCTCGGACAAGAGGCTGCCAACAGCCCCTGGGACGCGCATTCGCTGCCCCGAATTGTTCCTCCTGCTTAAAAGTAAAGCTTCAACCGGGGAAGCATAAGGCAATTTTATGGCTTCTTCCATCAAGTCACCAGACTGGCAAGCATAGCTCGCTGCAAGGCAAATTGAAGCAAGTTAGCAGTTAAGCACAGAAAGAGCTGCAAAAACATTAAGTCAGATTCTTCAGCGGCAAAGCAATCCGACTTCAGCAGAGGACAAGCTCCACCTGCACAGCAACCATGGGCTGGCTCAGCAAACGCCAAGTCCTAGCCTCGCCTATACGGCAAAGTCAGACTGATCTTGTGAGAAACAGTCTCAACCTCACCAATATGGCAAGACTGGCTCAACTATTGAAGAAGCCAAGTCCCAAGTCCTGCCTGCGCAGCGGACTTAACAAGTAATGGTCTTTCTGATCAAATCAAGATGATGGTTTCGTAGAAAGCCGTGATGAGATCTTTCTCTGCAGCAGCCAATTGCAAGATGAAGAATAAGGGAAGCTAATCCCTGAAGCGAGCTGTCAAAGCTAAATCAAGGGAGATGAGTTCCCTAAAAGCGGTGAAGTCTTTGAATGATCAAGACTTACTGGTCCTTGGCCGGTTAGACAACCAGAGTGGGCTTTCCCACTAATTCAGAGATCTGAGTATCTCTTTCAACCAAGAGAAGGGAAGAAGAAAGGCAAGGCACTTCTCTTCAGAGGACCTCAAGTGTCCTATTTATAGGCCCCATGGCCTGAGCGCAACCACCTCAAGCATGGAAGCACGAGCGCACTTAAGGCATTGATTGCGCCTTGATAACAGGGACGGTTCCCATTGGAACCGTACAAGGGAAGAAAACGTCTCCCTCATAAAAAGACATTTATGGCGCCTTGAAGAAAGGGAGTATCCTCCCTTGGAAACGTGCAAATCGGAGAACATCTCTCTCGATCAGTGCGGAAGAAGGAATGATCCTCCTCGTAACCGCCCCATGGCAGTTGGCCTTGAAAAAGCAACAGGAGTTCCAAAGCGAACTTATTTCTTGAAAGCCCAGATGCGGAGCTACCCCAACGCGAAGCGACTCGCGAACCAGTGCAATTCTTCGGCGGATCCATCCCAAAGCAGGATTGAAGGCGAAGCTGAACTCAACCATCATGGAGATGTTCATACTCCACACCACCATCACAGCAGTTCAAAGTGTTTCGGAGTCTGAGCCATTGCAGACTCTCGAAAACTTTGAAGGGGGTCTTGTTGACACTTAAAAAAGACAAGATTCTTATTGGTCTTAACAATGTCTAAACTTGTTGACATTTACAAAAGACAAGTGACAGACAAGCTGAGAACCAGTTTTCACCCAACTCCAAGGGACAAGGAAGCGGTTTGGACTCCACTGATCCAGCAAGCAGAACAGTGAACCCGGATTGCTTCTAAACAGACCTCAGCAGGTCTAAAATGCTAGCATATAGCATTACATTAGCCCAAGGAGATAGCCTCGCTTGAGAGGCTAACATCATCCAGAGCATCGCCAGGAAGCTAACTGACAGCTTCGCCGAAAAGCCTCTTTTCGGACTTCGCCAGGAATTGCCTCTAGCTCCGCTATGAGCTTCAAAGCGGGCAGCTCCGCCATCAGCCTGCTATGGTCAACCTTCGACCAATCAAATCTCCTGATGAGATCAGATCCAAGCAAATCAAATCCAATCGGGATTCAAATATGGCAGGTGATTGCCACAATCTCTTGACTCTCTTGAAACGAGTAAGAGGATCAGGGAAAATCCTTCAACGATATGGAAAGGATCATAACAAATCGGAAAGATCAACCGACTTGCCATTTTCTAGCTCCGCGGAAGCTATTCTAGCCTCGCAGCAAGGCTACTTTCCAGATTCAAACAGATTCGGTTCAACCTGTTTCCATATCTTCAAGGGGACGATTATACCCTTGCTCTCCCTATAAATAACCCGCCAGGGGTACAGAGAGAAAGGACCACCAATCAAGAAAGATCGGATTGCAGAGGAAGGAGCCATCAATCGCCTTCTGATCACAAGGGCCGATCAATCAGCTTCTTCAATAGAGGCTTCTTCATAACGCACCGTGCGTTCTCGAATTCAGAGACCTTTTAGAGAATTGCTTTCTCTATCTAGGGTGTTGATGCCCTATCATCGTTCTTCTTCTCAAGGAATCTCCGGAACCAGGCGAGAAGGAATTCCTAATTGAAGGCGATTTTGAGAAGCAGCAAGAGGGTTCTACCAACTCTCTATTCTCTGATTCCCGGAACCAGGCGAGAAGGGAATCTCATCGCTCGCATCGTCAAAGGGACAAAGTGGTCGCGCGCTGACCAGACTCCTATCGGCACACTTCTCCAGAATCTCTGAGGAGATCTACTTGTAATCTTTTTAAGAATACTTGTAATTTAGCTCCTCAAACTTTTTTATTTGTAAGTTTTCCCCTTTTGCAAATTAATGGAAAACACTTACAGCTTACACCGATGCAGACTGGACGGGGTCAATTGATGATCGAAAATTCACTAGTGGCTATTGTGTCTTTCTTAGTACAAATCTCATTTCTTAGAGTTTGAAGAAGCAGTGTACGATGACACGATCAAACACTAAAGCAGAGTAGAAAAGTGTAGCCAACGCTGCAGCAGAGGTCGTTTGGTTGCAGTCATTATTTCGTGAGCTTGAACTTTCGTAATCTCCTCCGATAGTTCTCTGTTATAACCTCGGTGCAACATATCTCTTGGTCAATTCTATCTGTCACTCGCGCTTCAAACTTGTTGAGATTGACATTCATTTTGTGCGGGACTATGTCTCCAATGGAATCCTGAATGTTCAGCTTGTGAGCACTAAAGACCAACTAGTAGACATCCTTACTAAGCTTTTAAGGTCATCAATATTTTCTATGCTGAAGATCAAGCTCTCGGTTCTTCCGAACCCGCTTCGCTTGCGGGGGGTGTTAGAGATATTCATGACAACACATGACTCATGTGAAACACGTGACGCATGTTAAAGAAACTACCTCATGCATCAAGGATCCATCCCATGAAGATAGGAAGCATGAGACTCATGCAATATGTGATCCATATGAAAGAAATCTCTCATAAAATCAATCAGATTCTAAAAATCTCTCTATGAAGATAGGAACACATGTGACTCATGCACCATATGTTTCATTCTCTCAGTCAGTGTTTTCTATTATGTCTCCTAAACCAGTGTAAACTGTTACTCAATGTATAAATATACAACCAAGAACCATAAAGTGTGGCATCTTGTCATTACACAAATAATTATTCACCTCCTCTTCTTTATCTTATATATCCTTGGGTATTTTCTTCATCAATATACACAATTTTCAGTTTCTTCAACTGATTTTAAATGATATCAGTGTCTCTCGAAAAATTTCTCTACTTGTCGTAGTTCTCACGTTGGTCTCGAGCCTGCGCTGAGCAGCACTTATGTAGCACGTGCCTAGCGCTGAGCCTCTCTTTCGCCAGCAATCGTCTTTCTCCGTTGGATTTGTTATTGATCGTCTTTTCTCGCAGCGTACCGATGCCTCTTCTTTCGACAAGTTTCATATTATTCTACTGAGTTTAAGGATATCTCAAAAATTTATTTATCTCCTCTCCTCTGATTGATCTTCTTTTCTATTGACGAATTTTACGCTATGTCAGTGTCCACCATGCTTCCAGTGAAAGAGAAATTAGTCCATCTTGACTATTATAAAGAGCATTAAAGGTTTAATGTCTTTATCACTTTTAGCGAAAGAGACACCTTGGGCTTCTAGAGTCTCTCACTGACTATTCTAAAGAGACTTACAGGCTCAAGTTCACCTTGCGACTTGCGAAAGAGACTTAGATCAAGTTTTAAAAAGTGCTCCATTATCGATTGGAATCCATCTCTATTTCTCATTCTCATCATTCACACTCATCTAAACTCTCGATCTTTCATCCATCATGTATTGCGAAGGGTTAAGATTTTACAAGTTTTATTCATTCGTCTTCGAAAAACGTCATACATGATCGACATCAAGCTTCAGATTTTTCATTAGATATTTTCAGATTTTATTTTATTTTGTTCAAACTCACAATTTTTCTTTCATTGTGAGTTTGCAAGGGGATGTCAAGAATAGTATTAGAATTAAGAGTAGTATTATAATTAAGATTATACACTACTAATTATATTAGGAGTAGGATTTACTTTTTATGCAATTGTATACCTATACATATCCTCAAGATTTTTTTATCAATTTGTACAATTTTCTGTTTCTTCAACTGATTTTACATTTCTTATGTCATCAAGTTAATGACTTTTGATTGGACGATAAGATAATATATGTTAATTTTATTTTATGATTGATCTAACATTTTTTTTATTTTTTATTTTATTTTTTATAATCGTAACATTTTTTTTAATGTCGCCTACACATGATTTAGAGCATCGGCTACTGTTTCATTTATAAGTGGTTATTATCTTTAAAATAATAATTATTATAATAATAATTACCCAAAATAGAAAGGATGTATGAGCAAAAATGACCAATCTCTCTCTTGATATTAATGGAACAAGTTAAGGACTCTCTCTCTCACTCTCACGTGGTGCTGCAGTGTCTGGCGGCCATTAGCATCCAAAAGCCATGGAAAAACCCCCATCTCTGTCTTCTCCCCAACACTGCGGCATTTGCTCAAGGTTCCCCTCACCATGACATGAGCTTGCTTCTGCAGACTTCACAAACTTCCAATTTATTTCCAAACTGCTGCAATTAAGTGATCACAACAGCAGCCATTGCCTTATTATTCTAAGTGCAGCGTTCATTTGCATGGTAAAAAGCTCACATCATTACACAATAATATCAGATATTTCTATTGCTGTCACCTTCACTCACCCCAATTCCCCAAGCCAAAAAAAGCCCTACTTGCCCATTGGAGAACATCAAGAGATGTCCATCTCTCCATCTCTCTCTCTCTCTCTCTCTCTCTCTCTCTCTCTCTCTTCACCCTGCAGGTTACTTGAACAGTTGAGATAAAAAAGGAGATTCAATTCATTAGCAAAGATCATACTGAACTGATAGCAAATTGTTGTCTGGAAGTCAGTCAACTGATTTTTTTCCCTTTACCATGCAAGTGGGTCTGGTGGGCTAAGATTTGATCCATTCTGTGAACCAAATTTGACCTAATCCTGCCTGAAATCTTGACTCATGAATCACAAAGCAGGTTCAAAGCAATCATCCAATCAAAGCTCAAAGGAAGTGATCAGATGGAATAAAAAATCTTAAACCATTTGATTTTAGCCAATAAAGTTCAAAAACTGATGTTACCCTTGTCAGCTGCAACATTTTGGCTGGATTAATGTGAATCCAGCCTAAACCAACCATCTATATTAGAATTGTGTGCACCCTATCTTAGAAAATTCAATGCAACTTTATAGTTCTATAGTTATTTGAGGCTTTAAAAAGAAGTAAGAATTATATAAATATATATCATTTATTATGATTTTACTGCAATGACAGAAATTGACCAGTTTAGTATTTACATGAGATTCATCTCCTACACATGCAGTCTATGTTACAGTATCAGTTTATTGCTGCAAACTCACGATTTGGCATTTTTATCCACACACAAAAAAAATTCTTTTCCTTTTCGAAAATTTTAGTACGGTGTTAAATTTCTAAGAATTTTTAGTATTCATACCATAGTTTTTTAGCTGAAAAGAGAGTAAATGTGGGTCAAATTCCGCGTACAATGCATCGTGATATTAGAATATATACGTATTATTCTCTTGAGTTCAGTTGTAACATGCTAAAAATAATTCTAATCCCAAAAGATTATGATGCTCAAATTCTAGTCAAGTGTCACTGCAGAGCCAAACATATTTAGTTGCTTCCCCATCACTTGTGACAAGCTTTGTTTTTCCTGCCCTTCAAGGGCCAAAGTAAATGAACGGCTATTGAGTTAAACGAATTTAGACCTTATGTGCTGAAAGTGACTGATAATTGTGTGCCATGTTGAAGAGAGGCCATCAGTTCAAGAATCAACAAGCTGAATCCAACCTGTAACATGGTGAAACCCCACAATCTCCCCAAATGCAAACAAAATCTCATTTTCCTGTGCTCTCATGACTCTCTCTCTCTCTACTAGTAGCCCACAATCAAGCATTAAACTAAGCTTTTTTAGCAATGCAAGTCCCTTTCTCCTGGCATGTGGATGAGAAAATTAAGGGGGGATGAGAGCATTTTATTTTAGCAAGTTGTGATGAAATCAAGGAGTTGATGGGTCCCACTACTCTCTAAACTGCATGACAGAAAGCTTAAATGGGCCCCACTCCCTTGCTTGAACTAACTACTTAAAGTCTTCCCCCCCTCCTCACCTTTTAACTCTCGCAGCCACCATTCTCTCATTCACTCCTCCTCCTCCTCTCTTTGGAACAGAGCTCTTCTTTACAGAGGAAAACAGAGCATCCTTCTTCTGTCTCCCATGGCCAGACCTCAGCAGAGATATCGCGGAGTCCGGCAAAGGCACTGGGGCTCCTGGGTCTCCGAGATCCGACACCCTCTCTTGTAAGCTCAATCGCTAACAAAAAATTCCCCTTCTGTGTTTCAAATGTCAACAACATATGCTCTGCTTTTTCTTGCTCTGCTCTGATACAATGCTTAAAAAAAAAAAAACATTTTTTTCCCCTTTTGTGTTCAAATGTCAACATATGCTCTGTTTTTCTCTTACTCTGATATCATGATAAAGAAAACAAACATTTTTTCCCTTTATGTTTCAAATGTCAATATGTGCTCTGTTTTCCCTAACTTGGCTCTGATACCATGTTTAGAAAAACAAGAATATGGCTCGGCACATTCGGGACGGCGGAGAGCGCGGCCAGGGCCTACGATGAGGCGGCCAGGCTCATGTGTGGGCCGAGGGCAAGGACCAATTACCCCTACAACCCCAATGCATCTCCTCTCTCAAAGTTCTTGTCTCCAGCTCTCACCGCGAAGCTCCACAGATGCAACATGATCTCTCTGCAATCCAACCAGCCCATTGTGAAGAATGAATCGCCGCGGAAGCTCGCGGTGCCGGCCAATGTCCAGACCCAGAAGCCAGTGGTGGGAGTGGAGCAGAGAGAGATGCAGTGGAGCTATTTGGAGGAGCATCAAATTGAGCAGATGATTGAGGAGCTGCTTGATTCTGGGCTCTCAATGGAGCTCTGCTCTACTAGTTAGTTTCTTTTTCTCTAGTTTAGTAGTTACTAATGTGGCCCCTTAATTTATATTTTCTAATCTCGGATCAGTTGAAGTATTTAGATCAATTAATCCCGAATTAGTGAGTGGTTTCTAAGTGAGAGGCATCAGTTTAGCTTATGTTGGGCTTATTGCTGGGTGTATTTGTACAGGTATTGTTAGTTTTAGTTTAGTACACTATAAATGAAGCTATTGCTTTGCTATTCTCCAAGGATGGTAATTTTTTTGAATGATTAATTTGTGGTTCCCAAATCCCAAGTATTTAAATAAGATCAGTTTTGTGTTAGAAGAAACTGGTGGGTTTTCTCAGTGATTTTTCAGTCTTTTGATGATGTCCTTTTGGGATTAGAGCTAGTAAAGTGGTGTTTTAGTTGTTAAAAATATTGGTTTTTCCTCCACTTAAAGGTAACTAATTGTGTTATTAAAAAAATAATGATAACAAAAGAACCAAAGGAATTGGAGAAGAAAGACCCAGTTCTTACTTTTAGGCTTTTAGGCTTTTAGCTTAATGTGTGAGTTACTTTCACTTCTTTTATTCTATTTTCTAGCTGATTAATTAGTTTGCCATACAACATATGTTTTATACACTATCTTATGTGTGGCGTAATTTACTGCAAAAGAGGAATTTAACGGAAAAGTTAATAAGACGTGTGACTTATAATAAAGAAGTCATAAGTTCAAAACATATCATCAACATTATCGGAGAAGCTATCTCGCATTATACAACAACATCTCTTGCATGAAGTTAATTAATAATTAAATCTAATTGTTTTGCTAGCAGTATCTCACAGCATACATGAACACGAGAACTGAATAATACAGTTACAGGCAAATCAAAATGTAAGTGAACGAAGAGTACTTTGCCCAAAATGTTTCCAGAGTTCAGCACTCTGCATATTTGTTGGTAAACTCAAAAGTATGCAGTAAATTGAGACAGGCCATAAAAGAGTAAAGGGGTTTGGTTATCAAGTATCAAGCCTCCTGCTCTGATTTCAGATGAGCAGCCTGAAACAGGGATTGCATTGGGAGCAGAGATAGATGGTGGTAGGTTTCTTAATGATTCAGGGAAGTTGGTGTGATCTTGGTGTGCATCATGGCATGTGAGTCCACATGCCTAGCAAACACTTATAACAATGTTGGCAGATTTTGAAAACTTAATGATGCTGATGGTGATGATTGGAAACGCCACTAATTGTCCAATACCTCACCTGCCTTTTTCAATTTTTTTAAACCTCTTCACTCATAGCATGCAACTGCCCCCCTCTAACAGTTGTAGGGTATTGACCCAAAGGCTAAAGGTCCTGCTTTTGACCCTGGCTGCTCTCTTGGCATGGTTGGAAAAGGCTCTACTTGATTCAGTCATCCATGATTTGTTCTCCATCCAACAGTTCTTCAAGTTTCAGATCTTATGCACCTTGTGTTGGGACTTGGGAATCCTTTGCAGAGTGCTTCTTCTTCTTCTTCTTCTTCTTCTTGCATTTGTTGTTTAGAAATAGATGGTGGAATCCTTCTATTTTGATGAGAGAAGTCATAGGTTGGAGTCTCATTGCCAATATTTTCTTTTAGATGACCAACATGTTCATAGATATTTTTTTTTCCCCTGAAGGGAAATGTGAGACTTTATTTATTCAGAAAAAACTAGCTGAATAGAGTCATGACACCTCATGTTGCTTGATCATCTTGTTTAATTTTTTGCAAAAAAATTAATTACCATAATTTGCTAAATAGACAACAGTGTGAATCGCCGCCTTAAACAAAATATCACCAAGTGAGCTTAGTTCAAGCAGTATGACAGTTTTTTTTCTTGAAAGGAGGTTATGGGGTTCAGCCATCAGGTCTCGCATTGCAGTTGGCAAAGAAAATTAAATGAAAACGAGGAGGATCGTTGTAGGCCTGTTATCTTCAAATTGTGGGAAGAGGATCTAAAAAAATCAAGGTGATAGAGTTTTTAAACTCAATTTCACAAAACCCAAACTTTGGAGCAGAGGACCAGGTCGGTTGACGTGTATAGCAGTAGCAGCAGAGCAGCAGCGACAGGGTTGATCGACCGACGAAGAAGGAACAGGTTGGTCGACTCGACCGACCCGCAAGTTCGAATTTGAATGCAGGAGTCGATCGACCACCCGATTGATCGACCAACAGAGAGCAGAACCATTAGAATTCTGAAGAAATTGACTTAGCGGTCGACCGCCCTATTGACAGCTACATGGGGTCGGTTCATCGACAGACGATTTTGCATGTTTCCTAATTGGCTTCTGACCTGGATTCCGATTCGATTTCAGACTTTTAGTTTCCTTTTCTTCGTGCATTCTCTGGCTATACATTGAGAGGTGATGTACTCTTATTGGTAACATGTATTGGTAATTTGATTAATAAGATCTCTCTCCCTTCTGTCCCGAGGACATAAACAATTTACTGAACCTCGTTAAATCTCATATTTTCTACTTTGTTCTTTGTTCTTTTTTCTCTCAGGTTGTACCCTTTTTTTTATAAAATACCTTCACTCAAGCTAATTTAATTTGATTCCTAGTAAGGACCTTTACTACTATTAATTTTTTCTCGTAAATGCTTGATCTAAAGACAATAGGAAAAATTTTCTTTAGGCCCCGGAGATTAAACTATCATGTGAAAAACGCTTTACGGTTTGAAACAATGTGGTCAAGTCCTTTGACCAAGTTTTTAAGTGAAAAAATTCTTATTCCCAACATAAATTCTCATATTGCGCACATTGCTCTTGATTAAATGCTCTCAATTAGTTGATTTGAGTGACTTGCGTGACAGGCATTTAATGCTTATCATGCGCTAGTCGCGTGAGTAGGCTTGGAGGTCTTTTTTTTGGTTCACTCTATTCAAAGTTCTATCCACCTCAAGGTGGATGATTTTGCATTGACAATTTATTTTGCAAAATTAATTTTTTAACTTATAAATTCTTTACACCTCTAATATTCTGTCTACTTTCTTATATATTTTGTCCACTTTTTCAAAATTATGTCTACTTTATTTATATTCTGTCCACTTTCTTCGTTAATTTCTGTCTACGTTTATAAATTTTTGTTAAACTTTCTCTGTTTCTATCTATCTTTGTCAACTTTTGTCTTCTTTTAAAAAAATTTCTTTCCAACTTTGTCACAATTTGTCTCACTTGACTAAATAAAGGACAAGCAAGAATTTGTTTGGTCATGAAGAGATTTAGAGGCTCTAGGGAGATAAAAATAAAATAAGGAGATTGTTATAAAATAAAAAAATTGAAAATTAAATATAAAATATGGAGATCATACTCAATTTTTCTATTTTTTTGTCTACCTTGCTCAACTTTTGTCTACTTTTTTGTATTTCTATCAAAACTTTCGCTTTTTTGTCCACCTTCGTCAATTCTTGTTTATTTTTTATATTTTTATCCAACTTTCATCTTTTTTGTCTACCTTCTTTAATTTCTGTCTTTTTTCTATATTTCTGTCCAACTTTCACATATTTTTTCCACCTTCATCAATTTCTGTCTACTTTTTTATATTTCTGTCTAACTTTTGTCTTTTTGTCCACCTTCGTTAACTTATGTCTAATTTTATAAATTTATTTTCAACTTTCTAGTTTGAGGTGGACAGAATACAGCATATATGTGCACAAAAAATATCTCTGCAAAAAAAATTATTAATACAAAAAAAATTTATCCACCTTGAGGTTGACAGAAATTACAAAAGAATAGACAACTTCTGTCTACTTTTTATATTTCTGTCCAATTTTGATATTTTTTTATCCATTTGTGTCAATTTCTGTCTACTTTTTTATATTATGCCAAACTTTCGTCTTTTTTGTCCACTATGTCAATTTATTTCTAATTTTATAAATTGCTTTCCAACTTTCTCGCTTGAGGTGAAAGAAATATAACTTATATGCAAAAAATTATCTCTACAAAAAAATTATCCACTTTGAGGAAAAAAAATTATCCACCTTGTGGTGGACAAAAATTACAGAAGAACGGACAGCTTCTGTCTACTTTTTTATATTTCTGTTCAATTTTTTTTGCTATCTTCGTCAATTACTTCTACTTTTTTATATTTTCATCTATTTTTGTCCACCTTCGTCAATTTTATCTACTTTTTTTATATTTTTGTCCAACTTTGTCTTTTGGACCTCCTTTGTCAATTTCTTTCTACTTTTTATATTGTTGTCCAAACTTTTATTTTTTTCGTCCACCTTCATCAATTTATGTGCAGTCATATAAATTTCTTTCTTACTTTTAACTTAAGGTTAACAGAAATATAACATATATGAAAAAAAATTATCTCTGCAAAAAAAAAAAAAAAATTATCTCTGCAAAAAAAAATTATCATTGTAAAAAAATTTATCCACTTGAAGTGGACAGAAATTACAAAAGAATGAAAAAATAAAAAAAGCTGAGCGCGACAAGCATTAAATGAATGTTACGCGGCTCGCTCAAATCAACTCGGAAGGGCGTCTAATCAAGGGTAATGTGCGCAATATGAGAGTTTTTGGTGGGGACAAGTGCTCTTTCACTTAAAAACTTGATCAAGGAACTTGACCACATTATTTCAAACTGTAAGAAGTTTTTCACATGATAGTTTCTTCTCAGGGGCCTAAAGACAAGTTTTCCTAAAAAATCTCACTAAAGGATAGTGGTTTTCACCTTACCTTGTACTTGTGTCTTATTTTGAGACAATTGTAATTCCTTTGCTACATGATATAGATATAAAATCTCAAGTTAGGCTTGGATCAGAACGAGCTCTCATTCTCAATTTACCTTGGCAAGGGCTCATTCGGTACACAGACTTACCTCTGACCATATTCCCATTTCTTACTCTCTGGAACTCAGGATTCTCTTGTGAAGCGCCCTTCCAAGTTTGAAAAAAAAAAATGTGGTTCAAATAATCCTCTTTATGTTCCATTGTTGAAGATTGTTGGAGTCCCATAACTAGTCTTACTAATTCAGCTGCAGTCATGGTGACTAAACTCCCCAGGCTTAGAAAGAGACTGAAACCCTGGAGCTATCAGAATTTTGGGAGCACTAGAGATAAGAATGCATCTTTTGATGGCAGAGACTGAGGTGTTGGGAAAAAAAAGAAGAGGGAAGCAAATCTTTCATACAAAGAACTGCATAAGCTCAGACAGAGATTTTAGTGCCCAAACTAGGAAAGTGTGCAGAAAAGGAGATTGTGTGGAAGTACAAGGCTAGATGTACGCGGCTGAGAGGAGACAATAACATAAAAGAATGAATTCCGTCCTCAGTATTCAGTCTGATGGCGACTCTCTCTCTACTGACCGAGATATTCGTTCAACATTGGCCTCATTCATTCTACAAAGACATGGTTGGCAAAGAATAAGTTGTAACCCTTCTCTGTGGGAGAATACTCCCTCCCAGCCTCAAATTGAAGGGGGAGGAGCTGGAAAATCCCTTTCACAGGGGAAGAGATAAGCCAGCTATTTGGCAGCTTGGAACAGACAAAGCCCCGGGGCCGGATGGTTTCCCTATCTTCTTCTATAGACGGTTTTCGAATATCGTCAAGTACGATGTGTGTAAACTGCTGGAGGATTTCTGAAATGGCTCTATAAAGATTATCTCTAAGATCCTAGCAAACAGATTGGCAAAATACTTGAATACTTTGGTAGATGACCACCAAACAGGCTTCGTTAATGGGAGATACATCTTTGATGGGGGTGGTGGGTTGCACAAGAGAGATCATTCATCTCTACGCTTGAAAGAAGTTGTCAGTCTTCCTACTGAAGTTGGATTTCCAAAAAGGCAGTTCTGTTCAGTTTTAAACTAGGTCCGGAATTGCTTAATCGGATAGGATGATTAATTTCCTTCAGTCTTGGAAAGCAGTCATACGGTTGCATGACAGGATTAAATGAAGGTGGAAGTCAAAAGGAAAGTTCTCAGTGAGTTTCTTGTATAGATTCCTTAATCGAATAGGAGTCTTCTCTGGTCCGGCTAAAGATGCATCAGAACACCACTTAAGGTCAGGGCCTTTCTGCTGCTCGTCTCCAAGAATGCCATCCTGGCCTGGCCTTTGACAACCTCACGAAAAAGAATTGGCAGGGTCCAAACATTTGTGTGCACAAGATGCCGGGTCGGCAGAGCATGTACTTAGACCTGAGCATATCATCGGCCAAATCGAAAAACCGACTGAACCGTTCGAATTCGGTCGGTTTGGTTCTGTTCGAGAACAAATTCGGTTCGCTGTGGGTGATAGATTTTGTGAGTTCGATTGATACGATTTGACTCCTTTTAACTGTTGTAAACCAAACCACCAAGTAACCAGACAACAGTACATCACCCATATATTTCACTCCTACCCAAAATCAGACTCATAAAAAAACCCAGACCCCCACCCAATTTTCGCCACTCCAGAGGTAGAGAAAGCCCCAATCTCCGCCTTCGACTTCAATCCCAAATCACCCAGATCCCCAATCTCTGCCACTCGAGAAAGCTTCAATCTCCGCTTTCGACATTGTTCTCCTCCTTCGTCTTCGATCTCCGACTTTTCTCATTTTCTAAGTTATTCTTGCTGAATCCATTGGATTTCATGCTTCTAATACGTGATTTCATATGCTACTCTTCTGCCAAGTGCAGAAATGCTTGCTTTTGATACATCTCTGTGTATTTCTTTGTAATTATTCGAGAATGCTTATTTTAAGAAAAATATGTATTATATGAGAATTAATTTCAAGAACACTTATTTGAGAATGCTTATTATGTGAGAATTAATTTTCTTTTTTCATGTTTTGCTGCTTCATCTTCACGTTTAGTATCAAGCATTTCAACTTGCAGATGAGAATCATAACTTTATTTGCTTATGGTGGAATGTTAAATGTCTCTCAATGGATCAACTTTGTAAATTTGAAGCAATGGTGACGCCATACAAATAATGAGGTTGTTTGCTTAGTTGTAAATGATATTGCTGCAACTGAGATATGGGAACTTGATTGATGAATTTTTTTCTGTGTTTATTATATGCAATGAGACTTCGGTTCAAAACCGAACTAAACTGAACCGAACCGAAAATTTTGATTCGATATGCTTTGCTTTGTCCTTCAATCGGTTTGATTTTAATTCGATTCAGCCCTAAACAGTTTGGTTCGATTTGAAAAAAAAAAAAAAAAAAACGAACCGAATTGAACCATGCTCATGCCTACCTATACTTTCCTTGTCACTTTTCCATCCAAATTTGGAACTTCCTGTTCTTAAAGTTAGGATACGCAAATCGACCAACGGACTCATTATCTTGCATACTATTTGCTGTATGCTGGGATATGGAGAGAGAGCAAAAAAACAGAATTTTCAGGGAACACCCAGATCAGACCTTTGCTCATATTGCTTTTGACATTCTTTACTGGACAGGGTTGGCATCCTCAGACACAGCAGACGGATACGCAAGCGAGCGAGGGAGAGTGATCCACTTCTGTGCTCTAGCCGTAAAGGGAAACTCCCTAGCCTTCGCTTGGATCTTATTTTGTGTTTCCTTGGTTTTTTGTATGTGACGATTGGTCCTACGCTTTCTATTTTCTCCTCACCTTGGATTTTTGTACTCTCCTTGCATTAAGCTCTCTCTCTTTTTTTTTAAATAAAATGAAACACGAGGAGGTCTTTCCTTCCCCCAATTTATCTCAGAAAGGCATGAAAATTTCTTTCACTTCACTTCTCCACTAGTTTGAATTCAGCAATCCATTGCCATTCCAGTTGGTTTGCCTGTTTGGTTAGGGGTGGAAGTGAGGAAGTAAAGAAGTGAGGAAGTGGTAATAGTTCTCTTTGAAACTTGGGAATTGGTTAGTAAGTTTTTCGGTGTTTAGATGTTATAGGGAAGTGTGATTTGAAAAATGTTATATCTTTTTCGGTATTTGGATGGTAATGTGAAAGTGAAAGTGAAAACGTTGACCGCAAAGTTGACCGCAAAATAATATTAAAATAAAAATTAATTAAGAAAAATAAAAAATGAAATATAATTAGAATGCAAGTGAGATTTACATGATCAAAAAATTAACTGTTTTGTGCGACAACTTATTACAAATGAGATTTATATGACCACAAAATTAACTGTAACACTCTGAAAGTGAGGAAATGATTGTGTAAAAGAGAAAAGAGAAAAGGAAAAGGGTTTTCTTATTTTCTTTTTCCGATATTTGGATAGATAGGGAAGTGAGCAATTATACTTCTTCATTTTCTTACTTCCGCTCACTTCATTGCAACCAAACACGCCCATTGCCTACTTTCTCCTTGTGTAACCCTTTCTTCCAACTGCTGACTTCCCACTCCAAAATCCTTCCTAACGATTGCTTGCCAGTGAGAAAACACTTTCCATACACTCAAAGGCCAATGTCATGAGGCGGCGCTTCCCCTAATTATAACAACCATTGTTGCTCCTTGGCGTGCAGGGATTAGTCCGAGCGATGATTTCAAGCCTTCTGAGATACTCTTGTATTTTAAAAAAAAAAAATAAATAAAAAAAAAACCATCACCCCATCTTCTTTCAAACTCAGGGAGCAGATTTCAAAAAGGAGAGCCTGAGATGTTCTCCCTAATTATAACAACCACCCTTACCCATTGGTGTGCCATTGGTGTGCAGGAAATTAATCTAGATGGTGATTGCAAGCCATATGAGACAATCTTGTACAGTAGACCCCTCTATATTAATATTCTTGAGACCTACCTCTGTATTGTTATTAATTTGAAGGGTTTTACTTTGTAAATTATTATTTTATCTTAGAAAATGCATCTGTTTGATGTTTCACGTCCTTCAAACTCCTTAAACGGCTCTATAACATTTAATCTCCTTAAAAATCTCACTTTTGTTGGTAAGTTTCTTAAAAATCACTTTGTAAATATATCTTATCACAGGTAAGACCGTTGAAATATTAAATTTAGTTGAAATCTTTTGGCTATAACAAGAAAGTGATCACAAAAACTTGTTAAAGACAATTCAAAAGATGAAAGATGAAATTAAACACATCAAACCTGGTGGCCTTGTGCAAACTAGCACGTTAAAGTGCTTTTCTACTTCTTAAATATTATATGTAATATATTTTGTACTCTTATGAAATTATTAATTTATGCGACAGTCGGGACTAAATTTTTACACTAGGTTTCAAAAAGAAATTATTAACTATTACGATAAAAGGGTTTATTAATTTTTTACACTGGCCCGAGTCGGGACCGGAATTTTTTATTAATTTAGAAAGATTATTAATTTAGAGAAGATTAATTTATAGGGATTCTACTACATTAAAAAAAAAAAAACACCACCCCATCTTATTTCTAACTCTGGGAGCAGATTTCAAAAAGAAGAGCCAAGGATATTAATTTGGGAAATTAATTCAATTCTTTGTGCCGTTAGTTTTACAGCCATTAGTTTTAAAACATATGTAAATATCTAAAATATTGAAAATAAATCAAAAGTTTACCCATTCATATGATACCCTTGCCAAATAATTTTAGATTTCTGTTTTACCCTTGCGTATAAAGATAAGTAAGGAACCAATTGGGCAAAATAAAATTCAAAATATTATTTATTTTTTAATACAAAAAACTATTTTTTTGGTTATTTCTCAATGATCTCTCTCAAAAATTATTACATCATCACAACAGCAGAAATACTTATAATATACAAAAAGTAGTAACTGGGTATAAAATTATTATAATAAAAGGGAAGCAAAATATAACTTACAAACTATAGTTATAAAATACATGCTATATTTTTCAAAACATACTTTAATTTTATAAAATGGCATAATTTTTTACATGCTATAGTTTTTATAAAATTGCTATAATTTCTAAATTATGACTAGTGGCTTAGCCCACCGGTAACAATCGTCTCTTTCCCAGTTCAATCTCTACAGTTGTCGAACAACAGATTTAACTTGAATAATTAATGGTGGTTGTGTGTGTTTAAACTCGGTCACCCTCCATCCTGTTTGTAAAAAAAATTATGCCATTTTATATTTGGAATAAATTTCTCCAGGATCATACAGCATTGAAATTCAAAATCTTAAACTTGTATCTTCCATTTTCTTTTTCTTTCTTTTTTTTTCCCGATTCTATTTCTAATATAAACTGGTGAAAATTCGGTCCCTAATTCTAATTACACATAACAAATAAATAAAATTTTAACATAATATATGTTTTTTTTAATAGGTAAAAATTTAATAATAAACAAACATGTTCATAAGAAAGTAACTCCGGAAAAAGAAAGCCCTAAATTAAAGTAACTCTTAACCCTAAATAATAATTTTGAAAATCTAAAAAAGTCCCACTCTCAAAATTGACCCAAAATCCCAATGCTTCCTCAATTTGAATTCGAGCCCTATTAAAATTCAGGTTCGTCGTCTACAATAAAAAGGGCGTCCTCTCCTCTAAAATAACAATAGAAAGGGGGAAAAAAAGGTGCCACCGAGAAGTAAAAAATCATCAATTTTTTATTCTTCGCTCCCCAAGGGCCACAGCAAAGGAGAAGGTACAGAGAACATCCCTTTATTTAGATTTTTTGTTCTTTTTATCCTTTGCAAATATTTTATAAATATTATATAATTACTCTTACAATATATATTTTTATGATCTTGAACTTGGTTTTTTTTGTAACTCATCAATGACTAATGAACTTGAAAAAAAAAAAAATTATATTGTGAACATGCCAGAGATTCCTTGGCTGGCAATTTAGTTTTTTCTGATAATTTTCATGGTACGAGTAGAGTTGGTTGCAATCAATAAGCAAACATAATACAAGTGTACCCTTGTGTTCACCATTGTTCAACTTGCTTTCTCCTATTTGAGATTTTTCCATTGAATTTGCATAATAAAAACAAGCATCTTTGTGTAAATTAATAATCTTAATTTGATATGTGAATGGATGAAAGGCCAACACAAGGTTGCAATTGACGGACATGTTTATTTTATTTATTTTTGATTAATCTAAAAGGTCTCTCGTGTTTCATTATTAAGTTTTTAACAAAACAGTCTCATAAAAACAAAAAAAAACAATTTTCTCAGCTAGAACAGCTTGCTGCACACACAGGTGCTGCTGGGATCCAAAACATGCGTAAAATATAGAAAACGAGCGTATTTATTGCTTTTATCTCTTGGTTGATTGTTGATATGTATTCTGGGTTTTTTTTTTTTTTGTACAAATATCTGTGCAACATAGACGGTGTGCAACGGGCAATCTACAAGAAAATTGAATTTTAGAAAATTCTAGTTTGCTTGTAAATAGCCCTCTCTAGGTTTGAAGAAAAACCTATAGTACGAGATGCGACTTGTGGTGACGTACGTTCTCTTCAAATCTCAAGTACATGGAAAAAAAACGGAAGAAATATCAAGTCTTTTGTCTAACATCAGAAGAGAATATTTTCCCTTTTGATTGCAGTTAGTAAGATAGATTGCAGTATCTACAATGATGGCATTAGAGCTTAAAATTTCATTGTTTTTTTTCATATATTCAAAACCGACTGAAGGGAGGTTTTCTCTCATAACTTCTTTACGAATTTGTCCATCTGTCAATCTTCAGTCGAGATCGAGAGAGAGAGAGAGAGAGAGAGAGAGAGAGAGAGAGAGAGAGAGAGACTCCCCCTTCCTCCCTCCTCCCTCTTCATCCATCCTCCTCCCCTCAACACCTCCCCCCAATCTGCGTCTCCACTGCTCTATCGGCTGGTCTCCACCGCTGACAGAGCGGTATACTAGTTATATGGAGTTGCACTCCATGACTAACCATATTATGTCAATGAGGGCATTATTTCAATAGGGAACATAATTAGGTTCAAACCTAAACTGAAGACATGACATGATGAGGTCAAATCAGGTCTAAAATCCTTGGTTTCAGGCTCATCTATATGTATTAAGTTGGATTCCAGTCTTATTGAACCTGATTGATGCAAGAGATATTGGGTGTAGACTTTTTCTGATGAGTTGTTAAGTTTCATAGAATCTCTTATCAATAGCTTGAGGCCATACAATTGCATATTTTCTCATGGAAATGCTTTAAGCATTCGTGCAATATGAATCTCATACTCTTATTTCGTAGTATGATTTTCGATATAATCTCCGTTTTTTAATTATTTATTTGGTGTTCTCTTCTATTCAGCTGCAGCAAAAGAAAATTACAAGACAATCGATAACTTGTTTCCTAACTACGTGGACAAGACATCTCAGATCATCGAGTGAGTTTCTTTAAAAATTTGGTATTCCTGACTCTTGGCCTTTTATGGCAATGTCGAACACCACATTGCAACTTGATTCTTTAGTGTGGCTACTATTTCGGTGATTTTTGATTATATTTCTTTGATGATATGTATTATAATGTTGATTCGTTCTTTGCTTTTTTCTAGCAGCCCTGCAGGTGTTGAGCGTTTTTGCACTGATTTGCAAGTGAAGTCAATAAGTTTGATGTGAAGTTCGAGATGGCTGAAGTCAATCAAGTCACGGTGAAGAGCGGGAATATTTACCAAGGGGAGATCGATGTAGTGAAGTTCAATGGCACGAACAATTTTGATATGTGGAAATGTGAGGTGATGGATGCACTGACCTTATCGAATTTGGAAGATGCTTTGCTATTGGAGAACAAACCAAAGGAGATTTCAGAAAAAGAATGGGACAGGATGAATCGGACGGCGTGTAGAGTCATCAGATCTTGTTTGACAGAACATCTGAAATATCATGTGATGAATGAGACTTCTGCAAGAAAGATTTGGGATATCCTAGAAGACATGTTCTTGTCGAGAAGCATTGAGAATCGCTTGCATCTGAAGAGGAGGCTTTATCGCTTTCGGTTGAATAAGAGAATTTCCATTGGTGAGAACATGAACAATTACAATAAGCTTCTTGCAGACTTAGCTAGCTTGAAAGTGGTGATTGAGGATGAGGACAAGGCATTGATTCTATTGAGTTCTCTTTCGGATGAGGAGTACGAGACCTTCGTTCTACCCTTTATCAATGGTAAGAAATCACTTAGCTATAACGAGGTATCAGCTGCTCTTGTGAATCACGAGTTGAGGAAGAAAGATAAAAGAGTCTTCCATTAGCACATCAGTAGAGATGTTGTGATGCGAACAACGGAACCAAGATGTATCTACCATTGTTGGATAAAACTCGTTAACTCGATATGGATCCAATAGTTCTATTAATATTATAATTACTCGTTTCTATTTCTTAATTTTTGGTTTTAATAATCAGAATTGTAGTAGGATTTCTGATTCCTTTTCATGTATTTTCTCTCTTTCTTTTAGAGTTTTGTTTTTTTTTAAGAGTTTGCTTATGTAATTCAAATAGAAGTAGGAGAGTATAATTTTGTTGCCTATATAAAGTCTGCGTGTATTCACTTTTACAACATGTAATGAAATTAATAAAAAAAATTATTCGCTTTATGAGTTTGCTTTGAATGATGGATGTTCTTTCCACTAGTGGTTGAATGTCCTATTATACCCCGATATGTAGTGAGATACCCTAATTAATTTATCAGTTATTATAATTCTATTTTTCCTCTCTTAATGTCTCTGTAACAAATTTCTTCTCTGTGAAGTAATGTCAAATCCTTCTCTCTCTACGTTTTCAACCGACTTGACACCTATTATTTTCCTTTTCCTCGTTGCTAAATCTGAGGCCATCCAGGCCTTTTCACGCCACCAAAAATAGGCAGAAAATATATTCGCGCAAACAGAATTCAGATACTGGCAAGCTGACTTGTTCGGACTTTAACTCACTCATCAAGAGTTCAAATCACTCACTGTTTAAAGCGTTGAGTTCATAAAGAAGAGTACTATACAAATACAATAATTAAGGACAAGTTTAATATAATTTATAGATTTTTCAAAGGTATTCTAATCTGCTATTAATTATTTACAAGTTGAATATACATCTTTAATCTATTTTTGATCTTGATCTACTGCTCATTTTAAAATACAAGTGTGTGAATCTACTTCTCCTTTGTAATTGCTTAATTCTTTATTGATAGTAGAATCTATTACGTTCATCATAATAATATTTGATTAGTACTTTGATATTTGAAATTGATTTAATACATGCATGTTAAAAAAACATAGATAATATTAACTGTTTTAAACTTTCTTACCAACTATCGTTCTTATTGTTGAAATATTTAATTGAGTTAATTTATCTATTACTTTCACATACGTACACGTTTCACATCATGTTGGTTGCAAGAGAAATTGGTTTCAATCATCAAAAGGGCAATGGAGATATTAGTAATTCAAAAACTAGTAATCATCAATTGAAAAGAATCAGTGTGTGTTCTGAAAAGAGGAAGGGCACTGAAAAGTTGATTTTCCAAGGCTCAAGAATAAGGAGTGAAAATCAGAGGCTAATGTCGCAACGACGGATGATAATGATTCTAACTCATCTATATTTTACTATAACCCCTATCATTTGTTATTCAGAGAAATCTGAGTGGATCTTGGATACGAGTGCTCCGTATCAAGCTTGTTCCGAAAGAGAGTGGTTTGCTAGTTTTAAAAACTAGATGGAGGCTTGGTATCGTTCGGTGACGATCACACATGCCATATGAAAGGGATATGTATAGTTCGCATCAAGCCATCTGAAGGGATGATGAGAAAGCTGAAGGATGTGAGGCATGTACCTCAGTTGAAAAAGAATGTGATTTTGATCGGAGCTTTGGAGGCACAGGGTCTGAGATGGACTCTTGGAGTAAGTGTTCTCAAGATATTTTGTGGCTCATTGATTGTTCTGAAGGACATTTGACACAAAAACTTATACTACTTGGAGGGTATTACAGTTACTGAAAATTTGACCGCTTAAGAATGTTTGAATGGAGATTCTACCAGATTATGGCATTCGAGGCTGGGACATGTTGGTTTGGATTCTTCACAAGCATTGATAATAAAAGGGTTATTAGTGTTGGCCCAGAGGCCTTCCACTATAGTTTTGATGATGATTAACTCATGTAGTTATAGTTTACTAATAATCTTGTGATATTTAGTTTCAGATATTTAACCAAGATATTAGTAGGTGATTAGCTTCAATAAAGCTATCTTGGAGCTTTTACATGGTGATTCAAGAGCCCGAGCGTTAAGTTCATATCTAGCACTCGTTTGGAGTCAAGCTCGGTGGATCACGTTTGGATCGAGTCGACTTGGAGATGGCGCTCTACAAGAAGACTTCGGTACATGTTTAGTTTATGATTTAGATCCATTGTTAAAGATTAGATAGTATGATATGCTTGTTGGCCCAGAGGCCTTCCACTCTAGTTTTGATGATGATTAACTCATGTAGTTATGTTTACTAATAATCTTGTGATGTTTAGTTTCAGATACTTAATCAAGATATTAGTAGGTGATTAGCTTCAACAAAGGTGTTTTTGAAGCGTTCACATGGTGATTCAAGAGCCCGAGCGTCAAAGTTTATCTCTAGCACTCGTTGGAGTCAAGCTCGGTGGATCACGTTTGGATCGAGTCGACTTGGAGACGGAGCACTACAAGAAGACTTCGGTACAGTATTTAGTTTATAGTTTTAGATCCATTTGTAAAGACTAAATAGTGTGATATGCTCAAGTTCACAACACACACACTTGTTTAAGTTTCATGTTTTGGTTTTCGATTTTTGGTTTAACCGATCTTGGTTTTCATGAATAGATAGAATCAACAAGTTTACATGGTTTAATGTATTTTAGATTTGTTCTATATACATCTATACTTCAACTATTTATACAAACTTAGTTTGACAACCTATTCATGTATTTAGGTTTTGTATTTTTACAAAACTTATTTTTGGACTTTAAGTCAAAAACATTGATATATATATATATATATATATATATATATATATATATCTTTCATGTATTTTGGATTTCTATCCATATACTACATGCCTAAATGTTGTTTCATATCATATTTTTATATTTGGATGAGTTTTGGACAAATCGGATTTCCATTCAAAAATTCAAGTTTTGGAAAATACGAGTTTTGGTTTTCGGCAAAATTTCTAAGTTACAAAAATAGTTCAACTTGTTTGTAACATGTCTTGATTTCACTCAAACATGTTTGATTTTCAAAGTATTATACTGAAACTATTTTTGTGGATTTTTAAAAATTTTATGAGATTTATTTGGTAATTAAAAACCCAAGTTTCAAGTCCTGAAAACAGCCCTGCCAGGTTCTGATGTTTGTTTGTATTGTGCCTTGCATTGATTCATATTGTCATATCATACCTATATGCTTGGTTGTATTTGTTTGTGTGCCTCACTTGTGTTTAATCACGAGAGCTTCATATAGCACCTCAACTCTTATTCAGAGAAATCAAGAGGAGTTAGTCCAGAGCCCTTCACCGGGAATTCGGCTACACTCGTTGGTTACACTAAGTGTGTTGCATTAAGTTTTTAATTTTCGCATTATTATTCATAGATTAGCCGTACACCTATTCACCCCCCTCTAAGTGTACTTTCAATTGGTATCAGAGCCTACGCTCCTGATATTAGGTTTAACCACCTAGGAGTGTGATTTTGGTTTGCTAATCTACATTTGCATTTGCATTTGCACACATATAATTTGCACTCATGGATAGCCCTCTCATGTTTGATATCTCTAGACTTTATATATGGAAGGTTATGATGAGTTGTCATTTAAAAGCCCTACGTTACAAAGTTTACCTTGTCATTACCAAGGAATTCTACCTTAGTGTTAGCAAGCATATTGAGGCCAATGCACAAGCCCTTAAGGCACTTAGAGCATCACTTGATAAAAAATATTTACATGTATTTTCTCATTATGATTCCGCTTTTGCAGTGTGGAACATTTTAACATCTCCCGAGTTATCAACGATTATCAATAAGAAGAGAAAATCTAGTCGAGACGAGTCCGACGAACGTTGCTTCATGGTCCAAGGGAATGACTCCCTTGAGGTACAATCGGATACTCAACTAGATGCTAGTACTAGTTCATATTGCAATGAGTGTATGGATGCACACGCCTTAAATAATGAACTAGCTAAAAATTGTGAAAATTTGATTTCAAAATATACTTTTGAAAAAGGATAGTTTTGATTTAAAAGAAGAAAATAAAAAAATTTCTTCTAGACTTGAGATTGCTTTGCAAGAAAGGGATGAGATTTCAAGTGAACTTGACTCACTTAAATCCCAACTTGATCTTGCTCTAAATGAAAATAAGATTTTGAAAAATAAAAATGATTGCAATGAGTTTTTGAAGAAAAATGAGATCTTGTCTTCAAAACTTGATTTTGTTGTAAAAGAGAATGATTTCTTGAAAATAAAAATTGCTTTTATTTCAAAGGAATTGAAAATTGTTTCAAATAAAAATGTTTCTTTGAAAAATGATTTAGACTCTCATGTTTGCCATGCTAGTGTAGCTCACCATTTAGCTTACCTATTACATGCACCTCTTCTATAATTGAAAATGATATATCTATGCTTAAGAAGAGTATTGATTGTTTGGACTCCACTTTGAGCTATTGTGCTTTGAATCACACACGGTGGAATCTATGTTTCGAAAGAAACAAGTTCCTCTTATGCATGCACACAAATCACGGCATACACATGCTTCTCACGTTCACACTCATCACACAATGTATGCTCATGTGTACACTTGTACACATTGTGGACGTAAGGGCTACCTTGCTAAGTTTTGTTATGATCGTATACATGATTCAAATTTAGCAACTAAATTTATTTGGGTTAGGAAAGGAGCTAACCCCCATGGACCCAAAAGAGTATGGGTACCAAAGACCACTCCTATTTTATTTGATGTAGATATGGGCTCTCACATGACGTGAGAGTGATGGTGCCTTGAGGTGGATGCGTTCCGAGCTTAAAGATGACATTTGGATGCATCACTTTCAAGGGGAGTTTGGTGGGAGGATCACCTTGGTTTGGAGACATGGAGAGTTGCCCTCATGATTTTGGTAACTATCTCTTACTCCTCATTTATGTTTGCATGCTTTTAGATCATTCATTTATAGCATGTCATGTTTTAATGCTCATTATGCCATATGCCATGTTTATTAGTCCTATGACATACATGATTAGTATTTGAGACACCGATATTTAATATGGATTTATACTTTTGTGTTCTCATATTTGTTTTTAGCTATTGTATATATCATAGATCTAATGCATGTTCATTTACATAATGATCATATGAGTTTTGTTTTGATTTCTATGCTTCATGTTTTGACTACATGTTTAGATGTTAGTTTTCATTAAAACTTGGATATATACTTGTACAACTAGTGAGCCACAAATAGATTATTATATATTTGTGCTTGAACGCTCATTTGTACCCATTAGATATACTAGTATAGTCTAGTTTTGATGATTTATACATTTTGACTTGTATTCACATTTTGTACATGTTTTTCATGTTTATGTTTAAACTTCATGTATATGTCCATTTTGTCTAAACTATTAGTTGTACATATACATCCTTGAGCCACTTGCCTTCATGCATATACTTATGTGGACTCGTTCATATTTGGATATGTATATATACTCTAGTTTGTACAAGACATACATATACCTTGAAGGATTCTAGTCTTGATGATTTTCATGTTTTTTTATGGAATTGCTTATTGAGCCAAATTGCCTATTTCCATGACTATGTCTTTCACAAAACTAGTTGTAGGCTGTCTAAAAATGACTAACAGACCAGCCATTAAGGAAGCAGTCTCAAGCTCTAGACGCGAGGAAGCGAGGCCCGCGTCTCAGCATTAAGACGCGTTGGCTCTACACCCGCGTCTCAACGTCCAGACGCGTCGGCCCAAAGCCCGCGTCTCGACATCAAGGCGCGTCGGCCCGACGCCCGCGCCTCAGCGTCCAGACGTGAAGGCCCGAAGCTCGCGTCTCAGCATTAAGGCGCGTTGGCTCGACGCCCGCGTCTCAACTTCAAGGCGCGTTCGGCCCAACGCCCGCGTCTCAGTTGCAACTGCCCTGATTGCGGGGCCAGTCACCGCGCATGTAGCGGGTAGTGGCCCCTCATTCGGGAGCGTTTTCAGGAGGCACCTTCACCCCCTGAGACCCCTATAAATAGCCTTGTTTGCTATGAGGGGAAAAAAAGGAAGTTTTGATAAGATCGAAGCTTTGGAAAGGTCGAGAATTAAGAAGGTCAAGGCATCATCAAGATCGATCGAATCCAGGCAAGAAGATCATCAAGAGGGAAGCACGACTTCAACAACAGACAGAGGGAGGAGACTCTTCAGCGAGCTTACTGAGTACTAGCCGCTCTTCGCCTACCTCCTCTTTGAGAGTTTTGGTAGACGGAGCTGAGTTACTCTTTCTACCGACCGAAGAGAAGACCCCCGACGGTCCAGGACGGTCATCTGGTCAACGGAGAACAAGATTCACTCTCCATCGCCACACGAAGAACCCAGCCTTAAACAAAGGAAGATTCAGACATCCTCCCTCCCTTGTAACTGGAAAAGAGGGAAGAGTAGTTCTTTTGGTTGTAATCGTTTCGCTTGAATCAAGGAAATCTTTTACAGCTAAAACCACTTTCTCCGACCACCAAATTTTCCGGCGCGTACACTAGTACACTCATATTATTTGATGTTTTCTCATGATTTTATTTTCATGAGTATTATATGTGCTATATAGATTTTGAGTGGCATTGGTTTAGTGATTTTCATGTTTTATGAAATATATTCTTATTTTATTCCTTACTTGAAGGATTTCGTACTAGTTTTCAATTTTTTCATATAACTAGTCCGTATTCTTCACATGGTAGAGTTTTCAATTGTGCTAAAATTATTTTCAAACTTATTTTTGAAAACCCCTACCCATTAAAGGGCGGTTGGTTGGGCAACCATGCCTTGTATGCTCATTATTGAAAATCTATTTAAAACATGTGCATGAATGGGTGGTAGGTAGTATGAGTTATCACTTGATCTTATTATGTTTTCAATTGATATCATTGTATCTTTTCAATTGGTATCACTATTGACATTCTTTTTGTATACTCATATATGTTTTTTTATATATGTATGCTTAAACTTCAAATAGTATCAATTTCGATTGGTATTCGATTTTTCATACATATATATGTATTTTATTTGTACTTACTATATCTCTATATCTTGGAGCACAATTTTAGTTATGCTAAGCTTGATTTCTTAAATGACTATTATATTTCAATTGATTATTTTTCAATTGGTATCTTATACAAGCTTATGCATCATTTTATTTGATATTTCATAAAGGGAGAGAAAATTCATATTTCACCTTTCAATTAGTTTTGTTTACCTTTGGTATTCTACTCCCACACTTAATGATGAAAAATGATTGAAAAATTAATATTGATTTTAAATTGGTATCATACGCTCCTAATGAAAAAAAATCTTCAATTGGTTTATGTTTTTCAAATTGGTATCAAAAGTGTAAAATATTTTCAATTTGTACTAATTTTTTAATTGGTATCAAGATTAACTATATGTTTATATGTTTATATCTTTCAATTTGATATCAAAATTTTGGTTGGTTTATTCAAAAATATTTTATGTACTTTCAATTGGTACTTTTAATTAGTTTCTTCAAGATTGGTTTTCAATGTTTTATTTAACTTTCAATTGGTATTCTTCAAAAAAAAATTTGTTGGTTTACCTATTTGTTTATTTTCAATTGGTATCATGATGCACTAAATTGATATTTTTTAAATTGGTATCATAATGTTTTGTTTTAGTTTCACCTCTTGTTGATTTTTGTTTTGGACAAAAAGGGGGAGAACATTGTTTTATTATTTACTTTCACCCCTTTGTTGATGATTGACAAAAAAGGGGAGAAGTATTTGAGTATATATGCATGTTTGGTTATATCAAAGTTTGTTTTGTTTTGTTTCATATTGATATTAAGAAAGTTTGTTTTATATTTTGTTGATATTGGTATCAAGAGTATGGCTATTAGTATCAAGAACATAGTTTGTTGTATTGTTTTGTTGATATCAAGCTCTTTTATTAAAATTTTTATTGTTGGTATCAAGAGTTTTTATTATTGATTATCTTTCAATTGGTATGAAGAGCTTTTATTAAAAGTTTTATTATTGGTATTAAGAGCTTTTATTGATTAGCTTTCAATTGAAATTTTTATTGGTATCAAGAGCAATTATTTAAGAACATGTTTATTTTAAAAAGAAGGAGAAGTAATTTATGTTAACAATTTGGTATCAAGAGCATGTTCATTTCATTGTTTTATGCATGTTTATGCATATTCATGTTTAATATTCATTGCATATCTTTTTATTTATTGTTATGAATGAGTTAAGGAGGAGCTTCTTTGAAGCTTAACTTTAATCCATGCATATATAACTCCATTTTGTCATCATCAAAAAGGGGGAGATTGTTGGCCCAGAGGCCTTCCACTATAGTTTTGATGATGATTAACTCAGTAGTTATAGTTTACAAGTAATCTTGTGATATTTAGTTTCAGATATTTAACATTCTCATTGCGTATGCACTCTTATGTTTGCTGAATTTTACTTGAGGTTTCAATTGTTCAACCTACAATAATTTTTGTTTTCTTCAGGAAAATGCAAGCTGAAAAGCAAGCATATTTTACCAAGGCATGGTTCTTCTCTAACTTTATCGAAATAAAATTTGCTAGATTTTCTTGTTTCCTCTTGAGGATACATAAAGTATGATTTTATCCCCAACAAAATTTCAGGATGAATGGAGAAGAGGCCTACTAGCATTAAAAGCCGATTCTATAGGCAAAATACAACAGGCACTTCTAGGGTTGGGGCAGCAGGTAAGTTGTGCCTTTCAGTATTTCAATTTAAAGAATATAGGATCAAGAACCTTCGAATTTCATGGATTTCCACAAATATGCATTCAAATATTGCCAAACAGGCATGTTGATCTCCATGTCTTTTGTTTTACCTAATAATATCCTAATAATTTTTCTTTATTTCTTTTAGTTGTTTCCCTTCTTCTTTTTTTTTTAACTGTTTTAATCAATTTTTCCTTCAGAAAACAGGCAGAGGACTATTGATATCGAGACTACTTGCGAGCTGATGGATATTGTTCTAGTTTCCTTGTACTGTTGTCAGTTCGACAAAATAATGGAGTATCTCAAGGTAAATGCTATACTGAGCACACTTTAATTCTAATTTTTATGCGTCAATCTTTTCTGCTAACTTTTAGTTCATCATACAAATGGGTTTACTGCAGAACCAAAACCCTTGCAGAATGATACCATGGACCTGGAAGGGTTTTCACCGATTCTGCAGAGAAGTAGGTTTCTGAATTCACTTGAAGTTTATGTTGAATAGTAAACTGTTCTTTTATTTCTTTGCCATATTATGAATCATTAGGATGCTGTCTGATAGCTTGTTTTTATGATTTTACAGATAAAATTTTCATCCCTCCATAATTATAACGATGCTGATAGCTGGCAGAATGATTTAGTCGGATGGATGCAAGGAAACCAAATAATCTCTGGAAAATGCGATGGTCTTATGCGAGCTTCCTCTTAATGTAATGTGATTTTCAACCGAGAAGATATGTAGGCGATTTTCTTCTTTCCTGTCAACTGTGTTGGATTATCTGAGGCCATGTTTCATTTTTCATACGCTTGGAAATTATTTCGGGAAAGTTGATCAGGGATTTATTTTTTGTTTACGAGATTATTCTTTTATAAAATATAGAGTAGATTGCTGGAATCTCTTAAGCAACAGAGAAAAGCAACACCAGAGAATAGTCGCCAATTGCACGAAAAAGAAATCAAAAAAAAGAAAGCGAGAACACAAATTTAACGAGGTTCGGCAATTGCATACGTCCTGAGGACAGAAGGGGAGAGAGATCTTATTAAAATCAATCAAATACATGATACAATAGTTGGAGACAATACCCCTCAATATATAGGTAGAGAATCCCTGAAGAAAAGAAAAACAACAGAATTAGATTCGGCTCAGAAACGAATTCCAAATCAGAATAGGAAAAAGCCCAGAGCAAGTCCTGGTCGACCGGTTCCTTGCTGCGGTCGATCGCTCAATCGACCGCTAGGCAAAGCCCAAAAAACCTGCATTCTATTGAATCTCAGTCGATCGATTGACGCTCCATGTTGTTGTTGTTCCTCTATGCAGTCGATCGGGCGGTCGACCGGTCTTCTGTCTTCTGTTGCGTTGGTCTTCTACCATACACCGTTGCCCTCCGATCTCCGCGTTATCTTCTATGATGAGTTAAAAACTCTACTAATAAGATTTTACACTCACTCTCCATATAGATTGTCTTCATTGTGTTAGCAATATCTTTTTTCTTTTTATTCCGAAGAAAAAGAAATTTTATGACTGTAGTAATTGTTAGAATTATGACGTGAATACGTCGTGAAGGTTGATTAATATTGGATTTGACAGTTTTCTTTTCTGGATCTGTTTTGAGTCCGAATTGGATTCAAGTTTTCTTTATTCTGATTGAAGGTGTTTTGAGTCCGACTTGAATTCAAGTTTCCTTTATTCTGATTGAAGGAGTTTGTTTAGGACTAAGAGAGTTTTATGATTTATAAATAACCCCTTAAGGGTAACCTTCAATGTATTCCAATAGAATCTTATGAATTTGTAATTCTTAAGGGTGTAATTCATCAAGGTTAGAAATTTGTGAGAGAAGCTTAGCCACAAGCGTTTACGGTTCTTGGCGGCCATCAAGAGCTTGTAACTTCTCAGCGTGAGGTGTAAATAATTCTTATCGTACTCCCCCAAAGTTTTAATTAAGTTTCTCTCCCCTTCTCCTGTGGACATACACACGATTTGTTTGATTGGTAGAACCGCGTTATATTTTATGTTGACTTTCTTGTTTTAGAATATCTTCGTCTTTTCTTCTAATTGCCTTAGTAGATCTTGTGGGGTTACTTCTGCTGCATCGACAACAATTGGTATCAGAGCATACAAATTATTTTTTCAATAATTGATATCAGAGCAAGGTCAACTTGAAGATGTCTGCGATCAAGTTCGTTATTCAGAAGTTCAATGGCGTCGTTAATTTTAGCAGGTGACAGATTAAATTGAACGCCATCCTTATCCAGAACGGGTTGAAGAAAGCACTATTTTGAAAGGGAGAAAAAGCCTCAAGACATGAAGGAAGAAAATTGGGAGGAGATGGATGAGAAAGGCTTGACAGTTATTCAGTTTTACCTGGCAGACAAAGTGTTGGAGAGTTTTCTTCGGAGAAAACAGCGTCCTCATTGTGGCAACGACTTCAGGATCACTATCTGAAGAAGTCGTCGGCGAATCGGCTGATTCTGAAGCAGAGTCTTTTTCTTCTTCGCTTGCATGAAGGTACACCTATCAAATCTCACATTGCAGAATTTTTCTCGATTATCAATGATCTTGATAAAATAGAGGTTAAGATAGATGATAAGGATCAAACACTTCTATTACTGTATTCTTTACCTTCTTCGTATAAGAGCTTTAGGGAAGATATTATCTATGGAGGCAAGTCAACAGTCAAAGTCAATGAAGTCAAGGAGCATCTGCTCAATAAGGACAAAATTGACACCGTTGACGGGAGAGTCTCAGAGTGATGATCCGGGCAAGTTCACTTTTCAAGGGAGAAGAACGGTTATGAGGGAAGTTCCACAGGTAACTCAAAACATAAGAATTTTAAGTGCAACTATTGTCATAAGAAGGGACACATTAGAGTTGGTTGTTGGCTTCGAAAGAAGAAACAATCAGATGCTAATGTCACTGAACTGATTGGAAAAGATGAAGAACAGTGTAATGTTCTATCTGTTACAGACAAATCTGTTGGTAATAAAGATAGATGAATTATTGATTCTGGATGTTCACATCATATCAGTTCCAATTTTAGATGTTTTCTTCATACACTTCAGTTCAAGGGGGAGAAGTCTTCATGGGGAATTCTACTTCAAGTAAGATGATTGGCGAAGGAACAGTTCAGTTTTGGGCTCATGATGGATGCATCACCACTCTTCAAGTCGTGCGTCATGTTCCCAACTCAAGGTACAATCTCATCTCGCTTAGAGCCTTACATAGAGTAGGGTTCTATTTCAGTTCTAAAGGTGATCTTATGGAAGTTTTCAAAGAGGCCCATATGATGTTTCAAGTCGAACGTGTCGGCAATATGTATATGTTGCGGAATTCGGAGGTTACAGTTGGTGGATTGCAGTTATCCTCGGCTTCAAAAGTAGGGGTTGTGAAACAATCGAAGACTACGCTGAATTCGAGCTCAGATGTTCAATTGTACCCCGAAGGGACATTGGGACTAGGCGCGCAATAAGGTAGTTCAGATCGTTTCTATTATGGTGGAGTAAATTCTCATAGATCTTATGTAGATCAAGGAGATCATTAGGTAATAAAGTTCAGGTTGGGCCTGAACTTATTCGACCTAATCAAGATGTGAACCCCAGGAGGGGGTTATGGAGAATAGAGAGTGAGATGGAGATGAAGTCAAGTTTGTTCAATTGTGCGTGAATGCGAGCACATGGAGCATGGTGGCTATTCTCGGACTTAGAGGTATTCAAGTCAAGGGGGGAGATTATTAGGATTATGACGTGAATACGTCATGAAGGTTGATTAATGTCAGATTTGACAGTTTGGATTCAAGTTTTCTTTATTCTGGTTGAAGGTGTTTTGAGTCCGAGTTGGATTCAAGTTTCTTTTATTCTGATTAAAGGATTTTGTTTAAGACTATGAGAGTTCTATGGTCTATAAATAACCCCTTAGGGGTGGCCTTCAATGTATTCCAAGAGAATTCTATGAATTTGTAATTCCTAAGGGTATAATTCATCTAAGTGAGAAATTCGTGAGAGAAACTTAGTTACAAGGGTTCGCTGTTCTTGGCGGCCATCAAGAGCTTATAACTTCTCAGCGGGAGGTATAAGTATTTCTTATTGTACTCTCCCAAAGTTTTAATAAAGTTTCTCCCCCTTCTCCTGTGGACGTACACACGGTTTGTTTGATCGGTGGAATCACATTATATTTTGTGTTGGCTTTCTTGCTTTGAAATATTTTCTTCTTCTTTTCTTCTAGTTACCTTAGTAGATCATGTGGGGTTACTTCCTCTGTATCAATAACAATTGATATCAGAGCGTAAAGATTGTTTTCCCAACAGTAATACCAAGTGTAATTATCGGCCATCAGTTTTCTGGAAGAAAACCGATTAGATGAATGATGCATAATTTTAATTCGATGTGTTACTCTCAGTGTAATTCTACAGGGGTACTTTCAATATTATAGCTAAACCCATGGATTATATTCATATGATTTTGGCAGCGCTCTAGTATATACATTAGTTCCATTGATGTGCTTCATATGCATATCATTTCACCCATGTCAAAATCTTATTGGTATGTTTAAATTGTTGTGGAATCTAAAGGAGTAGTTCCAGAGCCCTTCACGGGGAATTGGAGCTCACTCTTGGTTAAACATAGTGTATTGCAAATTAGTTTTTAATTCCGCATCATTTGCACTAGATTAGCTAGTACACATATTCATCCCCCCCCCCCCCTCCTTGGTGCACTTTCTAGCTCTTCATTCAAAATTTATCCTTTATGATCTTGTATTGTGAGAGGTTTTTGTTTGTGGTCTTTGGAGATTACCAAGTGTTTTTTGTGATCATTTGGATCACCAAGTTGTAATCTTTCCTTTATTTTTTACTTGGCTTAGTGCCAACCTCTTGTGTAAAGGATTGTGAGAGAGTTGGAGTTGTGTACTCCCGGTGTAAGTTGCAATTTCTCGGTGGAGGTCTCTTTATGAAAGATTCTTTGTGGATAGTGAAAATCCTTCTCTGCGAAGGCGAGGATGTAGAGCAGTGGCTCGAATCTCGAAACATATTCTTTGTGTTTGTGTTTAGATTTTTCTCTCAACTCTTTATATCTTGCACTGTTATTATTGCTCATACATATACATGTTTGATATTGTTTCTTTGCTCGCACTTGTGTTCAATCAAGAGAGCTATTGAAGCACCTCAACTCTTAATTTAGAGGAATCATGAGGAGAAGTTTCAGAACTCTTAACAGGAAATTCGGACTCACTCTTGGTTACACGTTGTGTGTTAGCTTTTAGTTTTTAAATTTCACATTATTTGTCTTAATTAGCACTACACCTATTTACTCCCTTCTAGGTGTACTTTTAACAGCAAGAGGCCTCACTCAGATCAGTGAAATGGAGCAAAATATAGGAGTAGGCTGGCTACCGACAAGAGTAGATCACTACTTCGCATCTGAGACATGCATTGTCGAGTCCTCCTTGCCCTCCTCAGAGGGCGTAATAGCGACGTCGGGATCTGGGAAGAGAGAGGCAGCCCTTGTCCTGGTGTCCTCATGTAGCAAACCTGTCCAAAAAGAGATGTCAATCAAAACAAAACGAATCCACCGAGGCGGCGTACGCAGCAATACATCTGAAGATTCTATTATTTCTATCCCTCCAAATGGCCCAACATATGCCTCCTGTGGCCAATACCCAGACCCCAAAGGTTCCCTTTAGGAACATTGTGAAGAGTCCAGTCCGTAGAAAGCAACCTGAATAACCAAAGGTTTAGACCCGACTCCCAAAATATGTAGGAAATGGCTCCAGATTTGAGAAGCATAAGGCCATAAAAGGAGGAGGAGGTGGTAAGGATTTGGTCCTTACCCCTTTCATTTGATAAGGTTGTCCCTGGTAAGAATTTCTGCATGCAAGCCATAGAAACACTTTGACCTTCAAGTGGAGTTTTAGCAGCCCAAAGTATTCTTCCCACCACACAACCGACTCCTGAAGAGTTAAGCAGGCGGTACATGGACCTTTTTGATGTCCCGGATCCATGAAGGTGCATCAGAAGATTCCATTAATGGTGTAAACCTGTAGGTTAGACTAGGAGAGTGGTGTAGAGATTACGTAGGTTCGACCGTAAAGATACCGGCAGAGATAGCCTCCATCTTGCCTGCAGCTTATGTATTTTCACTTTGACAACCATATTACAAACTTTTTCACTCGAAGCACATTGTGTTTGCAGTGTGTGTTTCATCCCCTCTTCAATTCTTGCAGTTGCTCGCAAACTGAAAACATCTGTGATGCTCATTATGGACAACTCTACGCTCTATATAGATTCAAAGAGATTTGGAATTGCAGGGGAGTGTAAGAGGAAGTCTGTAGGTGTGAATACAATAGAGAGTGAACAGTGCAGTGATATATGCATTTTGGCTTTTGTTTTACCATAGATTAAGGAAAAGGTCAATGACCCTAATATTGCATAATAATTAAGAAAATGATTAATCTAATCCATAGGGGTTGATATACTTAAAAGAAAGTGGGTAAAAAATAAAATAAGGGCGATATATTGGAGTTCTAAATATGCCAACAAACTTAGACTTGGATGCCATTAGTCCTCCTTCACCGAGCAGTTCACTACAGTGATTCTTTCTTTCTTTCTTTCTTTTATTATTATTATTTTCTTTTCCTTGTGATTGTGTGTCTGTTCATCCATTTCATAGTGAGATCAAAACAAATGGGTATAGCTTGAATTATTTTTTTAGGTTAGGGATGAATGTTGATATACAGTACTGGTATACGGCCGTATGCTCTACTCGATGCTAAATTCGGCAAGGATATATACGATTTGGTTCTAGTCTGGATATTACATGGCACAACTATATGTTTTTAAGATAACTGTATTTATACAATACCACAGTAAAGCTTGATATTTTGTGGCATAATCAAAGATTACAATATGTAAATGTTAAAACTTTAATAATAAAAGTATGTAGTATTCACTTTATAATAGGAACATTAAGGCTAATAATAATGTCAGTTCAGGTCAAAATTGCAATGAAACTTAATCTACTGTACATGAGACTTTCTGGGGTTTAAGGAAGCATTTTGGTGGAAATATAGGGTATAGAATTTGGATTACAACTGTTGGCATTAATTTATAAAAAATGTTACTAATATGTAATGAGTAAGAACAGAATATTTAGATGACAGGATCTATTAATATGTGCATAATTAACTCGATAAATTTTCAGGTTCGGGTCAAACTAGATCAGGGTTGGGATCAGATTACTTAGATTTAATGTAGCACCGACACGAAAAATAAATACATATCTCAGTATCTCCTACTATGCCCAAATGTGGTTCATCCACTGCACCTAATAGATGCAAAATTTTATCAAGTGACACAACACAGAATCATAGACACTTGAAGCTAACAAATACTTAGTTTTTTTTTTCTTTTCTTTTCAGAAATACCAATCATTCAACAGAACCAGTTGGTGTAACAATCAGATGCATTGTCTATTCTCTCCATGAATCCAGTTTTGCTAATCATGCATTTTGATTACATTGAACTACTGATAATATTGGAAAACAAAGTTAAAGGTGAAGACAGATCAGTGGACATTGTTGACAAGCCCCAAAAAATGGATTATGCTTCCATATATGGGCCCTTGTTTGGAGACAAGATTGTTATGGTTAATATTAGAATATATATATTGTCTTTGTCTCGCAAAAGAGGCTAATTTTACTGCTAAAGAAACAATATTGCAAAGTGACTTTGGGGGAAAGACTTAAAGAGGAGAATCAGTAGCAGGTACCAATAAAGAAAGAAGACGGTGAAGATTAAAAAGAGTATTTTGTAACAACCAAAAGGACCTAGCAATTGCTTTTGTCTCTCTCTTTCTCTTTCTCTATCCTTTTAGAAAGAAGAACAGAGTAAGTTGTTGGGATCTTTTGTGAGACAGCTATTGGAGTGTTAGAATACTGGTGCATGAAGGCTTGCTTTGCTTGCTTAGAATCTGATCAGTAGTCCAATACTTGCAAAGGAGGTTGATGTGGATGTGGGAACTAAAGGAGTACCAAAATTGCAAGTACTGAACTATATATCCAATATTTTGTTGATCTTGTATATATGATCGCATACAAGATGTTGAAGTTCAAAATCATAATTTGAAATCTCAGTATTTGTTGTTAATACTAATAGCTAATCAAGATCAACTGATCTAATTGATCAGGTCGGTAAAAATCAGGTGGGAGGTTTTCCGTTCGATAGTACGTTCTTTAATTATACAACCACATTTCAATTCCCTTCTTTAGTTAAACAGTAATTAGACTGGTATTAGTCAGTCTCAATATATAATCAATATATTAACAGTAATATTTATAAAAATAAATATTCCAGCATAACTCCTATAAAAAAGAACGTTAGTTCAATTATACAGTATATAGAGTGAGGTACACATATAGCAAATCTCTTTAATACAATTACGTCCTCCTCGATGATACTAATGGGTTGCTGGACGCTGGTCTCCTAAGATACAATACTCCTTCACGGTATTTGGATAGCACTACCAAATAGACTGTACGGTCGAACCAAAATTAATCAGTACCTTCACTAATTGGAAGTTGACAAGAACTTGGATCAAGACAAATTTCCAAGAAAATATTTGTCTTAAATATAGGTGGAATATTCAGTGGAGAGAATGGAGGAAAGCCAGATTTTTTGTCTGAATATCTATCAGATTTGATTTTGCATCTTTCTGCCAGTGTGTGTTAGAAATGATCAAGAGGAGCGCTATTTATAGCGCTTCTAATATGCCATTGGAAGGAGCTGTTGCGACAGTTCGGACAAAACCGTCACAACTATTCTGATAGATGGAACTGCTTAGAATGGTTCTTCTCTGAACCGTTTTGTCCATTGGAGTTAACCGCCTGCTTCTAGAAACGGGCAGGCGCGCACCGAGTAGGGTCGAGTTTCTCGCCTGCATCCGCATGACCCAGTTCCAAGTTCCCTCGTCCGCATCCGAACCCGGTTTCAAGAAAACTGAGTGCGGCCCGGTCTAAAAAGAACCAGACCCATACCCACACCCGTGCTCTGGCTCCGGCGCTGGGCCGGGGCGCGCGGCGACACGCACAGGCGCGCACATGTGTGCATGGTTTTCCCAAACGCGCGCGAAAACTCTAAGTACCCAAAGGGCACGCCATTTGTTCTCATCTTTTTATATTTAAACCTCTCAATTTTTCACATCATATCCAATGTAGGACTAAGAGTTTTTACTTCTTTGGTCCCCTTTGAATTAGGCCAATTTTTTACTTGAATATCTCATTCATTAAAAAACGAAATTGAATATGTGAATATACCACGTTCATCTTCAAAGGAAGGAGAACACACTCCAATCATCATCGTGTGATTCTAGCCATGGATCACGCTTGATTTCAGCTCAAAGATTCACTTGAAACTTCTCATTTTCCAATAATCCCCCATAATGAATGTAGATTCAAGAAATAAATAAACAATGAGACTAACTCGATAGTGAAAGATACTTTAAGAAAAAAACTGCATCAGGATAAGTGAATTAGGTCTTGAACCTTCCATAGCGAAAGTGTTATAGACTTACTGGCCAATCAGTAAACTAAGTCTTTAACTGTCAGCCGTTTGTGTAAGCCAAGTCAACAAGCCTCACACAATAACTTTTCAAAATAAACTTTGGTTCTTTATTGTGTCCATTTTGACCTTGAACATTCTTGATTTCACAGAGTGTGTTTAGAAAATCACAGCCTCCATAGAGACTCCCAAAGACCTGCCATAGGAATGGGTTGGAGTTATGCTCCTAAGTGCTTACTCGCAGGGGCCGTTTGTTTCGCGTAAAACTCCGTAATTCGTAAATGACTTACTACCCAGTTACAACTACAGCGTTTGTTTGGACCGTAATTCGTAAAAGACTTACGTAACTCAACTAACACTCACTTGCAACCCAATTACCACTCACTTACAGCCCAGTTACAGTTAATTTTGTGGTCATACAAATTTGTAATATTTTTTTATATTAATATTAAAAAAATTTAATATTTAACTTTTTTAATATTTATTTGCAGTATTAAAACTTTTAAAATCACCAAATAGTTAATTTTGTGGTCAACTTTTTCACTTACGTCTTATACATTACCACAACCAAACACCGTAAAGTATAATACACTTTCTCACTTTAAATTTTATATTACCAACCAAACACCGTAAAATTTACATACATGTAACTCATTTACAATTGTAAAAGACTTTACCAATTACAACTACGAATTACGGCCAGTTACGACAACCAAACAGACCCGCAGAGTCAATCATAACTAGTTTTACATGAAATTCAGTATTTCTAATTTGTGTACTAGAAAATTGTAAGCGCTACTATCCAAGGCATGAAAATTTAGTTCCCCATTTTAGATCACAACTTAGACTTCTTAGGTAGTGGGACTGGTACCTTTGCAAGGCACCCTCATATTTTGAGATAATGGTAGGAAGGAGGCCTCCCGTGCCACAATCAAATGGAATAAGACTAAGATTCTTGTGGGGTACCCTAATTTACGGTTAATAGGGTTTTCCCCCACAAGTTTTGTAGTGATTCAGAACCTACGAGCATGAAATTTATTAATCTTTTAAATTCTACTCTTTTTTCAGCAATCTCATTCTGCTGAAGAGTGTATGGTGCTATGATTTTGGTTGTTTATACCAAGTTAGCACACAACTTACTAAATCTATTTGATTCATATTCTTTGCCTTTGGAATAGGAAGGGGAGCAGACATCACAGTGTGGTTCGACACACTTAGTGCCCCACTAGTACTATCTGATTAGTATCAGTCATTTCTGCAATTCACGCATAGTAGAAGTTAGAGATTTCAACAAATGTCCTTGATATTTTTTAGGAAACTGAAAATTGTCAAAATAACTTTCGTAAATAAATTCTTTAAATTGAAAAAGTTCTCATGTTGGTACTTTGTAAAACATGAATTATGAGATACGAAATCTCAGTAAACAAAATTAAACTGCTAATGCAACCTGCACTAAAAAATCACTTAATTGTCTTAAGATTATTAGTTCTGAGAACTAATCAATATTAACCGATCAATTGGCTAAGTCGGTGAAAATCAGGTGGGAGGTTTTTCGTTCGATATAACGTTTCTTAATTACAGAATCACCTTTCAATTCTCTTTCTTATTTAAATACCAATTAGACTAGTATTAGTCAGTCTCAATATATAATCAATATATTAACAGTAATATTTATAAAAATAAATATTCTAGCATAACCCATGTAAAAAGAACGTTAGTTCAATTATACGATATATAGAGTGAGGTGCACATATAGTGAATCTCCTTAAGACAATCACGTCTCCCGCTACAGTGCTATCGGGTTGATGGACGCTGATCTCGCAGGATAAAACAATCATTCACGCTATTTGCATAGCACTACTAAATAGACTGTACGGTCGAATCAAAATTAATCAGTACCTTCACTAATTTGAAGTAAACAAAGAACTTGGAGCAAGACAAATTTTCGAGAAAATATTTGTCTTAAATATAGTAGAAAATTTTGAGGAGAGAATGGAGGAAAGCCAGATTTCTCTCTGAATATCTATCAGATTTGATTTTCTGTCAGTGTATGTTGGAAATGGTCAGCGGTTCTGTCTGTTGGAGCAGCCGGGCCCACACCTATGCTCTGGCATCGGCGCTGGGCCAAGCCGGGCGACGGCGGTGCGTCGTGTGTGGGCATGATTTTCTCCCAAACGCGTGAGAAAACTCCAAGTACCCAAAGGGCACGCCCTTTATTTCCATCTTTTCATATTTAAACTTCTCAACTTTTCACACCATATCCAATATGCGACTAAAGAGTTTCTGCTTCTCTAGTCCCTTTAGCTATTGAATTAGACAACTTCTAATTTGAATATCTCATTCATTCGGAAATGAAATTGAACATCTGAATATATCACGTTCATCCCCAATAGGACGAGAACACACTCCAATCATCATTCGTATGATTCTAGCAACGGATCACACCTGAATTCAGCTCAAAGCTTTGCTTGAAGTTCCTCGTTTCTCAATATTTGTATCGGTATGGTTCGTAAGATTTTAGCATCAGAATCAGCTATATCAGCTTATCAACTATTTCATTTCGTCATATTCGCAATACTGTTTGAGTAGTATCGGATAATACAGACAGTACTGGTATTGACCAAAATATCAGTATTGGGTGATATTTCAAATCTTGTTTCAAATGTAATATAAAAAGGAGCACGAGAAATCCGCGTGGGACCGAGCCAATGGCCGGGGTCGTCTGTGGACCGCGTGGCGGCAGTTGCCAGGATGATGGAGAGTTGCATGTGGAAGTCCTTTTCAGGGGCTTACTTCTCCTGTAAGTCACTAGGCGAAAGAAAGGCCAAGCTTTGGTGAGCTGGTTGTGATGCATTGCAGTAGTGAACAAGTTAGTAGGGGATTGCTAAAAGGCCAGAGGGAAAGAAGGCCAGAGAGGAATCCTTGGCCCATGGACTGCTTTGTTTTGCTTCTTGCTTAGTGGTTTGGCGGTGAGTTGGACTTTGTCCCACGCGGGGGCACTGTTTTCAAGAGAGAGGGGTTATTGTTGGATGCTTGGGAGCTGTTTGTTTAGCAGAAAGTTGCTCCAAAATGGGTTTTTTGTGGGTTCCATTGTCAATTTTCTCAGTCATTTGGAAAACTTGTTTGTTTGGCAACCAAGAGGAAAGGAGAAAAATGTTGATGACATCAGCAAAACGTCAATATTTTGTTCATTACATTTTTAGCCCATTTTGGGCTAAAACCTCGTGGAAAACTAACATGCGTGGCTCCCACCAGCATGCTTTCTCTGAGGGGATGTTTGGTTGCAAGGAAGTGAGCGGAAATAAGGAAATGGGGAAGTATAATTGCTCACTTCCCTATCTATCCAAACACCGGAAAAAGAAAATAAGAAAACCCCTTTTCCTTTTCTCTTTTCTCTTTTACACAACAATTTCCTCACTTCTAGAGTGCTACAGTTAATTTTGTGGTCATATAAATCTCATTTTAATAAGTTGTAGTACAAAACAGTTAATTTTTTGATCATGTAAATCTCACTTGCATTCTAATTATAATCCATTTTTTATTTTTCTTAATTAATTTTTATTTTAATAATATTTTGCGGTCAACTTTGTGGTCAACTATTCCACTTCTACTTTCACATTACCATCCAAACATTGAAAAAGACAAAACATTTTCCAAACCACACTTCCCAATAACATCCAAATACCGGAAAACTTACTAACCAATTCCCAAGTTCCAAAGGGAACTATTACCACTTCCTCACTTCTTCACTTCCTCACTTCCACCCTTAACCAAACAGGCCCTGAGAAAGCTTCAGAATCTGATATACATTTGTTACTCTCAAAGTTTTTTCCAGCCTAAGGGCATCTCCAACCACCCCCTCCATTTTGGAGTGTACTTTCACTCCAAAATGGAGGGTTCAACAAAAACCTCTCCAACCATCACTCCATTTTTTCACTCCAAATGGAATATTCTCTACATATTTTATTATTATTATTATTTTATTGTATCAAATTTTAATTATCAACATATTATATGATAATTTAAGTAAATTGCGTAATACTATTAAAATATTTTAAAATGTATTTAACTTTTTAATAATTTTATATAATATTTAATATTTAACTTTAATAATTAATTAATATTTTTATTTATGAAATTAAGAAACTAAATAAAATATAAAATTATAAAATATTGAATTAAACAAAGTAAAATTATAAATTTAAAAACAAATAATTAAAAAATTAAAATATAAAAACTAAATAAAATACAAAAATATAAAAACTAAAATTTAAATTAACTTTCAGTGCTGGGTGCTACAGTAAACTAAATTTAAATTTAAATTTAAAACTAAACTAAAATAAAAAAAAAAATCTAAATTTAAAACAAAAATCTAAATTTAAAACTAAACTAAAACTAAAATCTAAATTTAAAACTAAAACTAAAATAAAACTAAAACTAAAATATAAAACAAAAATCTAAATTTAAAACTAAACTAAAAAAAAAAAAAAAAAAAAAGGCACCCGGCATTTTGCCGGGTGCTACAGTGCTGCGCCAATTCTGGCGCAGCACTGTAGACCCGGCAAAATGCCGGGTACGAAATGGCGTGGGGTTGGACCCCACGCCATTTCTTTGCAAGCCAACCCACGCTATTTTTAGCGTGGGTTGGAGATGGCCTAATAAGCCCTTAACTTTAAAGGTAACAAGAAGCATTTAAGGGAAAGCAATGTCCATGAGAGCATTAATTGATGATAAGTGAGTTTTTTTTTTTTTTTTGACTGGATAAGGATGTGTCTTGATTGAGACTCAGGCTTGAATCCTATAGGAAACCATGCAGTAACTAATGTTTAATAAGTAGTTTTTCATTTCTTCACTTGAAATCTTTACTAATTTTAAATTCACACTCCAGATTTTATATTTTCATTTCGACATCTTTTCTGTTAGTTTTGCAGTCTATATGTTAAAAGATTATTGAAACATTCTTTTTTCAACCTTATATATTTAATAATATTATTATAACTTACCTAATTTACTTTCATCTCTTTCGCTCTTTGTTCTCTCTCGTCAAACTTATTTCTCACCAAACGCAACCTCAATGGTTATTTTCCCTCTCCAATCTTGAAGGATATTTTCTTTTACCCAATCTGACGTTTCACTTTTCTTCCCAAACGAAAGCCAAAATGTCGTTTGAAGAAACCCTCCAATTTTAATTGCGGCTAGGGTTCTCACACTCTAGAGGTGGGAAGAAAAAAAAAAGAGTGAGAGAGAAGGTTGAGAGTAAGAGTGAGAGAGAGAGTTGAGCGAGTGAGAGTGAGTGAGACAGTGAGAGAGAGAGGAATGAGAGAAAAGCAAGAGTTGATAGAGGAATATCATTTTTGTTGGGAGTAGAAATATATTTTGATCATATTATCGTTAGAAAACAATCAACAATTAACATAAGAGGTTTTTTTTTTTTTATCCCAACTTAAAAGATTTGAGAGATCGAAATAGAAATATAAAGATTTAGGATGTGAATATAGAATTAATAAATATTTCATGTGTTGCTATAGATAAAAAAAACCCTTAATAAAATCAAATTGACAGATTTTATTAGAGATAAAAAGAGAGAGAAAAAACTGACATGTGATTTTTATTAGAAGCATATCAAGTTAAATACAAAATAGTATAGGGTAAACTACCAAATTGGAAGTAGTTTACCCTAATCTATATTGTGTTTTAACTGATAATTTATATTCCCTATTTTTTTTAGGATAACAAATAATTTTCCCGTTATTTTGTAATTTTGATTACGTGCCAGTGACAAATAATCTCAATTCAACCAATACTAATTAATTATCTCGAGCTCTCATCGGCGAGAGTGCACTCTTGCATTTTGTTTTATGTTTTATGATGTTCTTTGAACTGTTTAGTTAAAGGCTTTTAATGAAACACAGAAGACATCATACCCATCGTTTTCCTATAAAAAAAAAAATATCAAAATCAAAATTTTAAAAAAAAAAATCTAGAGCTCTATTATGTGAAATCTTTAGGGGAAAAGAGACACAAAAACAGTCGACCAAAGGACTCGTTAGTTTGGATATAGTTTCTTGGTTCCTCTGTTTCTATTTTGTCCTCTAAAAAGGACGGTTAGAATTCTCGCCGGAGACATGAAAGGGCGAATACTAATCGAATTTTAAATTCAAGCTCTAGATTTAGGTTTAAATTCTAATGAGATAGAGTTGTGTCATTCAGAAGGATTCGATGCCAAATTCTTGCCACTTAAATGCAATCTTACCGCATCCGAATGAAAGATCCACTCCGTTAAAGTTGATCTACATTTTTTTCAAGAACTAAATGTACTTAGAATAGTTTTTGCCTATTCATCAGGTAGGCACAAAATGAATAACCGGAATAGTAAGTTGATTAGTTTAACGGTGTAGAATATTTGAAATCTAAAAGAATTGACGTGTGAGGATTTTTAAGTTTTTAGATCATGATGAACTGGTCGGATCGAGAATTTGTATGTTTAAAGATGTAGATTTAAGCAATATGCTATTTCGATCGTCCATTTTGTGCATACTTAATGGATGAGTATTCAAAATGCATAAAGTTTAATTTTTAATTACTTGAAATAATGTAGATCAACTTTAACGGAATGGATCTTACATTCGAATGTCATAGAATTGTATTTGAGTAGAAATGATTTAGTCTCGACTCCTTTAGAAATGACACAAGACTCTCTCTCTCTAACTGTGAGTTAGAACCTCTACTCCTAATTTACAAGTTTTTGACATTGAGGATAAGGGCACTACGGTGCTTTTTGCTAAATCGATTTTCCAATTAAAAAATAAAACAAGATAATGGCATTTTAAAAATTAGAAGGAACATTTGGCAACTGGCAAGGTGATATTTGGTGTTGGGAATAAAAAATGTTCCATTTTTTTTTTACAACAAAGCTTCAGTATAATTTACTCAAAAAGATAAAGCTTCAGTATAATTGCTAGGTCTTTTAGCTCTTTATAATGTCATGTTTCTCTTCCTTAATTTTTTTTTTTCTCCTCTGCTGCAGGTCATGTTTAGATCAAACTCAGCATCATAAATATATAGCAAGTGCTATTATATCTCAGTGATAAAAAACTTTTATAGTGAACAAAAATTCTGAGGTTTAAATTTCACTCGTATCAGACCACTGCCTATATTTATATAAAAAAAATACAAAGCACCACATATATATACTGATGAACTTGGAACATTGTATCTGCATGGGGACATCTCCATGTGCTTGCTTAAAAATTATTATCTACTTACTTTTGTGATGAAATTAAGGGGTAAAAATTGATAACTTTGCATGTTTGTTTGTGAATATTTGGCTCTTTGCCAGGTGGGAACTACGGGTGAGCATCGATCGGTTCGGTTCGATTTTGTTAATTTTGAAAAATCGAACCGAACCGATTAGACTTAGTAACCGAACTGAACCGAATTGACTCAGTTCAGTTCGGTTTTCTAGTTTTTTCGCTTAGACCAATATATTGTCACCATTTCTTGCATTTTTTAATCACCATTATATTATCACTCTTTAATATTCTAATCTCAAATATCCATTACCCAAATTAGAAATAAGAAAAAGTCCCTAATCTTAATGTGAATTGAAAATTTCATATTCTAAAATTTTTACATTGTCTTTGAGCTCTTATATCAAAGCTTATATAATTATTACTAATTTTTAATGATAAGAATGAAAAAAAGAATTATGTTAATATAAATATTATTCTCAATTGTGATGGTGTACTTAACATACCTTTCACATATTCAACATAAAAAAGATGGTATTACTAAAAATAATGAGATAAGTTTCTACCAGTTTTTTTTATGAACCATATGATTCACTAAATTGAATTTGAGTAGGGTGAGAGATTCGGTTCGGTTCGGTCGGGTTCGGGTTTTGGAACACAAAATCGAAACCCGACCGAATTAGAGCAGTTCGGTTCGGTTCGAGTTCGGGTTTCGATTTTTGGTCGGTTATTTTGGTTATAACCGAACTCTACTCACCCCCAGTGCCAACTCATCAGCGCGCTATTAGATTGGCTAGGTTTGAATTATAATTTATAGGAATTAAATAATACTAGATTTTTGAGTCCAAGGAAGCAATATATAAATTATGTTGTAGATTGGATAATGGTACTAAATTAAGCATTATTTTAATTAATTACTCAATGCATCTAATATTAAAATAAACATAATATAATCTATGATTTGTGCTCTCTCTCATCAAATCAAGAAAGATGAGTGCACATTTCTACTCTATCTAAGTTAGAACTAATAGTGTATCAAGTGTTGGAATTGAAGAATATAAAGGTGAATCTTCGAGTTGAATTATGGCGAGATCCGTTGATCGAATCAACCGGATGATGGTTGGAGTGTGTTCTCCTTCCATTTGTGATGAACGTGGTATATTCACATGTTCAATTCCGACTTCGAATGAATGAGATATTCAAGTCCAAAGATTGCCTAATTCAAAGCCAAAAGGGACTAAAGTTAGCTACAAGCATTTAGTCCCACATTGGCCGTGTGATGGAAGCCTATGGGGTATAAATAGAGAAAAATGAGAACAAAGGGTGTGCCCTTTGGGTACTTGGAGTTTTCGCGCGCGAAAAGGAGGGAACTATGCACGTACGTGCGCGCACGCGCGCCGCCGCTGGCGGCCGGCGACGGTGCCGGTCGGGTCGGGCACGGGCTCGAGCTCGACTCTGAGTCTGAGTTCCCTACCTGGCCTGGTTCTTTTTGAATCAGGTCCCAAGGACCCGCTCCTGTTGCAAACCTGTTGGACTACCAACGGTTGCGCACCTATTGGACAACCAAAGGTTGCGAAACAGACCGCTCCGCGTCAACAGTTGCGACTGTTGGGCTGCCAACAGACACGTCTGCTGGGACGAAAGGGTGCAACCTTTCGTTTGGGTTCAGACCTATTGGCCCCTCTTGGAATGCTATATAAAACATTCCAAACTCTCTATTGAAACACACCAATAACAACACCAATCTTCTCTTCTCTCTCTGAATTCTGAATTGCAAATTAAGTTTTGCATTCTGAATTGCAAAGTAGAGTTCTGAAGTGAAGTGACTTCCAAAAGGGAGTTCTGAAGTGACTTCCAAACGGGAAGTGGGAAATCCGTAACTCGGTTTCCGAAGCGACTTCCAACGGAGATTCTGCAAAATTCGTTCTGAAAGAAGGATTAGAAAATTCAACAAATTCTTTTATAGAATTGTTGTCTGAATCTAAAACTTCTGAAGAAGAATATTCTTCAACCTTCCATCGTCCTCAACAGTGGGTGCTCCTCCAAAGAGTAAAGGCAAATATTCAGTTGAAATTTGTCCTTATACCGCTGCTTCAACGATCCTGTGAAGGTACTGGTTGACTAGGTTCGACCGTACGGTGATTTGGTAGTGCTATCCAAATACCGTGAAAGAGTGTTGTATCTTGGGAGACCAGCGTCCATTATCCCGTTAGCACCGGTGCGGGGGACGTAATTGTCTTAAGGAGATTCGTTCTAAGCGTACCTCACTCTAAATACTGTATAAGTGGATTAAGTCCTTTATACAGGGGATATACTTTACAGTATATCGAGACTGACTTAGATTCAGTCGAGACTGACTTAGATTCAGTCTAATTGGTGCTTTAACCAAGGAAGGAAATTGAAAGGTGGTTCTTAAATTAAGGAACGTTCTATTGAACGGAAAACCTCCAACCTGATATTTGCCGACCTGGCCAATTAGATTGTTGATATCTCAGTGATCTTGATTAGTTGTCAGATTGATTCTTGTTAAGCAGAATTTCCAACAATCTTAAGACATTTATCGTTTCTTACTTCTGTTCTGCTTGAACTTGCAGAAAAAATGTCTGAGACAAATCAAGATACCTCCAGCAAGGCAACAAACATACCGCTCCAAGGTTTGATGCCTACTGCACTTCCTAACCCGAAGCCGGAGAAGCCAGGAAAGTTTGATGGCACAGAATTCAAGAGGTGGCAACAGAAGATGCTCTTCTACTTGACCACTCTTCATCTGGCCAGATTCCTGCAAGAAGATCCACCAGAGCCTGCAACTGATGCATGGACTCAATTTGACTTCCTTTGCCGAAATTATATTTTAAATGGACTGGATGACTCTCTTTACAATGTCTACAAATCCTATAACAACGGCAAAGAAGTTATGGGCCAGTCTTGACAAGAAGTACAAGACTGAAGATGCTGGTACAAGAAGTTCGTCGTTGGACGATTTCTGGAGTACAAAATGGTGGATAGCAAGACTGTCATCAGTCAGGTGCAAGAGTTCCAACTTATCTTGCACGAGATAGAGGCCGAAGGTAAGATTCTTCCTGAAACTTTTCAGGTTGCAACCATCATGGAGAAACTCCCCCCAGCGTGGAGAGACTTCAAGAACTACCTGAAGCACAAGCGAAAGGAGCTAAAGTTGGAAGATCTCATTGTGAGGCTTCGTATCGAGGAGGACAACCGCAAGTCCGAGAAAAGGAGCAGTAAGAACTCCTACGAAGCAAAAGCCAATGTGATCGAGGACTCAAGGGGAAAGCGTCTACTTCCAAAGGTTTAAAGCGGAAGAAGACTTCCCAGGGGTACAAGGGCAAGGTCCAAGAAGGCAAGAACATGCGCTTCAAGGGAACCTGCTACATCTGCAACAAAGAAGGGCATAAAGCGAATGAATGTCGCAGCCTTCTCAAAAAGAACAAGAAAAGCCACCCACAGGCAAACTTGACCGACCATGAGTCTCCAAGCCTTTCAGCTGTGGTGTCAGAAGTAAATCTGACAACCAACAATAAGGATTGGTGGGTAGACACTGGAGCTACTCGGCACATCTGCTCTGAGAAATTGTTATTCTCAGAATATCAAATACTAGAGCAAGATGAGCAACTATTCATGGGGAATTCAGCCGTCTCAAAGGTTGAAGGAAAGGGTAAGGTCATCCTGAAGTGGACATCGGGGAAAGAGCTTACTCTTAACGATGTGCTTCATGTTCCAGACATCCGCAAGAATTTGATCTCCGGATCAATACTTAGTAAGAAAGGATTTAGAATGGTTTTTGAATCTGATAAATTTGTACTTACTAAGGGAGGGATGTATGTGGGAAATGGTTATCTTGTTGATGGACTTTTTAAAGCCAATGTTGCAGTGGTAGATAAAAAGTCTATGTATTTGTACCCGAAGCTTATAAATAAAGAAAATTCTTCTGTTTATTTGCTTGAGTCTCCTATTTTGTGGCATGCTAGATTAGGGCATGTAAATTACAAGTCTTTGAAGAACTTGTCTAATCTGGGATATATTCCTAAACTCAACTTGGAAGAAATTCGCAAGTGTGAGATTTCTGTTGAGGCCAAGTTGGCTAAAAATTCATTTCACTCAATAGATCGAAATACAGAACCTTTAGGGTTAATTCATAGCGATCTATGTGACTTGAAGTTTATGCCAACTAGAGGCGGTAAAAAGTATTTTATTACTTTTATTGATGACTGTACAAGATACTGTTATGTGTATCTTTTAAACAGTAAGGATGAGGCAATAAATATGTTTACAACATATAAAGCCGAAGTTGAGAATCAACTCAACAAGAAAATCAAGATTCTAAAATCCGATAGAGGCGAAGAATATGAATCAAATGATTTTAGTGAGTTATGTGCTAGCTTTGGTATAATACATCAAACAACAGCACCATATACTCCTCAGCAAAATGGAATTGCTGAACGGAAGAACAGAACTTTGAAGGAGATGGTTAATTCCATGCTCGTAAGTTCTGGAGCTCCGCAGAACTTGTGGGGGGAAGCTCTATTAACTGCAAATTATATTCTAAATAGAGTACCCCAGAAGAAACTTGGTCTTATACCATTCGAGTTATGGCATGGAAGGACACCTTCCTACCATTACCTCAAAATGTGGGGGTGCCTTGCAAAAGTGCTAGCTCCATTACCTAAAAAGGCTAAGTTGGGAGCAAAAACTATGGACTGCGTATTCATAGGCTATGCCTTGAATAGTAGTGCCTACAGATTTCTGGTTTATAAATCAGAAATACCAGATATTCATGTAAACATGATTATCGAATCTCGAGATGCTGTGTTATTTGAAGACATCTTTCCGTACAAACGGGAAGTAGATAAGACTTCTGGGAAAAGAACACACGAGATGGCGTTCAGGGACGAAAGCCCCGAGGAACCAATTGTAAATGCGGAAATTGAACCAAGAAGAAGTCAGAGATCTAGAATCTCAAATCTTTTGGTCCAGATTTCATAGCATACGCTATTGAGAGCGAGCCTCAAACATTTAAAGAGGCTATGTCAACCCCAGAAGCACAAATGTGGAAAGAAGTTATAAATAGTGAAATAGAATCCATACTAAGTAATCATACTTGGGAATTGGTAAACTTGCCTCCTGGAAGTAAACCAATTGGGTGTAAGTGGATTTTCAAACGAAAATTAAAACCCGATGGATCTATCGATAAGTACAAGGCTAGATTAGTAGCTAAGGGTTATCGACAAAAAGAAAGACTTGACTACTTCGATACTTATTCACCAGTAACAAGAATAACGTCCATACGGATGTTGATTGAAATTGCAGTATTGCACAACTTAGATATCCATCAAATGGATGTCAAGACTGCATTCTTATATGGTGAATTAAGTGAAGAGATATATATGGAGCAACCAGAAGGATTTAAAGTCAAGGGCCAAGAACACAAGGTGTGTAAATTGGTAAAATCCTTATACGATTTAAAGCAGGCTCCAAAACAATGGCATGAGAAATTTGATAGTGTCATGATCAAAGATGGATTCATTATCAATGAATGCGATAAGTGTGTTTACACGAAAACAGTTGGAGATGCATGTATCATTGTTTGTCTTTATGTAGACGACATGTTGATACTTGGGACTAATATTGAGATTATTAAGTCCACTAAAAGAATGTTATCCAACAGTTTTGATATGAAGGATTTGGGGGTTGCTGATGTAATTTTAGGAATTAAAATTACTAGAACACCAGATGGAATCAATCTATCTCAATCTCACTATGTGGATAAGATGATAGAAAGATTCAAGGATCATGGGATAAAAGAGAATACAAATCTTTTTCTCCCACATGTCCATCTTCATAAGAATACAGGAACTGGAATACGCCAGTTGGAGTATTCTCAGATTATCGGAAGTCTAATGTATTTGATGAATTGCACTAGACCCGATATTGCTTACGCTGTAAGCAAGTTAAGTAGATACACTAGCAATCCTAGTGATCTACACTGGACCGCTCTACTACGAGTATTGGGTTACGTATCACATACTAAGGAATATGCCTTGAGATATGGACAGTATCCTCCTGTACTGGAAGGATACAGTGATGCTAATTGGATTGCAGATTCTGAGGAATCAAAATCAACTAGCGGATACGTATTTACTCTAGCAGGAGCAGCGGTATCATGGAAATCTTCTAAGCAAACATGTATTGCCCGTTCCACTATGGAATCGGAATTCATAGCCTTAGATAAGGCTGGAGAAGAAGCAGAATGGCTTCGACAATTCTTAGAAGATATACCATTATGGCAAAAGCCAGTGCCCGCTATATGTATACACTGCGATAATCAAGCAGCTATATCTAGGGCACAAAATGTTTTATACAACGGTAAGTCTAGACATATTCGTCGTAGACATAATACCGTGAAGCAGTTGCTCTCAATGGAATTATCTCTATTGACTTTGTATCATCAAAGGATAATTTAGCGGATCCGCTTACTAAAGGTTTAAGTAGAGAGCGTATAAACTGCGCATCGAGGGGAATGGGTCTAAAAGCCTAACCTTACCGAGTCAGCTTAATGGAAATCTCACTTAGCGACTGGAGATCCCACGGACTAAGTTCAAGAGGAAAAACTAGTTATGTTTGACTCAGCAAGTAAGCACTTGGGAGCTTGACTCCAATCCATTCCTAAGGTGCACATAAGTGCTTTTCTACAAGTGGATTAAGGATAAGCTTAAATGCTTTTAATGATGCCTATATCTTGTTACTAAACAAGTGGAGTAGAGTAGACTACTCTTAATAGGTCCATCACCTATGTGAGTATAGAGTTGGGTCGGCTCTTTGGGAATCTCTATGGAGGCTGTTATTCCCTAAAGATACTCTCTGAAACCAAGAATGTCCAGGGCCAAAACGGACACAACAGAGAACCAAAGTTGATTTGGAAAGTCACTGTGTGAAGCTTGTTGACTTGGCTTACACTAACGGCTAACAGTTCAAGACCTAGTTCACTGATTAGCCAGTAAGTCCGATAAAGTTTTCGCTATGGAAGGTTCAAGACCTAGTTCACCTATCCTTATGCAGTTTCTTTTCTCAAGTACCTTTCACAATAGAGTCAGTCTCTTTGTGTGTCATTTCCTTGAATCTCCATTCATTGTGGGGGATTGTTGGAATTGAAGGATATAAAGGTGAATCTTCGAGTTGAATTATGGCGAGATCCGTTGATCGAATCAACCGGATGATGGTTGGAGTGTGTTCTCCTTCCATTTGTGATGAACGTGGTATATTCACATGTTCAATTCCGACTTCGAATGAATGAGATATTCAAGTCCAAAGATTGCCTAATTCAAAGCCAAAAGGGACTAAGTTAGCTACAAGCATTTAGTCCCACATTGGCCGTGTGATGGAAGCCTATGGGGTATAAATAGAGAAAAATGAGAACAAAGGGTGTGCCCTTTGGGTACTTGGAGTTTTCGCGCGCGAAAAGGAGGGAACTATGCACGTACATATGTACGTGCGCGCACGCGCGCCGCCGCTGGCGGCGCCGGGCCGGGTCTGGTCGGGCACGGGCACGGGCACAGGCTCGGGTTCGAGTCTGAGTCTGAGTTCCCTACCTGGCCTGGTTCATTTTGAATCAGGTCCCAAGGACCCGCTCCTGTTGCAAACCTGTTGGATTGCCAACGGTTGCGCACCTGTTGGACTACCAACGGTTGCGCACCTATTGGACAACCAAAGGTTGCGAAACAGACCGCTCCGCGTCAACAGTTGCGACTGTTGGGCTGCCAACAGACACGTCTGCTGGGACGAAAGGGTGCAACCTTTCGTTTGGGTTCAGACCTGTTGGCCCCTCTTGGAATGCTATATAAAGCATTCCAAACTCTCTATTGAAACACACCAACAACAACACCAATCTTCTCTTCTCTCTCTGAATTCTGAATTGCAAATTAAGTTTTGCATTCTGAATTGCAAAGTAGAGTTCTGAAGTGAAGTGACTTCCAAAAGGGAGTTCTGAAGTGACTTCCAAACGGGAAGTGGGAAATCCGTAACTCGGTTCCCGAAGCGACTTCCAACGGAGATTCTGCAAAATTCGTTCTGAAAGAAGGATTAGAAAATTCAACAAATTCTTTTATAGAATTGTTGTCTGAATCTAAGACTTCTGAAGAAGAATATTCTTCAACCTTCCATCGTCCTCAACAGTGGGTGCTCCTCCAAAGAGTAAAGGCAAATATTCAGTTGAAATTTGTCCTTGTACCGCTGCTTCAACGATCCTGTGAAGGTACTTGTTGACTACGGTTCGACCGTACGGTGATTTGGTAGTGCTATCCAAATACCGTGAAAGAGTGTTGTATCTTGGGAGACCAGCGTCCATTATCTCGTTAGCACCGGTGCGGGGGACGTAATTGTCTTAAGGAGATTCGCTCTAAGCGTACCTCACTCTAAATACTGTATAAGTGGATTAAGTCCTTTATACAGGGGATATACTTTACAGTATATCGAGACTGACTTAGATTCAGTCGAGACTGACTTAGATTCAGTCTAATTGGTGCTTTAACCAAGGAAGGAAATTGAAAGGTGGTTCTTAAATTAAGGAACGTTCTATTGAACGGAAAACCTCCCACCTGATATTTGCCGACATGGCCAATTAGATTGTTGATATCTCAGTGATCTTGATTAGTTGTCAGATTGATTCTTGTTAAGCAGAATTTCCAACATCAAGTTTGTGCTTTTACTCTCATCTAATTTACAAAACATATAAATTTGTACTCCTAATTTGTATGATCTAATCCACCTAAATTTCTCATGTCATATATGAGCAGTAAATTTTATGGTTATGTTTATCATTATCAAATACAAAAAATTAAAATACATGCTCATTATAAATTTATTATTTCTTTAAGCAAAATGGTTGGGATCCAATGAGGAGCAGGAAGACAACTAATGTAGTAATGCATATTGAATGAGTTGACGTTCAAGTTTTCTTTTTTCTTTTTCTTAGAAATGGGAGCCAGCACATATCACTAATTACTCAAATTAAATCTCTCAATTTAACTGGGGGATCGAATTTGAAACTTCCCTCTTGCGGAGAGAGGGGTATTACAAAGGAGCTAACCCCGCTGTTTGATTCGTGAACAAAATTGGTACAAAATTTATGGGTTTGAACTTGGATCTCACTTCATCCAAGCCAAGTTGATAAAATATTTTGATGTCATTTGCTCAAAACCTTAAAAAAAAAAAAAAAAAAAAACTCATGAAAACGATGACCATATTGAAACAAGAAGAAAAAGGAAAGAAAAGGAAGACAAAGAGGTAACGATGAATCCAACCAGTAAAAATTTTCGAAATTTCCTGATTCGAAGTTGAAGTGAGGCTCAAATCCAAAAGGAGACCACAACTGATTTGTGATGTGATGGATTGGATAAATTAAAAAAAAATGTCATAATAAATCAACGTCAAGAGCAAAAAAAACCTACGATGTCATTTGCAATTATACAACTTGATCAAGTACACATGACAAAGGTAAATTGCAGAAAATCCTTGGTGCTATCAAGATTTGGCCGCACATCATTTTGTTGGGGGTGTTTGGATTCAAAGAAGTGGGCGGAAGTGAGAAAGTGCGGAGTGTTATTTCTCACTTTCGCTGACCATTCAAACACTGAAAAAGTAAAATGAAAAAATCACTTCTATTTTCCTCTTATATTTTTTATACAACAATTTTCTCACTTTCAAGGTGCTACAGGTAATTTTATAGTCATGTAAATCTCATTTGTAATAATTTGTAACTCAAAACAGTTAATTTTGTAGTAATGTAAATCTTACTTGCATTCTAATTACAGTCCAAATTATTTTTTCATAATTAATTTTATTTTAATATTATTTTACGGTCAACTTTGTGGTCTGTCTTTCCACTTCTGCTTTCACATTACCAATAAAACACTGAAAAACACATTACACTTTTCTAATTACACTTCGCAACTACCATCCAAACACCAAAAAGAAACACAGATTCTCATTTTCCAAAAAAGAAAAGAATTCTACTTCCTCACTTCCACCCACTTTCGAGCATCCAAACAACCCAAAATTGCACCCAAAAAAAAAAAAAACTCTGTTTGTTTAATTGTGATCAGTATAAAACCCCTCTATGCTATCGGGAATTTGATATATTAAAAAAAAATTGCAAAATATTATATTCTAATCTAATATAAATATCTATATTTGTAATTATCTTCTGAGTTTAAATAAATCACTCGTTGAATAAGCGACTTGGTTCTAGATATCAACTAACTATTTTTGAACAGATTAAGTTACGCTGACAGATTTCGGACCACAACAAATACCAAATCAAGCAATTTTAATACATACCATTAGCATCAACAATCACCCATCACAAATTCAAAATCATTGAACAATAAAACACGGATTCAGACCAAGATTTCCAAAAAGGAGACTGGTTTTCAAATTTGGTCAGCAAGACCCAAACTTGGACCTCACTTCAAAATGGGCTGGTTCCTATGAAATTTCTCACCCAACTCAATGAATAAAACTTTGATGAAGCTTGGTGCAACAAACCCACCCATCCCTCTCACTTGATCAAGCCACCTTGCTTCTTGTTCAAAGGGTCAAAATGTGGCCACATGTTTTGTTTGTTTGCATGCTAAAAGCCAGAGAAGCATTTAATTAAATAGTAATAATGAAGAAGAAAACTTGAGGGGTTTTTAATTTTAGCTTGTGAACATGGAGCCCCAATGATTTGCCCAAATCTTTGATTATTTTGATGGTTTTTAGTTTTTTTTAATAAGAAAAACAAAGGTCAAGAAGGCAGAGTCCATCTGTTTCAATGCACACATCAGCTGTTGCGATTTGGGTCGAACAAATAGTCCACATCGGCTAGACGTGAGGATGGTCCTGAGTATATAAAGATTTGAGTAACTCCAACTAAAAGGTTAGTCTTTTGGGCTCAAGTCTAACAAGTGGTATCAGAGCCATGCCCCGAACTTAGTCGTGTGTGTAGGTGATGTTCGATGATGTAGATCCCCAATGGCGAAATTTAGAGAAATTTAGTAGTGTTGCAATGGGCGTACAGCTCCCTGGCACAAGCAGTGTAGAAGAGACTGCAGTTGGTGCTTCACGCTTCACATAAGTCGAGCCGCCACCTCACCAGTGAAGAGTTAGATCTCGATGGAGCATATCACACAGTGAAGAGTTGGATCTCGATGGAGCATATCACACAGTGAAGAGTTGGATCTCGATGGAGCATATCTATAAAATATGTATAAGTTGAGGTTAAGATTCTTAATATCCTGTTTTTATATTTTTAATTGTTTAGTTAAATACCATTTTGATAATATTTCTCAAGTTATGTAATTAACAGAAACATTTATTTGAAAGCAAATAAAAGTCAATAATAATTGCCACGAACAAAAGTCAACGTAGTTAGATTTGACAATTAAGTTCCAGCAAGACAATGACAGCCCTATATTATTTGAGATGATTAAATTCACTAATTTCATTAGGCGAAAAAGAAACATTGAACTATGAACATAAAATTTAATTAGGTGTTTTTTCTTTTTTAAGAAGAATACTAAGTGTTAGTTGTGAACTTGAATAGTAAAGCTAGTTATTTGCAGTATTGTTTGTGCATCATGCACATATCTATTAATTTTATATGGTAATTAATATTAGTTCTCTCAAAGAAATTTAAAAAAAATAATTATCTTATTTGTTAAAAAAATGAAAAAGAGAAGAAGAAAACACACAGCTTGGTTCAATTTGCTTGAGGTAGGTCAAATATCAAGACCTGTTGACCTATCAAAATCTAGGTCAAATCCTGGCCTAGTCAAAAACGCATGTTCGACCCACACTATTATTCACTCGTAATGACTTGGAAAAATTCAGACATATTTATTGATCATTGTAATTTACTGTTTCTTTCTCATTATTGCTTTCTCTCTACTGATTAAAATTGTAATTAGAGCTTTTCTTTTAACATAAGAATATATATCGGAAAAACTTTTAATGTATATATTTTCTACTTCTTGACAGGTAACATTTGGATTTTTTGAGTGAGCGTAGAAACGTGAATTTTTTGAAGTTACAACTTTCAATATTTTGCAAGATTACAGCAACTTTTTAAAATCCACTTTATTTTGTTATCAAATTTACTGCCTGCGAAAGCAAAATCCAGTTAACAGTGATTAATACATTTCCATTCTAATTATTATTATTATTATATTAAAAAAAATTTGAGCTGCTGCTTCTTATTATTATTAATAATTTCCTTCTTGAAGCAAAGCGAAAAGTCCAAGTATCTACACACCCAATCCCACTTGCCCCATTAGATCGGTGACCCCACCCCCCCAAAGCCGGTAACTTCACCGCCACACCCGCAATAAACACACAAAGACCACGACGCTCCCCTTCTCACATAAAAACCCCACGTTTCCCTCTAAATTCTAAAAGAAACGCTCATGAAAAATAAAATAAAATAAAAACCTACCTCTCTCTCTCTCTCTCTCAAATTCTCAGCTTTATCTATCTAAAAGCAAAGCCCTAATCCAGCGAGCGATGCCCGATCCAATCCCTGCCTGCTTCCGCGGCGGCCCGCCGGCGTCGACGGTGGCGGGCCCCTGCCTCACCACCTCCGTCTACGAGACCCCCCTCGGCCTCGCCGCCCTCTCTTGGTCCCGCACAGTCCTCGGCCTCCTCGTCCGCGCCGAACTCCGCCTCTCCCTCGACGACGGAGATGGCCGCGATCTCAATCAAGATCGCCCCCTCACCTTCAAGATCCGCCCATGGCTCTTCTTTGCCCGCCGCGGAACGAAGCGCTTCCACCAACGGAGCCACTACGTCGACTTCGCCTGGGACTTGAGGCGCGCGAAGTTCCCCGCCACCGGCGGCCCCGAGCCAGACGCCGGGTTCTTCCTCTCGATCGCCGTCGACGGCGAGATCATCCTCGTAGCCGGCGATCTCGACGACCTCGCGTTCAAGAAGATGAAGCTGAAGAAGCGGGAGCTAGGCGCGGCGCTGATCTCGAGGAGGGAGCACGTGACGATGAAGGAGGACCGGTGCTACAAGACGCAGGCTAGATTTGGCGGGAAAGAGCGGTCGATCTCCATCGATCTCAGCGGCGAGATGTGCCTCGAGGTCGACGGCAAGCGTATCCTCCAGATTCGAAGGCTGCGGTGGAAGTTCCGCGGCAGCGAGAAGGTCCAGCTTGAGGGCGGTGACCGGATCCAGCTCTCGTGGGACCTGCACAACTGGCTGTTCCAGCCCAAGGACGGCGGTGGGGGCGAAGACGGCGGTCGCAGTTCCACACGGAACGCAATCTTCGTGTTTAGATTCGAGAGCGAAGAGATCGAGCAGGGGCATTTTGAAGAAGGGGGCGGAGTATTTTGGGAAGGAAGGGGTGTACAAAGGGACATTAGGGGTTATTTTGGGAAGAACAGGAACTGGAGTGAGAGCGGCGGCGGGGGCGAGGGTGGTGGAGAGAATGGGAAGAAGAAGAGCGAGAATAACAGCAACAAGAAGAAGAGCTTGCTGAAGACGAGCTCATCGTCGTCTTCGTCGTCGGCGAGCTCGGCGGGGAGCTCGACGGTGATGGAGTGGGCCAGCCCCGAGGAGAACGAATTGAGGAGCAAAGAGGGGTTCACGCTGTTGGTATACGCTTGGAAAAGTTGAGATAAAAAATAAACGTGGGTATTTTGGGAAGAAAAACGGTAACTCTTTTATGCTCTCTCTTTTCTCTGGGTGTTGAAATTTTATTTTTGGGAAATTTTTTTTGTGTGTTGTAATTAATTTTCCAAAAATTAGGGAATTAAAACCGATTCATTCGTTTGTGGAGTAAATAAATAAACAAATTGGTAAAAGAAACATAAGAAACTAAAAATTGGAATAAGCTTTATTGATGTCTTATTTTTACTTATTTATTTATTTATTTTTGCTACATTCGTGGTGTGTTGGGGTTCATCGTTGTGCGTAATGCGTACGTTGTAACAATTGTTGGAACAGAAAAAAATAAATAAATAAATAAACGGGCAAGTCGGCGACAGAGTTTTTTGTTCAGCATTTTTTTAATTATCTTTTAGAGCCTTATAATTTGAATATTTACTCTGGAACATCAAAGTTTTGCATATCTACTGCTCGCCGCATATTATTTGCAGAATCTACTACAAAACGAGTTATCAACATTTACTAGAAAAAGTATTCTATTTGTGGTGTTCAGCTGTTAGCTTTTTTTATAATATGTATTGTTTGTTATTTTGAAATGGCAGGCACTTTTCTAGTGTAGAATTAGGAAAAAAAAGGAGTGATGAGTACATTGACAGTTACATTTGAGTTGAATTTGCGATTGTTTCGAAAAAAGAACAAGATGGTTATAATTTAAGAAGTGGACCAATGAATATCAAAATTTGGAAGATGAAATGGATTACTTGAACAAAGTTGAGCCTCGAGAGTTGGATTGACAAACAGGGTTGGATTGCGGGAAAGGAGTGTTATATAGCCCACTGTATGGGTCTGTTTGGTTGTCATAATTGATCGTAATTCATAAGTTATAATTGGTAAACTCTTTTACAGTTGTAAATGAGTTACATGCATATAAGTTTTATGGTGTATGCTTGATAATATAAAGTTCTAAATGGGAAAATGTATTGTGTTTTACGGTGTTTGGTTGTTATAATGTGTAAGTCGTAAGTGAAAAAGTTGACCACAAAATTATTATTTGGTGATTTAAAATTTTAATATTGTAAATAAATATTAAAAATGTTAAATATTTAAAAAATTAATATTAATATAAAAAAATAATATAAATTTGCATGACCATAAAATTAACTGTAATTGGGTTGTATTGAGTGGTAATTGGGTTGCAAGTGAGTGATAGTTGAGCTGCGTAAGTTTTTTACGAATTACGGTCCAAACAAACGTCGTAGTGTAATTGAGTTGTAAGTTATTTACGAATTACGGACTTTACATCTTTTACGGTGAAACAAACACCCTATGTATGTGCTTCCCAATCGAGTTTTTCACCGTAGACGTGTAAATTGTTATTTCAGGAAGGGGGCAATATGCTAAACAAGCCATGTTTGCATAATAGCCCCCGTTTTAGACGCCACGACCAAAGGCAGTAGGGGAAACAGCGCATGCGAGGGGTGGGACCCACCGGTCTAATCTCTGTTCCAGGCTGTTTGACTGGTCTAAAGTGGTCCCCACATTGGAGGAGATATTCCTGATGAGCTGTTTGCCCTCCAGTGTTCGGATTCCGTTCATGCGTGGGCCTCACACGCATACGTTACAGGAGTGGCTCAATCAGATGGTCGTATTGATAGTTGTCAAATTTTTAAAATTTTGAACTTCTTATAATATTATAAGATAGTTAATCTCACGTGTCAAGACAGAATTGTCTCTCTAACAATATATGTGCGGTTCATACACATGAATCAAACTCTATTCTCTCCAGCTTAGCACCCTCTAACTCTACCCTTCTGTCCCAAAGATTTTACCATTTCACCCTTGACTCCATTCAACAAACGCGCGTGAGCACGAGAGTTAGCTGAATTCGTAACAGATTCGTAACAGGTGAGCACGAGAGTTAGCTGAATTCGTAACAGATTCGTAACAGGAGATAGACATGTGTACCTACTTAAATACAACCATCCGACATTCAAATATTATATACACTCTATTGAAGTTGAGTTATATTATTTCAAGTATGTATAACAGAAAATCAAGTATTTTAAATACTTTTTGTCCATTCATCAAGCTGCGCAAAATGGACGACCGAAATTAGTGAGTTGATTAGATCTATGTCTTAAACATATAAATTCTCGAGTAGCCCATTTGATTATGATCTAAACATTTAAAAACCCCTACAAACCAATTTTTTAGATTCTAAATATTCTACATTGTTAAACTAACTAACTCATTATTGAAACTGTCTGTTTTTTTTTCCTACTTGATGTATAGGAAAAAAATATTTAAAATATTTGATTTTTGATTTATATATACTTGAAATAATATAGAACAACTTCAACATAATGAATTTTGTATTCAAATGATGTATGATTGTATTTGCCTGAAAAAGATCAGGCTCAAATTTTTCGGAACTACACAAATGTATCTCCACGTAACACGTCGTTTAGTAACAAGTTTAAATTTCTCAAACTCACAATTTGAGAGAGTTTCATGTTTAAAATGAATTACTGAAACAGAAACTGGAGACTAGATTTTGGAGGCTTTCAAACTTTGTAAAACTAGGGTTACTGAAGACTCTATTTTGAGTAGATTTTTCATTTGAGCTTTAATATAATATCGATTTCATGAACTAGGGTTTCGTATGATCACAAACACCAATTCCATTTAAATGTCACTTCGATTTCAGAAATTATGTCGTCAAACAAGACTTAAAAAAGAGTATAAGTAAGCAAGTAATTATATTATTCAGATATTATATGCAATCTCGACGTTTCTAAAAGGAGAATACTACTCCCAGATGTGAGGAGGAATTTGGTCTGCATCTGCCAACAAACGTCAGCGAAAGTCAACTACTGACTCCCTGCCAAAGTGTTGTCCGCAGGACAATAATCTCTCTGAATGAATCCGCCAACCAGGCGGAGTCTGATGCAGGCGGAGATGTACCCAACATGACAAGAATAGAGTACAATAAAGAAAAGCAATAATCGCAGTATTTAACGAGGTTCGGCAACATGCCTGCGTCCTCGGGGCAAGGGGAGATTTTATTGATTCAACAATCAATAAAAGCTAATACACAGGGATACTTGAGGGAATTTTCAGGGATTCAATGCATGAGGGCTCTATCCCTTATTTATAGTCACAGATTCTCAGGGTTTTAGAAAACCCTGATTGGATTCGATCCCAAAGAGAAAAGGAATCTGAATCCAAAAAGGACAGCTAAAACGCGTCTGTCGGTCGACCGGCCGATCGACCGAACCCTGTGCTCGGTTGACCGGCCCGGTCAACCAGCACCAACTGAGAGCAGCCTTGATTTTAGTCGGTCGACCGGGCGGTCGACCGGGCTATACTTGTGCATGTCGTGCACATCAGTCGACTGCCCAGTCAATCGTGCTCTATCCACCGGTCACCGGGATATTCCTGTCCTGCTTCAATGCACGGTCTTGCTCCTTTGATTTTCGATATCTGTGTTAACTTCCTCTGCCTCCTCTTTCCCTACAATTCTCCACCTCAGTGAAGATTTTTCAAATATGAGCCGAATTACGAAGAGCTCAAATATATCACCTGGCAAAATCGACACACGATCTCGGCGAAATCGACACACGATCTCGGCTTGCGCGCTCCAGACGAAATCGACACACGATCTCGGCGAAATCGACACATGATCTCAATTTGGCCAACAGACGAATCATATTCCTTCGTCAGCACACGTACAATTAATTTCCACTGACCTCACTAGATCCAAACTGAGTTTGTCGTCACCACTTGCAACTCTCACCAAACTCCAATATCAATTGTAAACTTTCAACTTCAGCTCAGCTATCAACTGGGATGCACCACACATGCCTTCCCTACATTTCACCAACGAGAACTTTCATACATGCCGATCACCGAACGTGTCTCCAATTCAACAACTACATGACCTCACGAAGAACTCATCATGAGCCAACACTAACTCTTCAACTGACTGGCTCTCTCCAGTCTACATGTTTTCAGCTGACGGTCCTACCAAGGCTGAGTAGAGCACACCGAACACCATCATCGGCTTCAACAAATTAAATGCACACCTCTCCTATGCAAGCTCAACTGTCTTCTCGCCAGAAGATCATCTGTTCATCGAGATCACAACACCTCACCTTTACGTGAAGTCCAACCCTTCAGCTTCTCGAGAACTCAACCAGCTTCATATAGGTTGCATCACCAAATGTGGCTGCGCTTTTACGGCTGCCTACGTACCTTGCCCAAAAGATCAAGCCAACCGTAGTTCATCGAAATGAGCTCCTTCAAGCTGAAGAACCTGTACCTGAATCTTCAGCAGCAAACCTATCTGGCTGAGTCATATAAACCTCCTCACTACCGTCATGGAGAATAACGGCCTCCAACTTGAGCTTGTCGTGTTCACAAGCTTGAGATTCATGCTTCTTCACCCACGTGCATGATTTTACCTTGGTTTCAATGACTGCAAACAATTTGACATTCTTATCAATGTCTTCAACCTGTTCAGTATCAACCCTGGCTACATGATCTCCATCCGTTGTCACATCCGGTATAGTCTTCACTGATATCGAACCAACTGGAGATGGTAGAGTAGCATCAACCTCTACCCGCTCGATACTTTATTGGTCTTCGTCCTCTCTACCTGTTGAGAGACGATAGACTTCAACACTGAAGTCTCATCAAACGTGGCATGCCTACTCATCACGATCTTCTTATTTTCAGGGTCCCATAACCTGTAGTCTTTCATATTTCTCTTAACACCTAAAAACACAAACTTTTTTGCTCGCGGATTCACCATGCCATCTTTGGCACGAAAGTTGGCCGGACTTTCAAATTCCCGCAACGAAGCATGACCTTGAGTAGCTTTCTCAGGCCAAATTTTCAATGGAGTTTTACCTCCTATCGCAGCCGATCCATTTATGAGATGGCTAGCATACACTATTGCCTCAGCTCAAAACGATTTGTCTAATCGTGCATTAGACAATAACCACCGAACCTTCTCCAGTAAGGTACGGTTTTACCTCTTTAACCAACCATGTATCTCTGTGAAGTGAGTACCAATACCAGTATTTTGGCTAAATCGTAGGAATCGGTTCATGTATCTTTTAACATTACCAATCTGTAGCTCCTTGATCTCCTACATGTCTGCTTCTCCATTCTTCCTTTCCACTTCACCAATATATCTAGGGCTTCACACCTTTGTCTCATGAGATATATCCAATAATGCCTAGATAAATTATCAATAAAAGAGACAAAGTACCTGTGACCTCCAAGCGATACAGTCTTAGCAGGTCCCTAAATGCTTACGTGAATACAATCAAGAAGACCTTCTGAGCGTGAGTACTAGTGTTGCATTTCATTCTTCTTGTTCAGAACGATGTATTCACCCACCAAGTTGCAGGTGGCAGCACCTTTCAATGATCTCTTCTTTGCAGGAGCTTGCAAAGACTTTTCGCCTCCATGTCCGACCTTCACCTGCCAGACCTTTATGCAACTATTATCTGAAGAATTAGAAGTCTCCACCTGACCTGTAATCGTACTGCCCTTCAAGTGGTAGAGATTGTTCCGGCGGACGCCCTTCATCACCACCATTGAACTTTTGGTCATCTTGAGAACACTATCTCGTATAGATACCACAAGGCCCAACGCTTTCAAAGTGCCAACAGAGATAAGATTCCTTTTGAGTTGAGGTACATACCTCACCTCCTTCAGTTCTCGTACTATCCCATCAAACATCTTGAAACAGACTGTACCCATCCCTTCCACGTTACACGAATGATCATCACCCATGACCGTGAAGCATCCAACTAGCTTCTCAAAGCTAGAAAACCAGGCCCTATTCGGGCACACATTATAGGTGGCTCTGGAATCCAAGATCCACTCAGTATTATCTGAGTAACAAACAGTAGGAGTATTAACAGAGAGTGAGAATACCGATGAGTCTGAATCTGATCCATCCACCTGTGCGAGATTCGCTTCGGTCTTTGACTCCATCTTCTTACCTTTGCCTTCGGGCAATCAACTTTCCAGTGCCCTAACTCCTGCGCAAGGCGCACTGATTCCTCTTCAGATCTCTGAAGCCTGATATGGACTTTGATCTTCCCTGATCATCTCTTCCCTTCCTATTGGAACTCCTGCATCTTTCTGCCCATCCCTCTGCAGTTGTGCTCCCTGAAGGAGACAGTCTGTCCTGCCTCCTTGCTTCATAACTCACAAGAGCAACAGACACCTCAGCAAAGTTAAGGGATTTTCTTCCATTGATCAATGTAAGAGTAAGGTCTCATACTCATCTACAGGAAGAGAGTTCAAAGAATTACCGCCTTGATCCTCTTCATCGATCTCCATATCCACATTAACTAGATCTGTAAGAAGCTTCGTGAAGCGATTCAAGTGTTCATTGATGGAGCATCCTTTTGCGTCTGAAAACTATAAAGCTTACTCTTCAATTGCAACTGCGATTCTATGATTTTCGTTAGACACTTCTTCTCCAGGATCCCCCCCAGCTGCCTCGCAGATGTTTCATGCAACACATGATACTTGATGTCTTATGTCAAATAAGACCTGATCAAGCCACACGCCGTACGGTTCATCTTATCCAATCTTCTTCAGTTGTTGATGCGCGCTTCTTCTCCAACCGTAGAGTGTCTTCGAGGTTTGATGTCGTCAGTGCATCCATCACCTCACACCTCCACATACCAAGTTGTTCGTATCGTTGAACTTCACCACATCAAATCCTCGGATATGGATTCATGGATTTCATCGACGATGTACTTTCTCCAGCCATCTTCTCAACTGATTCCTCAAAGCAATGCGGAAACAAACGGAGTTAGATAAACAAACTAGATAAAGATAGGATCTTTACCTCCACGCAAACCCTCGAAGTGTTTCCGAGCAATCTACTCCTACGAATTGATTTCTCAAGCAATCTACACACTGTTTTGAGATCGACATATGATCCCACAAATAGTCCCAACATCACTCCGAGATCGACACACGATCTTCACCAAACAGCTACTGATGCCCTCGGAACCAACACACGATCCCACGACGAACCTGGGATACTCTGATACCAATTATTGTGCGCTGGACAACACCTCTCTAAATGAATCCGCCAACCAGGCGGAGTCTGATGCAGCCGGAGATGTACCCAACATGACAAGAACAGAGAACAATAGAGAAAAGCAATCAACACAATATTTAATGAGGTTCGGCAATGCGCCTACGTCCTCGGGCAAGGAGAGAGAGATTTTATTGATTCAACAATCATACAAGCTAATACAGAGGGATACTTGAGAGAACTTTCAGGGATTCAATACACGAGGGCTCTGACCCTTATTTATAGCCACAGAGTCTCAGGATTTTAGAAAACTCCGATTGGATTCGATCTCAAATAGAAAAGGAATCCGAATCCAAAAAGGACAGCCAAACGCATCTGTCGGTTGACCGGCCGGTCGACCGACCCCTGTGCTCGGTCGACCGGCCCGGTCAACCGGCACCAAACCGAGAGCAGCCTTATTTTCAGTCGGTCGACCGGGCTATACTTGTGCATGCAGTGCACATCGGTTCGACTGCCCAGTCGACCGTGCTCTGTCCACCGGTCGACCGGGCGGTCGACTGGGATATTCCTGGCCCTGCTTCAATGTACGGTCTTGCTCCTTTGATTTTCGATCTCTGTGCTAACTTCCTCTACATCCTCTATCTCCCCTCTCTCTCTCCCCCTACACAAAGTGCCATTGGAATGTTAAGAGTAATCTTTAAACTTTTAGAAAATATTTATGCAATTATACCTCTTCTATCTTTTAAGAGAGAAACAAGAGTGAGTAATTTGTTTTGCAATTAGACTTGTGCTTATACGAGGACCCTTTTTTTTTTTTTCTTTTGTAGACTTTTATCGCACACCCCCATATTAGCTACTTTACTATTTTGTTTTACTAAAATGTTGGGAGAGACTAAAAAGTGAATGAGAGATTTTACACGATTATTTTAAAGCGTTAAAAATATTTACAAAGTTTTGATTTAGTGAGTATCATTTGGATTTGTTTACTAATTTTGGTTTTTAACCTTTCCAATCCATGATGTGGTGGCACAACCTTTTACCAAAAACCAAGAATAAAATGGCTTTAGTTTAGGATTCATATTCTATCAAGTCTTCAAAA